>JALJCO010006053.1:82500-352500 GCA_023101725.1 Atherinomorus stipes | reverse complement strand
GGCACCTTTGGGAGCCAAGTCAGATTCTAGCCCCCTCTGGCCCCACCCTTGATAATATCTATGAAGTTATGGACCATGCTGAAGGAGAGAAAGAGAGTGAGTAACTTAAACCATAAAAAGCCACCCCCAAAGATTTTAATTACCCATCAAATTTCCTGACATAGTATATTATGGGAGCAGTTTTGTGAGGAGTGGATGGTTTTTGATTGGGAGTATACTGAAGCCAAAGCTTTACTGGAGTCAGTGACGAGTGAACAAAGGTGAAACTGCACTTTCAGCTACTGGTTTCACATTTTTGAACCCACAGCTGAAGTAGGCTAATCTCTCATTCACCATATTTGCACTGGTTTGCAGTCAGAATCTGAAAATGTGAGACTCTTCTTAAGCCAGATGTGCACAAGTTATTAAGGAAAGTGTTCATGGTAATAATTAAGCTACAGCTATACTTAATTCATTATTGCATTTTTGTCCTATACATGTCACAGCAAAGAAAAGATAAATTCAGTCTAAAGTGATTTAAGTTTGTGTTAAGTGTTCCCTGAAACAACATATGGATTTTATGTCCATATTGTAAATGATGACTTTAAGCAAAATCACTCAAACTCGGTGCGTCACATCCATCATACAGAATGTATAGAATAAAAAAACAATACTAACCATATCAAGCTCTAACATCTATCCATCTGGTCTTGCAATAAGAGTGAGATCTAAGTTTATTCATCTATTGTTTATTTATTCCAATATAGGTTCACAGGACGTTGGAGTTCCAGCAGCTCCTTGGAGAGAGGCAGGATGCAACCTGGACAGGTTGCCTTTCCCTCGCAGGTCAAACACAAAGACAAATAACAACTAATAATAACGATAATGATAACACATTTTTTTATATAGCACTTTTAAAAGATCCTAAAGGCATATGCCCCCTGACCTGACCTGGGGGAAACTGACCTTTCCCCCAGAGTCCCCCGAGTTGGACAAGAGGGAGGAAGCATTTTCTAGCCCACCCAGTCATTCTCTAAATCTGGCAGCACTGACTTTAGCTTAGCTTAGCATAGTTGCTGTAATCTGACATTTCCAACTAGCACCACTTGGCGAAAGTGAACTAATTAACTTGAGATTTTTTCCAATTACATTTCCTGACCTGCACATTCTGATTGAGTACAAATGACAAGCAGATTTCCATCAAAGGACATAGGCGGTATTCAATAGGGGAACTATATGCTGCGGAAGTAGCCTACAGGCAAATCACAGGTGAAGCACCGCAGATAGCATGCGTGCTGCACTTGCTTTCGCCAAGTGGTGCTAGTTGGAAACACCAGATTACAGCAACTATGCTAAGCTAAAAGTCAGTGCTGCTAGATTCAGAGAATGACTGGCTTCGGCTAGAAAGCGCATCTGCCCACTTGTCCAACTCAGGGATCTGTGGGTGGAGGCTCAATTTCACCCAGGGGTGGCATGTGCCTTTAAAACAGCTTTACAGTTCAAATGAATACAAGGTAAAATGCAGAATGAAACCAGTCCACCAAAATAAAATACAACAAGCAGAAGGCAACACATGTTCAAATGAGACAGGCAGCAGTTAAAATGTAAAAAGTTAATGTGGATGAACTAAAAGCAGATCAAAACAGGTGAGTTTTGAGCTGTGATTTGAAGGTGGCGGGGTCCCTGGTGTCATGGAGAGGTTGTGGGTGGGAGCTCCGGGGGGTGGGGGCAATGACTGAAAAGGCCTTGTCACCCCAGGTTCAGTGCTTTGTCCTGGGGATAATCAGGAGGTTTGTGTCCAATGAGCGGTGGGTGCAGGAGGGAGTGCAGGGGTACATGGGGGCCTGGTTACGGAGTGCTCTGTGGGTGAGTAGAAGGATTTTGAATTTAATGCAATAAGGGACAGGGACTCAGTTACACTCATTCTAAGGGGAGACAAATCAGCCTACAACAGCAAGGAAGCTGGAGTTCACAGAGAGAAGTCATTCACGCACAGGGAGAGCATGCAAACTCCACGCGTTAACCACCACGCCACCATGCTACCTAGATATAAGTTTATATATAATATTGATAGAATGAAACAAATAAATAACAATCTGTACTTTGTTAATGCGAGAAATTGTATAAAGCTTAAAGGGACATTGTGTAATCGCGAGCAGCTCCCTCGTACTTTTCATGCTGCATTCGCGTGAAACCGGGCAGACCGACGACAGCCGATGCATGTAAAGTTATGACCAGCCTCTATGTGAAGATGTGGTCCGTCAGTTACAGTGACATCAGTCCACATCTGATTTGTTGTCATGGCGATGTCGTATTGTTTTCCCTGACCCGTGTTTTACCGTCTTTCGCTCGGCTTCATTCATTAAAATGACATCTGGTTTGTTACCAACGGCCGTCTGCCCGACTGCCGTGAACCCAGCATCACAGCGCTAGTCTCTCCCCACTCAGCGCGGTGACTTTTCAAAGGCATTACCTCGAACTGAGCTGAAAACTCCGGTGTGTCCGGTGAGTTTCTGTGTTTTCCTACTGTCACGCTTCTCCCGAACGCAAAAACATGGCGATACGACATGGCAGCCTTCACCGAGCCGCCCCGCTCGATGTGTAAATGAATGATACGGACGGCAAATTTAGAACTTAGAGGAGCACTTCAGTTTGTTGATGGGAGTGATTACTGATTAATGAAAAAACACTTTTGAACCAAATAATCCGTTTTTGTGAATAAATAACAGGAGAACTTACACAATATCCCTTTAAGTAGCACTGTCAGAGTACAACTCAAAAATGCAAGGAAATGGTTTTGGTCATGTGCAGTAGTTCCTGGCTGAACATCGACACTGTTCACATAGAAACACAAATCCCTTCTATTCCTCATAAAATTACCTCACACTGGGGGAATATAAACTTTAGAGACAAATAAGCACAAGGAAATACAGAGCAAGTATGCACCATTAAAAGTGTACCTTCTATAGAAAAATCCAATATTTTGCAGGGAATCAGATATACATAAATTAATGTCAGGCAGAAGTCCAACAGAGTGGGAAAATGATTAAGTAACATAGTGCAATTGACAGACTGCTGTGACTAATCTCAGGTAAAGCTGCCATCCACCGTTTTAAGCTTGCAGCATATTTCAAGTGAATAAGATGCAATTGGTGGTGGTGATGGCAGTGATGGTGGGGGGTGGCAATCTCATACCATCTTAAAGTTAGTACACATTAGTTCATTTTCCACCTGGCAAAGTTTTCTTCAGACAGGGTTTTGAAAGTTTCTGTTTGATTTCTAATGCGAGAAGACATGAAATATACTGTAAAACACACACAAGCAAGCTGAACAGACTGAGTTCTCCCATGAGACCGAGCAAGTCTGCATGTTTAGTTTCTGAGCATAATTGATGAAGTGCTGTTGTACGTGTGGATTTAACTGTTTTGATATGGCGTTCTATAATGTTCCCTGCATCAAAATGCTGTTACAGTCAGCCCCCTGCAGAGAGGGGCCACTTCCAATTCCTGTCAAAGAAAAAAAAAAGAAAAGAACTTTTCCCCTCTTCCTTTTTCACTTGCCAGCCGGAAATAATAAAGCGAATATTCCATCACTTGTCTCATTTTCTCAGTCTTCCCCATGCTCCTCGCAGACAGGGAAATGCCAATAGGACAATATTGAACCAGATAAAGCAGTATGACAGAGTTGCTTTAGTGAGGTGTCAGTGGCATTACAGAGGATTGCTCCTGAAAGTGGAAAATCCAATCTGCCTCTGATTCTCCATACAGCTAAAGGCCCTCAGACTAAAGAATGATTCATTCAAATTCTTTGATCAGGCTACATTTTTTTTCCCCCTAACAGCTCTGGGATTGAAGACAAACTGTGGCGATCCAGTACCTAAGGAGGAAGACAAGAGGTTGCCCTAGTTGGATTATGTTGTGGAAATGTAATGTTCTTAGTAGTAAGACTTAAGAGAATCTGCCAGAATTTGCAAATGGCTTTTATTCCAGCCACTGTAGATGGAAATTATGAGTAGACAGGTTGAGAATTACACAGTAATAATCTTAAACTAATGTGTGCCATGTGCAAATCTGTCTTTTTGTGGGAAGCAAGGACAAAAACTTAAAATATTGATGAACTTTAATATGAGTATTTTATCACGAGCAGGAAAGAAATTATGAATTGTAATGACTTTTCAAAGATGCTGAAATTAAAGATGTAGTACTGGTATTTCATCACAGTCTGACAGTATTAAGAAGACTGTCGTAACTGGGGGAGCTTATGGATGTGGCTCATATAGGAGAATCAAAAATACATGAATATTTTACACGGCTGCGGGGATGACCGGGCATATCATCCGCATTCCTTTGGTTCCTGCCCAGAAAATTGTCCTTGGCCAGTGAGACAGTCTAGTGTTCGGTGTTTTGAAATATACTGCACGTTCATGCCCTGAGTCTTTTTTCATTGAGTGAAAGGCTGGGGTTCAGGCATTATGGCACGTCATTAAAGAATCATGAGCACATGACCAGGGCTGGGGGGGGGGGGGGGTCATGGTAAGACACACAGAAAGATGCACATACATACATTTATTCATTTCACAGATGCTAATGTTGTGACCCACGAGTCAGAGGGAGGACAACAATAACACAGTGCATTATGCTAGGCCATATGGTGTTAGGCTTCTTTTAGGTTCCATGTGAGCATAACTTATCAGTAAAAGCTAGGATAAGTTTGCACTGAGATTATTTCATTGAATCTATCTATTAAAATGAAAAATGGAACAAGGATAGGTCATGTTTCTTATTCATTTTTTTTCTAGAGCTCTAGATGCTTGTCTAGTGTTTTTCTTTTGTTCTTTTTTATGTTTTTCTTCCCTCTCTTGGCAACAAGAGAATTGTAAAAGAGAATGTACACCCACGATTAATTTAAAGGTTTTATCAGGATGTAAAGCAACAACAACAATGCATGACATGTTACACCACGTTATTTTTCACTGAACAAAAACTAAGCCTGCTTAGAAACACTGTTTCCACAGTAATAATGATGGTGAGGTGATAATTTACTAATTCGGCAACTTAGTAGGGACTAATAGATGTTTGTCATCTCCTCACATATAAAAGAGAGGACTTTAAGGAGCATGTACTTTCTCTTTCTCATGAGATATTTATTTTGATGTTAAAAGTCAGGGATTTTAAACTTTTGAATGACCATACCGGCTGACTGGATTACATGTTGTTCCATGAGGTTCCTGCATCTCCTTCAGCACACATTTCATCAGGGAATGGAAATCAAACATTTTGAGGTTCAAGTCTACAACTGTGCACACATACTGGATCAATAAACACTGAAAAGACATTCAATAGCAATCTAATCATCAAGCTTGTATGTAAATATGTCCTTATGCTCTTGGATATATGGTTTTACAATACAACATACACTCAACACCATGGCCAGGCCCATCCAAGACTGAGTTATGCTAACACCAGAAATTATGTTAGTAAACTGTAGCTGGTTCAATTAGCACCAATAACAATTCTTATATTTAGAAAATGATTTATTGCCAAAGGTGATTTGATTTTAAGAAAAAAATACTGGATATTAAAACAAAAGGGGAAAAGCAACTGGGAATTACACTCACAAATGATGACTGTATATTTTAAAGACCCAAATTACAACATCCTCCTCTAGAATTTGGAGAGAACACAGCTAGAAAAATGTAATTAGATTTTTTTTAACACACCCAAAATTACCAGTAAATTCAAATCCAGAGCTCAACCATGTTGGAGGGACTGTGGAGCACTCAATTTACACAAATTACACAATTTTGGGACAAAGTACACAAGATGATTGTAACAGTCTTGGGTTATGCAATATCTTAAACCTGTCTAGTTTCATATCTTGGTCTTTTGGTAATGCTATATTTCAAAATGACTGTTATTTGTAGGGATGCATGATATTGGAACTTTGGCCGATATCCGATATGCTGATATTTTACAACTCATGTGGCCGATAGCCGATATCGATAAAATAAGCACTCATAGCAAATCGCAGTTTTGTTATCCGTTTCCGACACTTTGAAAAAAAGGGGTGGAAAAAATATTGATACACTGAAATATCGCAATATTTTCATATGCCAATATCAAATCGATATCTAAAAAATGTGGTATCAATCTTTTTCACTCACAAAATCTCGTGTAATTTCATCATTCTGTTAGAAAATCTCCCGATATTTCGTGAATTCTCACGAGATTTTGTAACGAACAATGAAATATCATGAGATTTTGTTAGTAAAATAGGTCGATACCGCATTTTTAAATGTCAGTATGATATCAGCATAAAATATCAAGAAATTTTTGTGAATTCTCACAAGGTTTCTTAACAGATCGATGAAATGTTGCGAGATTTCGTTAGTAAAATAGATCAATACCGCGTTTTTAAATGTCAATATATCAGCATATGAAAACATTGCGATATTTAAGTGCATCAATATTTTTTCACTCCCCAAGTCTTTAGAAGTTTTAAAGCCTGTAAAAAATCAATTTTTGAAGAAGTTTTTAGTTTTTATTCTAGACTTTAGAAACAGCGGGCTGGTCGGTTAAACATCGGTTAAAAATCGATGGGGTGGCCAATGTCCAATACTATGTCCGATATAGGCCAATACCGATAGGGGCTGATTATATCGTGCATCCATAGTTATTTATTTCTTTAAAATTCTGCTGGTGGATGGTGAAAAGACAGTCACCAGGAAATGGTGCCAATCTGAACCTTCAACGATTAAGGGATGGATACAGATTGTAAACTCCATATTTGAGACTGAGATTTTAACAGACTAAGGACACAGGAAGAAGAATGCCAGGTCAAATGAGGAAAATGGACAGACTTCATATCAACAATACAGATTTAAACATGGATGAAGGCTCTCTTTATGTTAAATACTGTCTTATGGAGAATCCCCCCCCCCCCCCAGCGTTCAGTTTGTTATTGTTTGTTTGAGGTTTTTTGTCGTTTGTGTGTATTTTCACCTTTTGTCGCTCTTCTCTAATCACTGTATTTTTGAAAATATCAATAAAAATAAAGTAAAAATAAATACTGGCAAAAAATAAAATAATCTAAGAAACCATTTAGATTTGGGATTGTGTTTAAAATAAAGACAAAACTTTTGAAAATGAACCTGGAATGAAGTGGGCCACACAAAGTCTATCAATATGGAGAGGCATTTGTGAAAAGGTCAGCTCCAATAAGGTCTTTAAAGGGACTTGAGGCAAGACTAAGAAACGAAACTCGCGAATGCCGCGACTGCCGCTTCAGGTAACTGCAGCCATGAGCCAAGCTGTCACGGAATATTGTTTACTAACCTTTTTCTTCGTAGTTACACTTTTTAGTGTCTTTCAGTTGATCTGGATCGTTTGCTGACGGCAGAAGAATCCATAACTATCGCTTACAGTGTTTGAATTTACCGCGACCGTCTTCTTCCTGTACCAAAACTGCGGATGTAGCGTCATTTGACGTCACGTCCGCATGGCAGCGCGGGAAATTCTGACACCGAATTGCAGCGCTTTGTGCAGCACACAGCCTGTTCAAGGCAACGGAGAGAAACGTGGGTGGAAACGTTATTTTTGGTATTTAGCGCTTTATCACCCATTAGTATTAAAAAAATGGACATGCATGTTTGTTTGTTTTTAAAATTCCTGCCTCTAGTCCCTTTAAACATAAAATGGTACCAGTGAGTATGGCCTATCTGTCAAGGAGACCTGCTGACCTTCATGTATACACAGCAGTGATGTGTGGTCTAGGCATCATTGGAGAGTGACAAATAGGGTTCAGAAGTGTAAGAGCTCTCAGGATTTTAATCAGAGCCATGAGGGGAGCTTCTATACAATGGGAATATTATCTTGTGTAGCTGCTTTACCAAAAATCCAAAGGCAGAGGGGCTGAACACTAAGAGAGGTCCTGGTTTAAACCTTCCTACTGTATGTGGAGTTTGCCTGTTCTCCCTCTGCATGAGTGGGCTGTTGTTAATTAGTCTTGTCCCTGTGAGTGAATGTAAGAAGTTGTTTGTCTCTCTGTGTTGGCTTTGTGACAGACAGGTGAACACTGCACCCTGCCTCTCACCTAATAGCAGCTGGGGGCTTCAGCTCCCCATGATCCTGAATTATAAGATGTGTACAGTATTATAAACAATGGATAGATGGACACAGGATAGCCTTAATAAACTGAGTATTTAAGAGTGACTAAGAAATCAGTCAGGTATTATCTATAAAAACAATACAGAAAGTGACAATGTCTTGTCAAAGATGGGTTTTGATTGACAGGCATCAGGGTTAACCTCTCTGAGAAACATAATGTGCTCCCTGTGACTGCTTCAGAGTGAAGAGTGAGAAAAAAAAAACACCACTTGATATTCTAAGAAAGTAATTTAATGTGAACTTAAATTTGAAAAGATCTGCTTGGAGAGGCAATACACCATTCGTAATGAAGTTTAGCCCACTGGCCACAAAATGAGTCGCACTGTGACTTCATGATGCACGTCGAAACATGAATGTGCCCTTCCCAAAAACACCTCATCTCAAAAATGAATTTCTTTGTCAATGTTTATCAAGATAACATCAGCAAAACTGTCAGTGTTATCTGCAGGGCAGAAAAATCAAACAATTAGAATCTCCAATTCAGCCACATTGAGATAAGAATCTGAAATTACATCTTTCCATTTTCACTGAGACGAGGGGAAAAAAATTGTGCCTGCTTGGAGTAGAAAATCGCCACCATGCAATTATGTTGTCACCAAAAACTTATAGATTTCCCATGTTCTGACTTTAACGGTGAACAAAAGGTACTGACTTCACTTTCTGCACCTCAAGTCGTTTATTCTTAAGATGGCGTTTCAACCATAAATCTTCGTCAGCTCTTTATTTTCTATTGATCCATTAAGTTGTTAAGTAGCATTTTGGTGCAGAGACCATCTAGCCGTTGAAGGAGACAAATGAACTGAATTGATTTTGTGAATTACAATAAGGTTTTTATCTTTCGAGTTCATTATGCAATGTCTGCAACATGCACTTTCTACTTTGGTGGTCCTCAACAGACCATCTTGAGCCTTTTTCAAATACAGTGCTGAGGTTCTCAAATGAAATGAAAATATGTAACCTTAACAAAGGTTGGTTAGCTCAAACGTTCCTGTTCCAGGTAATTGCCAACCTTTCTAGTCCACTTTGTGGTTTGGCTTTGCGGAAGTACATTTATCAATGCTTGTTTGCTGAAAACAACTGCCTGTTGCTGCTGGAAATGAATTTAATGAGAACAGTGTGATCCAGCCATAGAGTTAAAAGAAAACAACGAGCCTGAAGAGGCAAAAAGCCCCATAGGGCTTTCCGGCTGAGTGATATTTGTTTTCCATCACTGACCTCTTTCATAAATATGATCCAGTGTTAATATAAAATATACTGATTCATTGAGCTTCAAATGATGACAAAAAAAAAAGAGAAGAGCATGTGTAATTTGTTCATTGCAGGTCCGGAAGGTCATTGCACTCAAAGCTGCCACTCTGTTTGCTAATGTAGCGGCTATATTTGATAAGCACATACACACTGAAATCTCTCTTTTTTCTTGTCATTGCATTCAGTTCATTAAGCCTCCACCACAACTAAATGTGAACGCTCTTTATTTAAGGCAGCAGACCACCCAATCTGTCCCCCTGGTGAATTTATGATAGCTTCCTCTTCAACCCCCCAAACTTCCGAGCAGTTGTGCCCCGAGGTAGCAGGCACGTCACCATTATTTACCCTCTCGCCAGCACCCGCAGAATCAGCAACTGGCTCAAAGGTCATCAAGCCATGTCTGTCTACACTACAACCACCAGACATTGGCTGTTTTCTCAGCCCGCTTGTGCCAAACGGACACTCCAGGGAAACCTGATACCTCCACAGCTGCAGCTACCAGAATCGGCAAGCACAGATTCAGCTCAGTCCCATGGCTCATTCACGGCTATGACAAATATACCTAATTAATTAACAAGTCAATCTTATGAGATCTCTGCTATCTGAATCCCTTTCTCAGCAGATTTCCTTCTTTACTGAGGGACACAGTGACATCAGCTTACGCAGCTAACATTACTGCAGTGTTCTTTAAAGAAATCAGGCAGATTTTATCACCAGAAATTAGCTCCGGCTCTACTTACTTTTATCATCAAAAGAAACAAATTTCCCTATTCTAGAAAAGTTTGGATGCAGTGTAATCTGTAAAAAAGAAATAAACACTATGTCAAAGTTTGCACATCAATTAAATGCTACATAACATTAAAGGTTATGCTATGTAACATTAATATATTTGCCTATAAAAGTATCTACAGATATCAATTTTGTCTTTTTATGTCCACAAGTTTTCCAAAATGTTGGAGCAGGACAACACAAGGCTGGTGACTACTCACTGAGGCTAGATGTCAGCTCTAGTCAATTTACAGCATCATTTTCTGTTACAGCTAATCACTGAGGCTACATTCACATTGCAGGTCTTGATGCTTAAATCCACAAGTGGTTGTTCATACTGTCACTTACATGCGACCTCCATCAGGCTTCAGTATAAACTGTACACAGCTCTGAAGTGGCTTGCATGTGCAGGGAAGGCTAAACATCATACGCGGCATGCGCTGTTTACGGAGGTAAATGTGGATGCTACACTTGTTAGCACGTATATGTCAGTTTTGTAGTTGATGTGCAATCAAAGCCAGAAAAAAATACTTGACATAGCTTTTGTCTGTTCATTGTTTATATTCCATCTTATGTATCCCGTCTCCTCAGGTGCAGAAATAAGACGTCTTTCTCACTTTTGTGATGTCAAAGTAGGATGAAATGCAACATGGACATACGATGGCCGCTTCGACACAGATTAGATCTGATTTAGGACCATGTATATTAGGGATGTAATGATTACCGGTAAAATGGTTAACCATGATAAAATTCCTAATGATTAGTAATACCGTTTCAAATTTTGATTATCATTAAAACCATGATTGATTACTGCACTTTAAAAAACTCAGAGTGATGCTGCTCATTAGCTGGAAAAGCAGTAGCAATCACAGTTTGCAATGTTTAATTTAGGAAAATATGGTGGAAGGCAACGAAGGCACCCACATGGGCAGCTCTCTTGAGATTTTTCCCCCTTTAAAAAGGACAAAGTAGACATTTAGACCCATTTTAGGTCATTTTAAAGGGTTTTAAAGGTTTTATATATATATATATATATATATATATATATATATATATATATATATATATATATATAGGGATGCACGGTATTGGAATTTTGGCCTATATCCGATATGCCGATATTTTAAAATTCATGTGGCCGATAACCGATATCGATACCGACATCAAAGCTAAAATAATTGAGCAGTCATTGCAAATAGCAGTTTTGTCATCCATTTCCGACACTTTGAAAAATAGGGGTGGGGAAAAATATTGATACACTGAAATATCTGAATATTTTCATATGCCAATATCAAATTGATATCTAAAAACACGGTATCGATCTATTTTACTTTCAAAATCTTTTGAGATTTAATCATTCTGTTACAAAATCTCAAGATATTTCATGAATTCTCACAAGATTATGTAACAGAACGATTAAATATCACGAGTTTTCGTTCGAAAACTCGAACGTAATTAGAAATTGACTAGAAATGAGAAAAATATACTTACTAAGATTTGAGCTTTTGCAGTGTGTCAACTTCTATTTGCATGCAATTTTCACTCTTATATGGCAATCATATATATGGAGCAAATCAATAAAAAAGAGAAAATAAAAACAAATGATAAAAATTAAAGACATAAAAACAATAAAAACAATCAAACACAATACGAACATCAGGACCAGTACAGATATCTACTACACGACTAAGAGGGGAAGGCCTGTACATAGAGGTGCGTCTTGAGCATAGTTTTAAAAGTCGCTCTTGTTGCTAAGAGGGACATAAATTTGGACATCATCAGCATAGCAATGATAAGAAATATCATGATTTCTAAAAATCTGCCCAAGAGGGAGCATATACAAGGAGAATAAAAGGGGGCCCAAAATTGATCCCTGGGGGACCCCACAGGTAACTAGGGAGGAGACTGAGGAGCACTGTCCCAGCTGAACTGTAAAAGTCTGGTCAGACAAATATGATTGGAACCAATGGAGAACATTACCCCTCAGTCCTACACTATGTTCTAAACGGGAGATCAGTATCTGGTGATCAACCATGTCAAACACTGCCGTAAGGTCCAAAAGGATGAGAGCAACTGAGTGACCTGAATCTAAAAATAAAAAGATATCATTAAAAATGTTCAAAAGTGCCGTCTCCATGCTGTGGGCAGGTTTAAAACCAGACTGAAATTTGTCAGAAATCTTGTGTTGCTCCAGAAAATCTTGTAGCTGTTGTAGAACTATTTTTTTTCAAGATTTTTTAAATAAAAGGAAGTTTGGAGATCAGCCTAAAGTTTGCAAGGACAGTGGGATCTAGGTTAGGTTTTTTTTTAAAGAAGAGGCTGCACTGCTGCATGTTTGAAAGAAGATGGAACACAGCTGGCTGTCAAACATAAGTTTAGCAGGTCCAGTATAATTGTGCCAAATGAAGGAAAGGAACTACGAAGCAGGGTGGGGTGGATGCCGTCGGAAGGTGAGGAAGAGGGTTTTAACTCAAAAAGTACTTTAGAAAACTCAGTCAAAGACACGGGTTCGAAATGCTCAAAAACAGCCGAACAGGGCCCTCAGAGTGAATTAACCTGAGCAGTAGGAGAAGAGGCGGATTGAAGACTGGCAGTTTTCTCTGTGAAAAAAAGTTACAGATTTCTCACATAATGCTGTAGAGGGTATAATAGAGGAGGACTGACAGGGGTTAACTAACCGGTTAAGTGCAGTGAAAAGGAAACAGGGTTTCTGACTGTTCCTGGTGATCAAATCTGAAAAAATATGCTGTTTTAGCTTGCTTTACTGCTGTCTGGTAACTATAAAGGCTGTCTTTCAAATGTTGAAGGGAGACCTGAAGTCTGTTTTTTTTTCCACTTGCGCTCTGCTCGCCTGCACGCTCGGCGGAGAGAACGTGTGGAGTCATTTAGCCATGCCTGATGAACTGGTTTGGGGCACTTATTTTTAAAAGGGACGATCACATCTAAAATCTCCTAAAATTAAGTTATTTCATGCTGAAAAAAAAAAAAAAAAAACTAGTTAAAATGTTTGGATTTCAGATCTAATCAGTGTGACACATCTTCTTCTTAAAAAGCTCTTTGTTAAAACGTATGTGTGTTAATTACAGTAGTTAGTTGGCTGAAATTCTTCATCTGCAGCGACCTGAGCTCTGCCAGAGAAGCTGCTACTGCCGGGCACATGAAGGTTAAATTTAAAAAGTTAAATGAAGCATCGATTACTAAAATATCAATCGATCATTTTTTCTAATCGAATAATTTAAATAATTGGATTAATTGTTTCAGCCCTAAATTTTATCCTGCTTCGTTGTGGAAAAGAAAAATGATGCCGACAATTACTTTGGGGGACGAAATGAAAGACGACAGTGAATGGAAGATTACTCCTCAATCACACAGATATTAACAGAAGATCCTGTTGAGCTTCTAATAAAATATTGGAAACATCACATATTTGGTTTATGTATATTTGCATTACCTCTTTAAAGCAAAGCTGGCAGTCCATTTAAAAACATGAAAAGATACATGCTGAGATGGTGAAAATGTCAGTTTTTAATGTCAACAATGTAATTTGCTTTCTGCATAAGTCTACATTCTGTATACATGTATGAGCTTCAAGTCTGGAGGGAGGGTGAAACTGGAAAACAGCTGTTCAATATGTATGATGTCTGTTTTTTTTCCTTTTTTGGTGTGTGTGTGTGTATGTGTTGTATTTATGTATTAGAGGGGTTCTAAATGTGGAGTCAGCTACACTTGTGAGATCTCATAGCTTTGTTATGACCAAAATGGTGGATGTCCACAGATATGAAAGGTTAGTATTAGGATTGTATTAACATTGGGGCAAGAATAAAGGTTTGGTTCGATACAGTTGTAATTGTTAGGAGTAGTTAAGGAACCAGGGAATATTGTCAGCAGTGGGAAGGACTGAAAACAAAGGATGTGCATAATGCATGTGTGAAACAGCCATGGTTCAGGCTGGTCAGTGTTACAACATAGATGCTGGAAGCTGGATGAGAGAAATGAGCCGTTGCCTATGGGTAACTCCCACATAAAAACTGTATTACATGAAAGCAGGGAAAGGGCAGCCGTTCCAGCCCACTAGACTTGATTACACCTGTGATGCTTGTGGTTGCCTTCTTGTATGGGTTCACTGTCATCTCATATCCTACACTTATACTGTATGCCAAATTTGGTGTTTGAGTAAAAAAAAAAGTACAATTAATTTTTTTTTTTCATTGACAGCCAAAATGAGTTATTGATTAAAATCTTTAAAGGTGATAGCTACTGTACAACTTTTTTTTTTTTTTTTTTTTATCAAAACAATAATTGAAAAAAAAATCCACAGAATGTCTAAAGTGATGCAGAATAAAACTATTAATTTTACAAAAAAATGTTATTGCATATAAATAATTCTTTGATCAGTTTTGATGGGTCTAAAGAAATAAATATTTACATCTGATTGCCATGCCAACATTGGGATTCTTCACCGCCCAGAGTTGCTTGCTTGATTGCAATGTGTAGAAATAGCATCTTCCTTGTGTTACATTCCCCAAATTCAAGTGAACAAAAAACAAAGCAGGATGAGGATGAAGTTAGAAAATAGGAACCAAAAACCCCCATGGAGGTTGGTACTTTCCACCCGGACATGTTAGTCATTTGCTAATATTAATCAACGGTTAGCGGGTTCTGTTTCTGTAACGTTGCTAATGCTCATTGAGTAAGCGAGTGTTAGTCCGGCACTTACTGGGGGAGGGGGTGGGGGGTGGGGATTAAACTTGTAGTAATCACCTTGAACTTTGAGTAAGCAGTCATTGTTTAACCAAATTTTTTACTAGTGACTGTTTTTTAAATTTTTTAAATTATAATTTAATAAAGTATATCTATTATTTATATTATATATAAGTATGTATATTCAATAAAGTACATCTTCTTATCTTATAACATTTTTGGGAAAAAAGGAGAGAAGTCAGAGCTTGAACTGATGAGCATGACCACAGATGAAACCAAATTGCAAAAGCTCTGTCAAAGCAACACAATCTAAAACCATTCTATTCCTGATCAACAAAAAAACATTTTAAAGGAGTGATGACATAGCAGTAAAAACTGGTTCATGCAGTTGACATTACTGCATATGTAAATACTCCAAAGGAAAAAAAGTCACTTTTTACAGGGGGGATTGTTCTGACATGCTAGACCTCCCTTCCTCAGTAAAAGAGTTGGGTGCGGTAATGATATGCAGCTTTAGCCGGAGACCAAGTTGAATTCATTTTGGTTGGCTACACCTTATTTGGCTATAACCTTATTTAGAGAAAGAAGGTCAAGCTGCGGTTGACTTTGCTAAAGGCTAACTGCTAGCAACATGGGCATTTCAGACAGTGAGCTATGTTTATCAGACAAGACAGAATTTAGAAAATAAATAAACTTACAGGTAATAACAAGGTTGTGGTCGCCTCCCTCAGTGTTGCTGCAGAAGTTTTCTTTTAAAGTGCCAGTGGCATGAAATCCCTGGCGACTTTTGGTCCTTTTTAGTCAGACTCTAAGTACCTCAATACTGTATGAAAAGATCGTTCGCCGTAACTCAGCCTTGTCATAGAATAGCAGGCGCTACTAGTTAGCGCTACTGTTAGCACCAGCGAACAATGACTGAGGTTTGGTGGGCGGGACCAGAAGGCACGCTTGATACCATGTGCTTCTGTTGTCATGGTGCTCTGGCGGAGAGGAGGCGGAGTGATATGGAGATACCTGGAGACATTCGCCCATAGACTCATCAGTAACCTGCAGACACGTGCCTCACCACACACACCACAATGTTTGAGTAAAAAAAAAGAGTTGTTGTGTTCTGTTGAACGCGGCTGCACGTTAGGCTTAAAGAAGTTTGAATCGAGGCTCAGTGGATCTATACAGGAGGTACGGCGGTGCATCACTAGCCTGACACAGACGCTGATGCGTGAGTATGAATAGAGTTTAAGAAGAAAACAGCATCATATTCCAGCAACAAGTTTCCCTGAATTATTTACTTTACCCATGAAGTAAATGAATTCAGTTAATAGTTAATACTAAGGATGTATCACACTAGTTCTGCACGTTAGATCTGTCTTCGTCTGACCGGAGCAG
The DNA here is from genome assembly GCA_023101725.1 of Atherinomorus stipes. Classification (NCBI taxonomy): domain Eukaryota; kingdom Metazoa; phylum Chordata; class Actinopteri; order Atheriniformes; family Atherinidae; genus Atherinomorus; species Atherinomorus stipes. The sequence goes on along the minus strand of JALJCO010006053.1, from coordinate 336,253 downwards.
TACAAAAACAGTGATGATGATGATGATGATGATGATGATGGAGGCCTGATTGCCTATGCAGCCAAACACTTACGCACAACAGGAAGAATTATAAACTGGAATCATCTCAAAAATCAGTTTTCCTCAGAGATGAAAGACACAAACATGATGAGAGACGTTTATTAGAAACTTTGTGTTTCTTCGTGGTGGCTGGAAGCCGTTATAACCTCCTGAGGAGGAGACGGAGCTGCAGGGAGATTTTCTGTTTGTTCAGTCGGCACATTCCTGCAGAAATGAAATCATCCACAAGTTTTTCAGTGGGGAGGACAAAAAGATTGCTGTTGTCCTTCATACACCAGGTACAGAGCAGTTCTGATGCGAACGGGACGCCATGATGTCGGTTTGTTGTCGTAGGTCTCGGAGGGAGGGACTTGGAGAGTGTAGTTCGGGGGAGGGGGGTAATTGGCTGGAAGTCATGGTGTCATAAGCTGCACGAGGAGTTAAATACACCGAACTGCCAATCAGCCCACTTGTGAACGCATAACTTCGCCATGTAGGCAGACGCACCCAGGGAAAAAGGAAACACAAATATATAATTTAACCCCTTAGGGCACATAGGCAGGCTGGGGAAACAAAATATATATCAAAACCCAAAAAATCAAATTTCATGCCAGGGGCACTTTAAACCCATTTGTTTGCAAACCCAGATCTGACTGCTCAACAGTCAATTAGCTCCACTCGCAGTTGAATCAACAACGGAGGGGGGGGGGGGGGGGGGGGGTTAGCTTGATAGTGTGTTCTAATTGAAGCAAATGCATTGCATAGAATGATAGAACTACGTAGAACGATAAGTTGCTGCCTAATTTAACCATTTCTGAACAAAGAGACAAAGCTGACAGACCATAAACAGGAACTTTGATTCTCCCTCTGGACATTCACATGGCCTCATCAGTGCACAACAGATCATATTATACCCCCAAAACCCCTGAAAAGTGAAATTTGATGTCATGGCACCTTTAATAACTTTATCTCATTAAAAAACTGGAGGAGTAAACCTGAGTGGGTTTACTGTCCTGCGACCTGTTTAATATTATTGCTGATTTTAGGACATTTAATGTCTCACCTCCTGGTGATATGATCTTATGGCAATGTCTCGCAATGTCTTGCTGTGTCATGGCGGTGATGTTCTTCCTCCATCTGTCCCTGTCTGTGCTTGATGTCTCCATACATGACAATTCACTTGTTCAAAATCAACAATTCCAAAGAAGGAAGTGTGTACGAGGGTGTAATGTTTCTTACATATGCCACTTATCCTGCACTGTTTTTCACCATCAATTCACTTCTCTACTTCTATCTTCATTTGTGAGTTATAAGGTTTACATAAAAATATTTGGCAAGACACATTTTTCTGTTCAAAGATCAGTGTTTTCCATGTCATGTCCTCTCAACTACCAAGGAACATGTTTCCATCTCATGTTTTCAAACTATAAATAGTGATGTAATTTGTAAAGTGATTGTACTGTTGGCTCTAGTTTTCAAGAGGATATTGATTACTAATATTAGTTAAATTACTTCAATAAGAGAGGGGGTAATCCTATGCACATGTCCCTACATTGGGTCCAGAGTTGCACTATAGCTCTATGGGAGATACTTAGTAAATAGTTGAACTTTCAACCCATGGAACAAATTATATTTAAAGCCTCCAGCTGTGATGTTCTGAAGATATAAATATCATCATGAAAAAGAAATGTATATCTATGTCTATGACTAGAGTCATAAATCTAGTGAATGATAATTCCAGCTTTGAAGAGTCACAAACTCACTGAGTCCCATCAGTATGGCGCAACATCAAAAGGCAGTCCAAATATGTAAAGGACTTTGACAATTTGTATGTACACATAATTAGCTTCATGCCTGTCATTCAAACCCAGAACTGGATGGTTGACTTGGAAACATCTAAGTTATTAAGTGTTATTTGTAAAACATTTGTAAATCAGCATCTGGTAAATAATTACTTTATCTAAAAGTACACAAGGTACAAGTAAGCAGTAGCTCTACAGTTTTTGAACAGGTTATTCTACCAGTATTATTCAGAACTATACCATATTTTGTAAAGCAGTCAGTGAAATGACATTTACGTGTTGAGAACACATGTTATTTCTCTTTCTCACACACACATTTACACAACATCAACAACTCACAAACATAACCAGGTTTAATGTCCTTTTCCAGCACATTTGAAGCTTTTACTGGAGTTTTCTACTGGAAACAAACTGCTATCTGATGTGGCAACATTGAAGGTATTGATCTATTAAAGTTTTGTATTGTTTGTTTTTATATTTAACAAACACGTATAAGACACACATGCAGGAGTAGCTGTGGATAGGGAGCAGATGATGTGGCTTGTTGACCTTTTAATAAAAAAAGGAGCATGAACAAAAGGTCAGTGTCGGTAACCTCCATGCATCTCTACTTCTACTGAACCAATAATCACACCATTCACACTGTACCTGCTTGTAAATAAACATTTAACAGAAACACAGAAGCTTACACTTGCACTCATTGGAAGAAATTCAAAAGCTTAACAAACAAACTATATACTGTGCACATCCGGTAACACTTCACCATCCATCCTATGAAACATGCGAGAGTAAAAAATTGTTTTTTTCTCTTTTTGTCTGAATGCAGTTGCATCGTGTTTTTGACTAAGTCATAAATATTGTTGCAAAAATGGTTTTAGTGCTGGAATAAAATTATGCAAAAATGTCCCTGCGCATTAAAAAAAAAAAAAAAACCTGACACTATTAAATTTGTCACTATATCCTCAAGTTGTTTTATTGTACAGAATGCAGTGTGCATGTGTTAAGCCTGCAAAACTTTGCTCTGAGGGGAGACACAGATCCTCTGAGACTCCTCTTCAGCCTGCCCGAAGCCTGGTTAGCTGCATAATCACTTGTTTGCTTCTGAAGAAGAAAAAGGAGGCTTGTTAGGATACAGTGATTCTCATGGGACCACAAACACACACAAACACATACAACACCCATTGTACTGCTGTCTTTAAAGCGATTCAGATTCAGTCCCTCACAGTGATTAATGCCCTTCTCTCAATATCAGTCCACCACCTGCCCATCCAGCCACCAGTCATGCATCTGTCAATTAATTTATTCATCATTACATCAATCTATTAGTCTAAAATTCCTGTTCAGTCATCAGCTTAATATCTGTCATGTTGTATGTATCTCTCGTCTACTTCTATCTCTTCAATGATCCTTTTAATTACTTAATTGAATAATTTCATTCATGCATCTATGGATCCATCCATCCATCCATTGCCATATCTATCAATGTCTCTCAACTATTGATTAATGGTCTATCATTCTACCCTTCCTAATAACTGCCCAACCCTCCAGTTATTTTACCAACCACTCACCCTTCAATCCACTTAATCTTTCATACACATTTTCTTTAACCAAAGCCTCCATCTGTTCATCCATCCATCTTTAACAATACTTATTCATCAGTTCAGGCTTAAGTCTATCCTTCTGTTCTTACTGTGCTTCTGTTTCTTACATCCAGTGAACTTACTACACTCATCCCTAATCAAGTACACTAAGGGCTAGGATCTACACTGAACACTGATTAAAAACGTGCCAGCCCCTGTTTGGTATTCTATTGCACAGCTGAAATAGAAAGAGGATTAATTTCACTATAACTTTCTCAGGTCACCTGAGATTTAAAGACACCCGGGTTAAATAGAATAGAGGAACCTTCGGTTTAAAAACAATCTGGCTGTAAAAATTCCACTTTTGACAGAAATGTGTTGTCTAAACGCTGCTTACCATGGGTTTGCATGCATTACATTACTTGAACGATTAAGCTTAGTCCTCCAGAGGAAGCAATGAACGTCAGATTATTCCAGAGATCCTAACAAAGATCAGGGGAAACAAAGTACATTACATGTTTGCATTCACAAAGTGCTCATGGTGCCAATGTCCTTATCTGCTAAAGTTCACCAGGGTTAGTGTTAACGACACGCAGCTCATGATTTGTGACCATGAGATGTATTTTTTGGTGCTTAAACTGACCCAAGCACATTCTGAAAGTTTTATATAAACAGCATGCCAGAACATGGAGAAAAAGTGATTCAATGTAAGAGCAACAGACAGCAGTAAAGAATAAATAAATAAACGAAACAATGATTCTTCTTACAAACTGTGCCAGGTCTCTAGGTTAAAAGATTACTTCAATACCATTACATGCAGCCTTTAAACGGAGGATTTTTGCAAGATATTTTACTTGTGCAGTTAAGAGAGAGAATCTGTGTCCACTATGACAACTCAAGTTGTGTTCATGCAGCACAACACCCACATTCATGTGCACATCTAGACAAAGCTGCTAAAAGCAGTGCAGTATCTTTAAAACCACATTACAAGCTACCACATAATGCTTTGCTAAATAAATTCAAGTATCTTGTGGATGAGTATTTTTAGGAGTGTTTGTGTGAAGTGATGCACTATTTCCCACATCTTTAAAATTATTCAGAACTCTTCATAAATCCTGTGTTACAGTTTTTCTCAATTGCTAAAACACTATTCTTGAAATGTCCCCTCACTTTTTCACAACGTTAAACACTGATCCCATAACTCAAACTTCTTTCCCAAAACTTCTGCTTCTTGCTGCAAAAGGAAGTTATTGACTCAAAACAGCATCACCTGGCCTCAAAAAGAGACACAATTGTCAAATCATGCCCCAAGCACAGCAAAATGTAGAACACTACAGAGCAATCAGGAAACACTAGAAGGAAAAAAGGAAAACAGAGTTCTCAGAACATCATGCTGTCAAAATGTTAGTTTTTTATTCTATTTATTTACATCAGGCCAAATGCATCATATCCCAACACAGAGAACTCATAAAGTACAAGAAAAGCACTCAGAGAGCGCAGACTTCTGCCGAGCAGCTCTCGCAATGATAAAAAACACTTCAAAAAATTCCTGGATCCAGAAGGTGATCCGGATCACCACCAAAATGTAATGGGTTTGTTCTTGGGCTGAGACTCGTGATTGGTGAAAATTTCAGGTCGATCTGTCCAGAACCTTTTCCATAAGGTTGCTTACTGACAGACAAATTAACCAACGCTACCAAAAACATAACCTCCTTGGTGGAGGTAATGACAGTAACATGGTCGATCACAGTTGCACAGATTTCACCTGAAATGAAGGCTCTGTGTCGGACCTGATTTTGCCCCCTTACGTCCCCATCCTCAACCACCTCTTATGCGTACTCTTCCTCTCTGTTTTCCTCTATCCATTGCAAAATCTTGACCTCCCACAGCTTCTTCAACTGGTTTATATTGGTTCTATCATCATCAGCCAATAGTGAAATCAATTTTGAATCACTGTGTTCACCTGCTGACATCTGTGTCTTAGTTGTGATCAAAGTGTGCAGCATGTGTTTACCATTTTGCACAGCAAGTGCATCACAATGCAAATGTGTTTGCAAGCAGTGTCTAGTGATGTGAAACGTGCTTTAGGTTTTGATCACAAGAGGACTGATTTGATACCTCGGTTTAGGCTTCTGAAAAAATTGGCTCTGAGAATGCAGACTCGGTAGTTAGTTGCTAAATTCTAAACATGTAAAGTGATTGCTGAGACATCCATAGAGAATGTGCATTTACAATAATGCAATGATCACACCTGAGATGGCACATTGCTGTTTCTCATCAATTTGAGTGGCTCAGTGTTTTTAGGCACCCTACATTGCATTTTTGTTTGTTGTAAGGCTTCTAAAAAGAGACTTGTTTCAACCCATTTTGCTTGGGTTTACAGTATATGAGTGATTACCTGCAGAGAGAAAAACAATGCTCATTATTTCATTCATCTTTTTATTCATGTACACACTCAGGTTGTGTCCAGACAGGGCTGAAGCTCAGAGGATGCAAACCAAATTGATATGAAAACCCGTAAAGCTTTCTTTTAGAGCTTAGACATTTACTTGACCTCTCAACTCTTTTAGTAAATCTCATGTTGAGTTATGCGTTTCATTGTTTTGCAAATGCAAGTAAATGTCAATCCCTGCTTTGTGTTTGAACTTGAATAAAAGAATCTGGAAATGTAAGTTTCTATCCCAAGCCTTACAGCAACCCAACTTATTGTAAAATGAGAAACAAACTTATATAATGACGCATTTCTTTAACACTGCACACAACCTCCAAAGACAGCTTGATTAACACATACAAAGCTGTACTGCAGTTCTCAGATGTCACATAAGGATATATGTTTAGTAGGTGTAAGAATTATGGAGTATTTGTGGTAATATTTCACATACTTAGGTGCAGTAATAGTATCTGTATGGCAGTATTAATCTCAGTGGTCACAGGTTTGCAGCCACCAGAGCTGTTGATGCTTGTTGGGTAAGCTTTGAGCAAAATCTCACAACAGTTCCACCTGCCAGACAACTGTCAGCAATATATTATTCAGACGGGTGCAAAACGAAAAGGAAACACACACCTCAGCCAGTATGATGTTTTTGTTTTTTAGATAAATGGTGCCACAGGAAGCAGAAACAATTATGAAATCATTTAATTTCCATCCAAAAATAACAATTTTATTTCCCTCTGACCACACATGTAAGCTGCAACATGCTCACAAAGACATCACATGGAGCTCACTGAGTTAATTTACTGTTGAAAATAGACCGCCAATCCTCCACTATGGTCTGAATTGGCTGTGCTTGTGCTCTAAACAAAGGCTTGTTTCTCTGTTGGAATAATGAAGTCTCCATTTGCTGGGAAATAGTGTGTGTGCGTGTGGGTGCGTGTGCGTGCGTGTGTGTGTGTGTGTGTGTGTGTGTTCTGGGCTGCCTAGCTGGTTGACTCATGTAAGGGGGGTTCAATGTAAACACGTTTCCCCGGTCAGAGAGGTGTCAGTCCCTCTCTTTACTTCCCTCACCTTCACAGCTCATTTACTCCTTCCACAGGAATCAAATAGCAGTACAAGTCACCCGTAAAAAAGGCTTTAGGCTTTCCCCGTTTCTCTGATAAGAATCCGGCCTCACCTTTTGGGCAGGAACATTTGGAAAAGGTAAGGCGATTACTAACTGAGGGAGCAGTGTTTTATCTGCCATACAATGGACATTTTTGCTGTTTACTGTATTACTCAAGGTAAGAGGTACAAAGCCATAAATTCCACATCTCTGTTTAATGTCCTGACACCATACATTTGAATTACCCATTTTAATTTGCATGTCAACATATGCTCATACCGACTCTAATACTGAGCTGATGAAAGTTACTGAGTAACTACACAGGAAGTGTGTTTATGGCTAGTGATATATGATACGGCTCCCATAAGCTTCACTAGATTAATGACTTTGAATGAATGGCTTGTTTTGTTTGTACAGCAGTGACAACAGCTGTTTCCTCACCAACAGAAGGGTTACAGTTAACATGGCATTTATTATGCTGGAATAACAGAGACTGAATGCAATTTCTTATATGCTGCGTATATTTTCATCTTTGTGATACAATTCAAAGCCAATATAGATATATTTTTTTTTATCAGTTCTATTAATGTCTTAAGTTCTGCATTTTTCGGTTTACTGGTGAGCAGTCCTCTTCTTTGCTTCCTTTGTTGGTGTATGCCCAGTGTTTTATGGCTTCCTGTAAATCAAGACTGTGACAACAGTGGAAGACAGCTGATGATGGGGGCCACTTAGAAGAACAGAGAAAGGTCAGAAACTCTGGGAAACCTTTAAATCTACCCTTTCATTGCGCATGTAATCCGTTTCATTATGCCGATACAAACAATTCATAGCAACAATTTGCAAATTGCTAAATTATTTCCACTTGTCAGAGACGTCAAAGCATTTTGTAGGGATGAAATGTCGGAATAACAGTGTAATTACAACTGCACATTACAATAACATATGGTATTAATACAATTGCTTCTATCTTCAAGGAATTTCATAAGCTAGATTCACCTCTTGATCACATTGTGGTGACATAGTAATGAAAGAAGCCCCCCACCCTTTTTTTTTCCCTTTAAAAGAATAAGGCACCACATTTATAACCATGCACTGAAGCTGTCTGAGAGTGATTGGAGTGGATGGCAAGCTTGAAAAGTTAACAGCTATCACACCTGGTTGAGGTCTGGAGAAGATTGAGGCTTTTGATTAAATCTAAAACAGCAGTGTCTCAAGCAACAGCGGTGTTTTAAATCAGCCACCCATCTTTTCCTGACACAAAACGCGGTGAACCTGCAAATTTGAGGAAAAATGCTATCATTTGTACATCTAAAATTTACCCCAAAAAGTGAGAAATGTTTCATTTGATGGATTGTTTCTTTGTTGCTGCAATGTTTGATGGCAATAAATCTTATACCGTTGGGAAACCTGCTTATTTCCCTTTTAAATGGTACCACACTTAAAGCTATGCTTACCTTTGTTGCCAATTTTACACTTTACTTTTGTAATTTCAAAATGCTCCTAATAGGTGTGTGGCATGATAAAATGTAGTGGGAATTCACCATATGTTCCATATATTTTATAGTATTATATTTCTGATAGAAAGCTGACCAATCATTTGATTCAGTCTCAATCACATGATTTGCTGAGATTTGTGTCCGTCATCCGTCAACAACACCCCTGCAGTCACTTACCACTACTACAGAAGCACAACAAAGAACCTAAAATGACTGATGAAGGCCAGCTGCCATTTCCACCTGCTCTTCCCATAGAACAAAAGAGGACGATTTCACACAAAGCTGCAGTAAAGTGAGCACTTGATGCACAAGGAGCAAAACACAACTGAATATCGGCTCTGCTTTTGAGCAGCGTTGGAGGCTAATGCAGCATCATCCTGAGCTAAAAAGAGATGAGATGGTCGCAGACTTTCTACTGGACAGGTATGTGTATGACAGTGTGGCGTTCTGTCACTATGCTTCTGATTGATCATGTGCCCTTGCGACTTGGCCACAGGGATATCTCCTTGGCTGACTGGTTAGCATGGGTGATGTCCAGGCTTTCTTTGCATACCTTGCCAGATTCTAGTGTAGTTGGCAGGATCCATGTGGTACTGGTAATAAGTCCATGGATTCAAAATTGGTGGCAGCATGCATGGGGCACAAAGATGTGCTTGTGGAAAGAGGGGGAGAGATGTGACAGTGTGGGGTTCTGTCACTATGCCTCTGATTGATCATGTGCCCTGGCTACGGAGGGGGGGGAGGAAAGGGATTCCCTTTCTAATTGTTTATCCCGCAGACTCTCCCTCAGGAGTCTAGGGATTGAATCCCACCTAGACCCTCGTTGTGTACCTTACCATGCGTGTGTAGTTTGCCCAATCCAAGATTACAACATTTCATGTTGTAGCCTATTCTTGGCCATTAGTTTCCTTAGTTTCTGTTATATAATTTATGTTATTTGTGCAACGAAGACTAGCGTCAGCATTATCGTTAGTTTCACTGTCACTGAAAGCAAACATTGACGGCAACTCTGACTCCATTGATCTGTCTCAGTCATGGTGCTCCTCTGTCTCTACCTTCGCTTTCTCACTGCAAGTGTGAGGTGAGGAGGGGAGTGTCAGGGGTCAGACGGGGGAGAGGGTGTTACTTTGGAGGGAGTTTGTCATATGCAACATGCAAGATCGGTGCAAAAACCTTTAAGGAAAATGCATTTGTGGGTGAGCAACAAAGATGAATTGAGTATGTGGGTTGCATCCCTGTAAAACTTTCCAAATCATCTGACTCTTGTCTGGTATCATTTATTGGATTGAAATCAGGAGGAACATATTGGCAGTATAACAGTTTTTTTTTAATTTAACAGAGGCCTCAGTAGCGAATGGAAGACGCATACACAGCCACAACAGCCTGGCACCTCGTCCTCTCTTGGCCTTCACCAGCTTGGTCACACACTAATGTGGGACAGCATCACATTTTTCAACCAGCAATTGTCACAAGTCAGCCATTGCGGTTGAATTGGACGCTCTGGCATTAACAGCATGCCCAAGCTGATCCCACCAGTGTTCAATGGGGGCTGAGGTCAGAACTGCCGGCAGGCCATTCCATCCTCTCATTACCTTTCTTGAGGTAGTCTCTGACGTAGCCCACTCTGCGGGGGAGAGCATTGTCTCCTTGGAGGCTGGAGTTTAGTCCCAGTTTGTGGCTATATTGTATTGCCACTGGTTTAGAATCTCATCTTAAAATTTCTTTTCATTACATTGTCTCCAGTGATGACAGGCCTTGTTTTCCCAGTAAATTGCTGCTCCACAATATCATACTGGTTCCACCGAAACCGTCATTCTATCAGTACAGCAGTCTTGCATTGGTAGAGAGTTTTGCATGGGTGCAAGCTGCATACTTAACTCTGCTGCTCATCTTACAAGTACATTTTTCTTACTAATCGGAACAGTTTCAAAGAGAAATTAATAAGCTTTCCAATGAGAATTCTTCCAATTAGAGGCATTGTAACAATAAATAGAAATAATCCACCAAACACAAATATTCTTAGCAAATTTAGATATTAAACAAGAGTAGATATAGTCAGAAAAATTTTTTTTACTTATCATGCTTTTGATCGGACAGAGCTTTTTCAGTTGCTGCTCCAAAACTGTAGAACGAGCTCCCCCTCCCCATTAGACAATCCTCATCACTGTCCATTTTTAAAACTCATCTTAAAACCTATTTTTATTCTCTAGCTTTCAACACAGCATGAGACTCTCTGTTTTAGTGTATTGTGGTTTGTTTTAGTTGCTGGTTTTATTTGGTTTTGATTATTTTTACTTGTTTATTTCTTTTTTTTTTTTCTTTTTTTAATTATTGTGTTGTTTTCGAATTGTTTTAACTACCTGCTTGTTGTGTACAGCACTTTGTTCCAACTGTGGCTGTTTTAAAGGGCTCTATAAATAAAGTTGAGTTGAGTTGTTCCTATCAGTTCATTTTCATTTTCTAAACTTGCCAAATGCACTATTTAACACATTTTCCTCAAAAGCAACAGCCTAAAACAGATCTGAAGAATATGATAATCACTTCAAAACACTAGCTACTGAAAGTGTTGCCATTATTCCATTGTCTTATTTCGCATTATTGTGGTTTTTGCTCTCAGTTAAATATAAAGTACATCCCCCGAACTACACTGTCCAAGTTCCTCCCTCCGAGACCTACGACAAGAAACCGACATCATGGCGTCCTGTTCGCATCAGAACTGCTCTGTACCTGGCGTATGAAGGACGACAGCAATCTTTTTGTCCTCCCCACTGAAAAACTTGTGGATGATTTCATTTCTGCAGGAATGTGCCGACTGAACTAACAGAAAATCTCCCTGTAGCTCCATCTCCTCCTCAGGAGGTTATAACGGCTTCCAGCCACCACGAAGAAACACAAAGTTTCTAATAAACGTCTCTCATCATGTTTGTGTCTTTTATCTCTGAGGAAAACTGATGTTTGTGATGATTCCAGTTTATAATTCTTCCCGTTGTGTGCACGTGTTCAGCTGCGGACTTTGGTTTGCAATCAGGCCTTCATCATCATCATCATCATCACTGTTTCTGTACTGCTCTGGTCAGATAAAGACAGATCTAACATGCAGAACTAGTGTAATACATCTTTAGTATTAACTATTAACTGAATTCGGGTCATGGGTGAAGTAAATAATTCAGGGAAACTTGTTGCTGGAATATGATGCTGTTTTCTTCTTAAACTCTATTCATACTCACGCATCAGCGTCTGTGTCAGGTTGGTGATGCACCGCCATACGTCCTGTATAGATCCACAGAGACTCAATATGAACTTCATCAAGCCTGACGTGCAGCCGTGTTCAACAGAACACAGCAACTCTTTTTTTTGTTTACTCAAACGAGTGTGTGGAGAGGCGCGTGTCTGCAAGTTACTGCTGAGTGTACGGACGAATGTTTCCAGGTATCTCCGTATCACTCTGCCTCCTCTCTCTACGAGAGCACCATGACAACAGAAGTAAGCGTGCTTTCTGGTCCCGCCCGACGAACCTCGGTCATTGTACGCCAGTGCTAACAGTAGCGCTAACTCATAGCGCATGCTATGCTATGACAAGGGTGAGTTACGGCGAAATGATCCTTTCATGTATTGAGGTACTTAGAGTCTGACTAAAAAGGGAGCAAAAGTCGCCGGGAATTTCATGCCACTGGCACTTTAATGACTATCCTTAGGTCATAGTCCTTCTTTCCACTGAGTTTAGAAAAAATCAGTTTTGGCAGGTTTTGTGACATCTTGTTGATAAACAGAGACAAGCTACATTTGATCTAAGAGCTGCACTCCAAGAGTACAGATCACTTGCTGTACTCTAGGAGTTAAATGGATATTTTATCTATTCATTATTTAACAGTGCTGAGTGCACACTCCATTCATATACTTTGTATTTGGAAGGTCAGTTTTACATAAAAAAGGAACATTTAAAGCTGTTAATAAAGGCTTTCTCTGTGCACATCAGCCCTGAAGTGCTTCCATTAATCTCTTAACTGATGTGTATAGCGTTATTCAGTGGCTGTAATAATTTTCACTTAATGTACTACCTAGCTTAAAAAGTATTCCATTACTGTAAGGGATCACCATTTAATTAGATTCTACTTAAAGGAAGCACTTTTTAAAAACAACCACAGGCTGCAAATAAAAGAGAATGTTAGGCATTATTTGCAGTTGTGGGAAATAAGTTCTAAGGTTTTATGCATAAAGCATCAGTTCATTCATTTTCTATACTTATTTTATTCAGAGTGCTGAGGGAAGTTTCAGCCAAATACTCACAGTCAAATTGGAATCACCGATTAACCTCTAGTGCACGCTCTGGGATGTTGGGAAGAAGTTGGCTTAAGAACTCATGCTGTTGGGAGAAGATGGTTATACCTCTCAGAAAGGTCGAGCAAAGATAAACCTTCTGGCAGTGAAGTGACAACGCTAACCAACACACCACTGTGCAGCTTCAAAACACTTGTGGACCAGAGTTCCTCCACAGGCATGAGAGAGATTACTTTGAGATATGTCTGCAAAATATGGTTGTATAAGACACTGAATCATGAAGTTTACTTAGTTTTTCAAACATTGCTTCTGCATTTTGTCGTAGTTTTTGATAAAGGAATAATGTTCTTCTGAGCCTTATGTTATTTGATGGGAAGTACTGTATGTATGTTTTTTAAAAAAAATAATTTCCTGATACATAGAACTTCATAACTGAAAGAAGGTGTGTTCTCTTTTCACTGTATATGAGACCAACAGCTCTGAACTGGACTCCTCATAGTAGATCATATGGCCTCCCTCCATTCAGTGCACACAGCCCACTCCGTCTGTCATACCGAGCACACAGATTTATCTCTGACATATAAATCGGGAACTGTGATGATGGACTCTGACTTAGTCATGACTTGTAGCTTGCCTTCCCCACTCATCCGCCACCAATTGGCCCATCTGTCAATCATCTGGCCTCATGATTTTCATGTGCCTTAGATTATGTATCGTTTATCATTACAGCTCATCCAGCCCCTGCAGCTGTCTATCATTTACCATAATCATCTCAGTCGCTCTCCTCCACAGAATGTTGCCTGCCTGCTCCTCTGTTCTCACTCCCTCTTGAATATTTTTTTTTTCCTGTCACAGGCAAACTACAAAGTCCCCCCCCTCCCTTTCCTTCTTCACTTTCTCCCACTCTTTTTCTCATCTTCCTCGCTCTCTGCCCTGGATTTAAAACTTAATGAGTCCTTCACATTTCCCCTCTGCCTCCAATCACATCCTGGGATGTTTAAACTCCTAAACGCCAAATGGGCAACCGCCTCCAGTGAAAGCCATTACACAGTGAATCCATTTATCTTAACCAAGGGCAAATTACTTCAAATGCTTTTGAAATTTGTTTGAAATCTTACACCTGCATCACAAAAAAAAGATGTTATAGATTTATATGGTTGGGAGTTCACAGAAATAAAAAAGTAGGAAGTTTGTCATATGATAATAAAAAAAACTGACTTATTTTCTTGAGTGTGAGCATATATATCAGTACGTATCTTACAAGATTGGCTCACATGTATAATGTGTATGCTCCCGTAGGTTATAATCTAGAGTGAAAGCTCCTCTTCAGCTGAATTCTTGACTTGCATTAAACACAACTGACCTCTGATGAAATAGTGTTTCAATGTCTTCCCCAGCCTGTGAGGATGACCCCTCTCCCCTCATGATCTGTGGCCCAAATAGTCTGCAGCTGTGTTCATTCAAAAAAGGGCAGTGTTGTTGCACCAGTTTCACTTATTGATAAAATGAAAACTCCATAATCTTTGCGGCTGCACATCTCTCTCTGTAAACTCTTGCTAATGCAGAAGGAGTAAAGCTTGATGGGAATCAGTCTATGTCATCTTTGAGATGAATTAAGCTGCTCTGCGAAAGACAAGGGTGGAAATCTTCAGTCAGAAATTGGGGTAAGGGTTGAGTGGGGGTGTTGGACGGAGCAGGTGTAAAAAGTGAGTTCATTATAAACAAGAATTTTAAAAATAGATTAATCAATGTGTATCTTCAATGTCTGCGAGCAACACTTGCTGCATTTGTCAGAGAAGCTCTTTATAAATGGCCGCTGTCTTTAGCCAATAAAGTGTGTCTAACCTTTTTCATTTTTTGCTGGCATGAAAATTAATTAAGTGCACAATATGTTCTGCAAGACAGGAAGGTTACCCACCAGTCTTGTATTAATCATTGTCTGCACAGCCGACCCAGTATTGAAGGCTGCATGACACATATGAAAGCAAAAATTCAACACTATTATTCAATGAATGTGATAAGCATGATTGCTTCATACTTCAGTTACATCCTTCATATGAGGATGGAAGTGTGACCACTTGTTGACACAAGTGCTGGCAAAGAACAGTTGCAATTTAACAAACTAGGAAATTCTAATTAAAAGGATGAGTTGTGGGCTCAATACAGTGCAGCCAATAGTAGCATGCATTGGACATAAAGCTTGGCAAAGCAGCTTAAACTGTAGCTTAGCAATGGATCAATATAATTATACACTATAATGCGAATAGTATCTAGTGATAAAACATCTTAATGCATTTCTTTAGAACTGCTTTGGTTCAACAGCACTGTGATTTGTCTCTGCTGCTGCTTACATGATTGTCGCTGTCAGCAGCAGGAAGTTGTCTTCAGGGGGTTCGAGCAGATGGCCAGAAACACTGCTCTAAACGAAAACGTATGTTTCTCTGTCTGCAAGGTGCAACACCCATCAAAAAGCTGCACCCTGATCTTCTAACCGTATGTGAAGCTCAGTTTGTACTTTCTGTGCTTGCTCTGGCACAAAAATGTGTGTTTGAATAGTAGTGATTTGTTATGGTGAATCGGAATCAGCTTTGTTGATCCCAGACTGGGAAATTACAGTATTACAGCAGCATTCTAACAAGAAAGCGAATGAAGCTGCTTTCCCACTGAAATTAGCAGGTCCACATGGGTTTTTAAAACCCAGGTTAACTCTCTTTACAATCGGCATCACACTCTTTTCCCTTTGGCGAAGGAAAAGGCCGGGTCTGACCCGCGCTCCGCTAGCAAGTTGAGTGGTCTTTGTCCCCACCGCTGCCTTTCCGGTGAGACCATCACACTGGGTTTACATTGATGATGTCATCCGTGCGACAGAAATCGAGAATGTAAACACTGGAGAGCAAGTCAGGTTGTAGTCAGTTTGCTTTCTTGTTTGCACCTTTGTCCTCAAAATGGCCCAAAGTCAGCAGGTGATTTTCTGGCACAGATGGAACGTAGGCGACGGGAATTTGTGGCTGAAGCAGAGTTGTTTAAATACTGTACGCTATATGAGACACGGCTGTCACAATTTCATGATGTAGGAATGTACAGTACTGCCCAACAGGTCTGGCGAATCCCTGCATGCCGAATGGAGCCGAGCCATTGAAGGAAATTTTAACCCGCGTCCCTTGCTGAGTCGTTTGACGTGGGTCAGTGAGTCTTTCCCACTGCCACTAAAAGCCGATTGTTTGCTGGTTTAAACAGTTTTTTTGGCCATCGGGAAAGAGACACGTGTAAAAATTAAATTGTGATGCAAAAATAATATATAAAATACACACTTAACAAATATCCAGATCAAAAATAGGACAGAAAAGAAATAAAATAGGAGAAAAAAAGATTGACAAGGTACAATTTACAAATAACGTGAAAATATACAGTAGAATAAGGTTTACAAAAAAAAAAAAGCAGAAAAAAAGCATGAGTCTGGTGACTGTTTGACAGAGAAGGACTGTTATAACTTGCAGTGGCCGGTGGAAGAAAATATTTCAGATAACTCTACATGAAAGTGGAGCTGAATGAGTCAACTGGAGAAGGAGCTGTCCAGTGTGTGGTGGAGAGGGCGGTCAGAGTTATCCATTATAGATCACAGTTTGTCCACAGTCCTCTCTACCATGGCCTCAAACATCTCCTGCATGCAGCCAATCACATGGTCAGCTTTTGTGACCAGTTTGTTAAGTCTCTCCTAGTCTCTGGTTTCAATGCTGCTCCCCCGGCAGTCCACAGAAAAGAACAAGACTTAACAACAGACTGGTAGAACATCTCCATCATCCTGTTGCGCACGGTGAAGGATCTGAGTCCAGTCCAGTCTGCTGAGGTTCACACCCAGCTCCTGTACGAACTGGTCTGTGAAGGGTGCCTTTTGTCACAGCTGCTTGGCCATTGCCCAGTATTCTAACCTGGGGTGTTTAGTTCATCTGAAAAACAGGAGAGCTGGAGTTACAGTATGAGTTAATATGCTGGTCCATCTTTTCTCAGGAATTTACACAAATTAATGAAGCACAGCTCACAGAGGGAGATTTCTCTAACAGCTGGAAAAAACAAGAGATGTTCTGCAGAGGGCTAAGTAGCAAAACCCCATTAGGTTAAAGCTGTCTTTCCATTACCGCTTCTGTTGCTATTCCACTGAAAATGATTGCGTTTTTCTAAACAGTGACATCTATCATTTAGTTGATTGCAGCAAGTCATAAACACCTTCTGTCCAAGTATGAGGTCATATGATGATTTTACAGTTTGTCTTAATGAGGACGAAGGCTTGAAGGGAACTTCATCTTGGATTTCTGTAAATAGTCTCCCATGAAAATATGATGCCCTGTTTCATGAGAAAAGTGGAACAGGCTTTTTTCTTGAAAGGCCTGTATTCAGCATTTCAGAGAGCAGAGACTGTTAGTGAGTTTTTGAATAATGCGCATGCGCAAGACCAACCTGCTAGATTCACAGCTCCCTCCTCCAGCCACAGCACAACGTGCACGAGCTACTGCGGTTTTTAGCAGACAGCAGGTACAGATTCTCCCACCACGTCACAAACGCAAGTAAACGGAATGTCGTTGTCTGAACGTCGCTAACTGCTAGCAGAGTGATTGTTAGCTACCTGGTGTAAACGTGGGTGCAGCTTCCAGAACGCAGTATTACCCATTGAAGTGACAATCAATCACTATGGTAGTAAAAGTGATTGACGTGCCAGTAGACAAATGAATGCAGAGATGATTGGTGGATGTTTTTTCAGCCCCTTTGCTTTCACAGCTGATGTATGATAATATCTATATATTTAAAGCGTTTAATTAATCATAGCGCATGGTGTAGTGAACCCAGTTTTACAGAATATTGCAAAATTTGTTGAAAGAAACATCTTCTATCAAATCTTTAACATCTACAAACTAGGGATGCATTTACTTTAAATTTCTAGGCTGATGCTGAAATTGCACAAAGGTGATGGTTTGCCAGATTGTTGATACTGGTTGTTTCTGTCACCAGAAAACACACACAAAAAAAACATCGGCCTCTGCCCACAGAGGATAATATCCTGTTTACAGATTGGCTGATTGCAATCAACATGCTGAAAATCGCACCCTCTGCACAGCCTCCTACTTCTTTTTAAGTGGCTTTGAATATTTTATGGCTGTGCAACATCACTTTTTTGATAGTTTCATGTTATGCAAAATATGAGGATGTTACAATTTAAAGAAAGTACAAATGAAGAGATTTTGAGACCAAATGTTGGCATGTAATAATTTTAAACCATGAAAATATAGGAATTTTCCTTTTTTTTTCCCTTTTAAAATTATTCTTATTTTCCTTATTGCCCATTCTGGAGTGAGGCTTTTGGAGCATGAGGCTCATCAGGTTTGATGTACAAGAATGACTTGCAGGTCAGTTCCAGTGGGGAAACACTGGAAATATATCAGGTGAGATGGAAAGCATGCTTGTGCTTTCCTTTTCCCTGTTTTCCTCAGAAGAATTTTTTAACTCATCTATTCCTGTCTCTCTCTTCTACTGCTCGGTCTGCTGTGAGTAATAAATGTATGACCCAATGGGCTGCTGTGGTAAAAAGTGAACCACCGCAGAGAGTCTCTGGCATCAGCCCAGTCTCAGAGCAAATTTCCTCGCTGCCAGCCACTGACTACTTGAATCAAGTGGAGACAGAGCTGGATGATATTAGGGATGAGGGGGCGCAGAGAGCCTCTTATGTGTGATCTCTGCATCTCATTGCTGATGGAAAAAAGTGAGTGTGTGGGTGTGGGCATATGCAAATAATTTGGGGAGGGGCAGATGAGCAGACAGACGGAATTGATTTGTGAAGAATTCTTGGACACCAAAGCAATGATGCAGAGAGGTGTGAAGGCTGTGGTAAAATCTGATATATTCTATGTGATGGAAAAATACTTTTTTTAAACTCTAGAAGGTCTCATACGCAGTTATATGTGTTATACAGCAGCTGCCATACAAAAAACATTGCTACGGCACTTCATCAACATCCAGCTCTTCAGTATGAAAAGTGCAGACTCTAAATAAAAATTTCTTCACTTTCTCTTCCCAGTTTTTCTCAATAATGTAGACAACCAGCTGGGCAGGAGATTGGGCCGTAAATCACTGAAACTCAAGAGGAACAAACTGCTGCAAATCAAGACTAATTTTTTAGTAAAGTGTGAGGTCACCATGACTTCTGGTTGGTTTGGGATTCATTAAGAATGAATAAATCACCTCTGCAAAACAATGATAACCCTTAACTTATGCAGGGCACATTTGGTTTAGACTTCTGCAAGTGTCTTTCATTTAATAACTTTTATGAGTAACTCTTAGCATGCACAGCCAAGCCTCAGCAAACAACGTAGTGCTGGATTTGATCTCCACATAAATTTGAGTTAAGACTGATAAGGGCTTTTGTGCAGTGCTGGAGTTCAGTAGCTCTATAATTCACTTGTTTGTTGATTCTACATCCCAAGAGTTACATGTTTTTTTAATAATGCATCTGTAATGCACCCCCCATCATTGTTTTCTATTTTCTGCTCTATTTAGTCTGTTTGCAGGTATCCTTGCCCCCCTGTAATCAGAACCTGCCTACCGTCTCTTTCTAAGGGTGTATATACACTCTTTTTTTGTCCCTTATGTGTCCACTGTGTTATGACATACTGTAGCCCCCTTTGACATCTCTACCTGACTGTTTTACCACATGGATCCCACTTTTCGGTCTCCTTTAAATTATGCTTTTGGTGTGGAGCTTTGCATTTGAGTCCTACCTTCCAGATCAGGGGTGCCCAAGTCCAGTCCTCAAGAGTTACTATCCTGCAATTTTTAGAACACACGCTCTTCAACACACCTGAATGAAATGGCTAATTCCCTCTTGCACTTGCCATTCAGCTCTGCAGAGGCCTGGTAACGAACCATTCATTTGATTCAGGTGTGTTGGAGAAGGGATGCAACCAAAATGTGCAGGATAGTAGCTCTCGAGGACTGGACTTAGACACCCCTGTTCCAGATGTTGTGACAAGCACAAAAAATGGCACCTAACTCAAGGGATGAACAAGTGCTATTACATGAGGCAACTTGGCAAAAGAACATGTTTTCTTTGGAACATGTGGAAAAATAGACTTTTTCTCCATGTTTTGTCTATCTGATGCAGAAGTGACATTGTTTTATAAATCCATAATGCAGTGATTGTTGTTCTCATGACCCCTTTCTTATTAGATAATGGCTCATCTGCCAGAACATTTTGTGCTTCTCTAAACTGAGAGCCTTCTGAGTATACCATCCATTTCTGACACTGACTCATAAGGACTACACACACCTTCCAGGCAAAGGAGCAGGTTTTTTTTTTTTTTTTTTACAGGTAACTTGTTAGCAGTCTCTGGATGTAAGCTGCCCCAATGTTTGCTGTCTCTTCAAACAAAACCTTGTAATTCAACAGAAAAACTTTGGGATTGATCACGCCTTCCTAATTATCCACAGTATTTGAGTGTTCCTCTATCTAAACAACCTGCCACGGAGAGGGAAAAATGTTTTTATCTGAGGCCTCAATGAGCAGTGGTGGCTGTTTAAGTTCTGGAAAAAAAAAAAGAAAGAAAAAAGCTGTCGAGTAGGAGCCGTCTTCATAAACAGAAAAATGCTTGACATCAACAAATACGGCTCAAAAATTAGGGATACACGATATTGGAATTTTGGCCAATATCCGATATGCTGACATTTTAAACCAATATTGATACCAATATTAAAGCTGAAAAATAAATGATATAATATTCATTCCTTGTGCATAATTAGAAAAATACCTCAACTTGTGTTATGTATAACAAATCAAACTTATGACAGTTGTTCAAACAAAACTAATTGGACAGGTGCGTTATGTCCTAGAACAATATGGATTTCCTTCCCCCCTGAAAAAAAGAAAAAAAAAGAAAACAATACCCCAAAAACAGGGGACATTTGGTTATTTACACAAATGACCGTGTATAGCGCTGTTCACACAGAATATCCTAAAAGAAACTGTCTTTAGAAGTTTTAAAGTCTGTAAAAAAGAAGTTTTTGAAGAAGAAGAAGAGGAAATTTTTGGTTTTTTTAGACTTTGGAAACAGCAGCCTGATCAGTTAAATATCAGTTAAATATCGGTGGGGTGGCCGATGTCCGATACTCAGTTTTAAGGCCAATATAGGCCGATACTGATAGGGGGCCGACTACATTGTGCATTCGTGGAGGAGGGAAAGTAGGAGAAGCTGAAGGAGGTGGAGGAGAAAAGGATGGAGGCTCACTTGAAAGAATAAATGTGTTAGTCATGAGATGAAGCATTGTGACAAATGTTAGGTGATAATCTGTATCAGAGCTTTCAAAGTTCAAACTCCTGCATACAGTCGTCCTCAAAATTATTCATACCCTCCAATTAAAGAAAAGGCTAAACTCACAATACTAATTCAAATAACAAGAAACTAAAGAAACTAATAATTAATAATAAAAAAATATATATACTAAAATATAATTTAGTGAAGCAAAATATTGGTTTTGAATTATGGTTGAAAAGAAAAATAATAATAATAAAAAAAAGACAAGCAAACAAAACTTTCCCAGACATATTAGAGCACCTTTCCAATTAACAGTGGACCAAAATACCTGTCAACAGGTGTAGAAGTCTTTTCATTTGAGAAAACACCTGATTGCCTCAAAGTGTTACTCGAAAAATTATTTGCTACAGAGCCCCATCATGCTTGTTAACTTGTTTTATTTTTTTTTTGTTAGTTTTTGGTATTTATTTCAAACATCAATTTAAAATCAATGTCATGATTTTCATAGAATTTTCATTTATTATTACTTTTGTCAATTTCATCTTATTTCACTGACAGATTATTTTTTTTTCCTTCTTTAATTGGAGTGTATGAATAACTTTGAGGACAACTTTGCCAGATGAAAGAAGCAACCTGACCAGGTACATTTTCTTATGGAGGCTCGTGAACTAAAAAGTCTGTAAATGTGTGAATGTATTATTTTATTGGCAAGAAATAGTAGTGAGTGACTAACAGTGAGTTCATGAACTGGTCAGGAATTCACAGTAGGGACATGAACTAGTTTATTTGGCAGTATTTTTTGTCATGATTGTAATTACTTAAATTAGAAGTTGCTCATAGATATTCCACCTTTTGTTACATTTATCTTAACTGGATCAGCCACTGCAAGGTTTATTAATAATACTTGTGTCCCCCCCACCTTTGAAATCAAAATTTTGTCCTTGGTTTGTATGCCAGTAAAATGCCTAAAAATGAAGGGTTTCTGTCCTCTGAAATGCCAAAGAACATTAATATTTGAAATTAGAACAAGAAGTTTGAAGAATGCATCGACAGTTTGAGGCATAAAATTAACAGAGTAAATAAAAGTGCTGGCCTTTTCTGAGAACCTGCTTCAAATACAAACATATTTTCTTACGGCTGAGAGAAAGGTTGCAAACTCTGAGGCAACGGTACTATAAATAAGTCTGTTCTTTTTGCATCATTCCTTTCAGAAAGGATGAACAATGAAATTCTGCTCTGCTGTTTGACAAAAAAAGAAGCATATTACACCGTTGAAATTGTTCTGTCTTCAATTACTGAAGGCCCTGTGTTCATCAGAAAATCTATATTATGATCATTACCTGCAAAATGTTCTGCAGCCTGTACCAGAAACTCCAACTAGTCCAGGGTAATTGCAGAGCAGAAAAAAACAAAAAACAAAACAAAAACGGGGGGACGTGTATGGGCCTTCGATCAATAAAATCAAATATAATTTCATCACACACTTGACAGCAAAACCTGCAAGGTCAGCTGTGAGAATGTCTATGCAAATAAAAGAAAAAAAGACTGGATAATAAAATTTCATTGATAAGATTTAAAACTTTAAGAGTTACCAAGTGAAATTACTTGCAGTATCAGAATTTGTGGTGCAAGTTAGACTGCGGTGAGATAAGGCATTATCTGGCTCCCTGGTTCACTGTACCTCCATCTCTGCTCTCCTTTCTCATTTCCTTCAATCTAACCAAGCACTGCTACTCTGTGCCTCCCTTTTTCTATCCATTTTTTTCCACTCTGGTGTCCAGCACATAAAAAAGAAAAAAAAAAAGCTGAAAACAGACATTGTGCTGACTCCCTCACAGATAGCTGGTTTCCTGCCCAGAATTTCAGTTTTGAAGTTTTACTCTTGGCTAAATGTCACACCGACAGGCAATATTTTCCCATTTTATGGATGCTGTTGCTCATGTCAGGAACACCAGAAACAAAATTGATATGAACTTAATTTGCCGTTTTTTCCCCCCTGCAGAGATAGATTCTTATATACTGTGGTATATTACAACTAGGATTTTTTTGAAGGAGTTGATTTAAATGCTAAAATCTTTTAATTACCACTGGGCAAACCATTTATCCTCCTTGCCTTAGTGCAGGTTTACATTTAAACATTTCCAATTGGGATTTTTTCAAATTGAGGCTGTGATGTGTTTACAGTTTCAGCCCATCACTCCACAGATTCCATGTCATTATACATGTTTGACATGCGCAGCTCTGAAGCAGCTGATTATGTGTGTGATGCAGCAGACTCATACTGATTGTGTATTCTGAATGACAAAATGGTCCTGCTTCATCAAACACTGATTACAATCTCGAGCAAATATGGCGGGTGGATAAACTGAGACATATTTAGTCACATGCTCTCTCTTTAATGGGCATATTTGAAGCATGTCAGTACTGATGAATAGCTGTTTGGTCCACATATAAATACAAATCTTGTTTCGAGGGCAAGAAAAACAAAATAAATCACAGAAAAACTTGCAAATCTTTTAAGTTGTGTCCTAAAAGGCATCCTATGAATTTTTCTGATGAAAAGGATTTTCCTGGAGACATTTAGAGTTCCTCATCAATACAATCTATTGAACATGTTGAGTGCATATAATCTAAAACATTTTTTTAAACATTTACTTATTTATCTTATCACCAAACATCATTCAGGTTTCCCTGAATCCAGCAGGACTCTTCTGGTCCTTGTCCTTCCCACTAAAAGCAACTAGTGCTGTGAGATTCTTAGTATGTAGAATGTGCTGCTCCTTTGAAGTCTACCCACAGTTTTTATTGATGTTTAGGTCAGGGACCTGTGAGGGCCGGTGCAAACCCCTCAGCTAGCTCCACTTAAACTAGTCCATTGAGGATTTAGTCATGTTTATGATCATTATCCTTTAGTAGAAGCCATCCTCAGGAGTGTGACAGGAAAAAGGCTTTCTTCTGATGGCTTGTCCATGAAGGTAATATCATGCAGCTGCACTGAGGGACAATGAACATCCTCTCCAGTGTCTGCTGAGTCTTCCTGAACGCCCTTTACACACTTACAGTAAGACTTTTATCTATCTCTTCATTCCAATAAAACAATTCTCAAACAGTTTTCTTGGTTTTCTCACTTTCTCATGCTTTCACCATTACTGTAACCTTCAAGCTGCCACAACACTTGTGATCTTCCTATCGTCTTCTTCTGCTTTGTGAACCTAAACCATTTTAACTTCAAAGTGCAATGGGCAGCTTTGAAGACCCCATGGCTGCAGATTGTTGGGACAAGGTGTTTGGCTTTGAAATTTGCAGCACAGATCCTTCTCTGATATTACCTGCAAACAAATCACAACAAGTTAATGTATCTGCAAGGGAGGAACTTTGGGTTGCTCAAACTCTTTGAAGGGAATTTCTCTTTTTTCTTTTTTTTTGTTAAACTATTTAGATCCTCGAGTGGAAATTGGGGCTCTGCATTTTACCCGTCTCTGTACAGTAAGTACCAGAGAGCAGTGGACTGCTACTTGAAGCGCCCGGGGAGCAGTTGGTGGGGGTTAAGGACCTTGCTCAGGGGTCCACAGTGGTTCATCTGAATGTTGTGTCGCTGTCTGTAGTGCAGCTGAAAGGAGCAGCTCGCTACCCAGACAACAACAAAAACACAATTTGCGAAACTCTGAACTCACAGCACAATAGTACTCGTTCGTTCATTCATTCTACTGAAATCATTGATGAAATGAAGGAGTTTTACTGCAGATAATGTCTTATAAGGTGGCTGCCCCATCTCCACCATTTTACAAGATGCATGCCGAAGGGCGACTCAATCCAATATCTTCCAAAGGACTCAAAGTGATGCAGAAACTTTACTGATGAGTAAATGCACATATACAGACTAATCCGACGAGCGTTTTGTGTGTTGCGCCATCTTGCGGCGCCGCCATTGCAACGGTGGCGAGTCCCAATTACCTCCCATCTGTTAACAAGGAAAGCAGCGTGAATATCTGGATTTACAATGTTGGACAGTCGTCTGAGGTCATGATAACCTATAGGTACGTTATCCGGAGATCTCTAAAGTATTCTGACATTTATTCATTTATTTCTTACATACAACAGACAATCTACGCTGGAATAACATGGAAATTTCGCGATTACTTAAAAGAAAGTTTTAAAAAACTAAACTATTTCAAAGGTGGTTACTTTTCTATTTTATCACATATTTGGCCTTTGGTATTTTTTAAGGACTGTACAGACCACGTAGCCTTCACGTGTCCTGCAGATGAAACTAAAGGCTGCAGGACACCGCCATCCTGATCCGTTTGTGTTTGCGACTGGATTATTTTTATTTTCTGGTCACAACGCTGCCCTGATTGGAGTAAATAACGTTATATTTCACGATATCTCCCAGATTAGTCATTAACTCGCAGCAACACCACAGCTGTCTCTGTTAGCATTAGCTAGCATAATAACGTTATGCATGTGTCATATATATACGTTAAATAAAGTGTCCAATTAATGAGTGTTCACCATAATTAACCGTGTTTTTGTTGTTGGGGATTAAATCCAGTGTTTTCTCCACCGTGGCAGCAAGTTATTCCTCATCTGCTCTGTGTGTCCGATATTCCTCCTAATACGAACGCACTGACATCAGTGGACTGAGCAGCAGCGTCCAGTTTTGTCAGACAGCAGAAATCTTCATGAAATAATTGTCGTTGATCTTCTTATTCACTTATTACCACAAGTTTTCCTTTGCTGTTCCAACAACCAGGAATGTGACAGTCCTTCCAGATTTCCTCCATGATGTTAAGAAAAAGTCAGATTCTCATCTGTTCTCATTACACATGTACAGAAAGGCCACCGTTGCAATGGCGGACGGTCTAGTCGCGGTGTTTGGCCAGATTAGTCTATACTACTAGAAATAAGGTCCAGGTTGAAAAAAGAAAGAAAATGATCCTTTAATAGATGATTCTGGAGTCGATGTACAGTACTTGACAAATGTTGTTGCTCCAAGTGGCCCCCATCCTCAACCCCCCCCCCCCCCCCCCCCCCCCCCCAAAAAAAAAAAAAAAAAAACAGACCTTGTCACTATGCAGGAGTGGATCTGTCTCTCATTGGATCATGTGACCTGGAGTGCTTTGCTTTATGGCTTGATGACTTCAAATTAGCTGGTCAAAGTGGTCTGCAAAACACGATTCCAAAACACAGTTAGGGACTGCATTTTGTGACAGTTGTGTGGCCCTACAGGTTTTGTGCCCATAGTGGCCAAAAGTTACACGGAAAATGGATTATTTTAAAGTCGTATTCAAATCACCTGCTCATGTTACTTCATAATAGCAGACAAAGCTTTTGCATGCTCTACATCACTGTTTACTTGCATGCAGTTCTCTTTTCGCAGCCTTTTCTCCAGCACACTTTTGTTTTCAGCTAGTGGAAGTGCAATAATGTGAAAGTGGAAAGAAAACCAGTGAAAATCTCCAAAAGGAAAATACTGGAGATGGAGATTTTCCTAGCTAAAACCAAACAGCAATGTCGCACTGCAGTTTTTGTTTTCATTGAATTAGCTGTTGGTTTCTTCATCTGTCTTTTACCGTATGACTGAATCTCTGCTTTAGACAGTGAGTAAACCCTGAATGAGGTCAGAACACTGTATGTATATCTGAACATTCATTGTCTAAACTCACTGCATCGTGTTTAGGATTGAAAAATCTGTTGACTGAGAGGTAAGGACAAAAAACAGACATGTTTAAACTTATGTGACTAGTGTGCACTAGTTAGAATAACTTGGTGGTCTTTGAATTGTGAGAGGAAACTGGAGCAGAGGAAAACCCACGCAGGTGCAAAGAAACTTGCCAGAGACATCCCCAGAGGAGCTCTGAGCAGGGACCTTCATGCTGCGAGGTGACACTCTCAGCACTGCACAAAAAAGACTCTGAAAGCATTTAATTACATCTTTGAACAAAGCATTATGCACCATTAGGATCACCCAATGAGAAATGGGTTATAGAAGTCGCCGTACCCCGGTGTGAATGGCATGGCTTCACTGGATAAGGTTTTCTCTTTTCTCTTTTGTTTAACAGCCTCCACAGTGGAATGAAAACAGCACAAAGTCTGTAAGACGTCCTTAAAAGAAATTATTTGAGCTTAATTTGATTCACAACTGTTTAGTTTGAAAGCATAAAAAAGCATGATTGTCAGAAATGCTTCTTACAAATACAAAAAAAAAAGATTAAGTAAAAAAGTTCAATAATTCCTTGAAGTTCGTGCATAAATTAAATGAGGCTTACCCAAAAAATGAACATTTTGAAATGTTCCGTATATCTCTGAGAGACATTTCATGCGTTCCCTTTGTTATTCAAATAAACTGAAATTCAAATACAAAGGGGATAGATAATATTATTCCACCACAATCTGTTATCACAAGAGAACAGCCCACATCTTTGAATATGGATACAAAAAGTACGGAGCTAGTGGCTCATTTTCTGTACAACTGATTGGTTCTGGTGAATTTGTCATTGTGTGTAAGGTCTATGTTTTTAAAGGAAAAGAAGAATTTAATCTCCCTTTATTTGACAGTACACTGCACCTGTAGCTGGGTCTCTCATTTCAACTTTTGACAATGGCAAAGGCAAAAAAGCAATGAAACATTTTTCATTTTCCATGGGCAGTTTAGAAAATTGTTTGTGTTAAGCTTGAAGAGATAGACTGTCAGTCAGGCTTGGTGAAGTCAGTCTGACTGTGGGAACTCTGAACAGCTGCCCAAATAGTTTTTTCTGTTCCCGGTCAGTAGGCATTTGAGCCTCCTGTTTTCACATATTTGCTCTCACATTGGCAGTGGCAAACTCCTGCACCAGTGATTATGGGAGGCATTTTTGGCTGTCTGCTTTGTGCTGTGTGACTGAGTGTCAAATATCTGCAAATTATGGCTTGCTATGATATCTTTTTTGTTGGAGTGTTAAAATATAAAGAATAGCAGAATAGGCTTCATAAATGTTTAAGAACTTGTTACTCTTTACCAAATTTGGCAAAAATGGGGTTTGAATCTCTGGATGACTTCCAAAAGAACAGTTTTGCTTGCAGATGGGATGCATTTGAGATGAAAGTTGGCATCTCTGAGTCTGAAGTTCTCTGCTCTAAAAGGTTGGATTTCCCACTCGACATTGGGGACATCAGCGGGATGTACTGTGATGTACAAATGGGAACAGATGCTCCAATCTGCAACTAATTAATCTAATAAAAATGAGACTGAAAAGCAAAGGGCTATGGCATGCTCATCTTGGTGGAAAAGGCCACACAAGCATCCTGCACACAGGATTTGCAGAAAACTTTTGTGAAAGAAAAAAGTTCTCTCCAGTAAAATAGTATTTATGCAAATTGGTAATAGTCCTGCAATTTTCTGAACCACAAATTGACTTAGAATTAAATGTTATCAATCGGAATAATCGATGAAATGACAGTGAATGGCACACTCCTAATGGTAGATGTCAAACTCTGTAAACGAGTTTTTTTGTTTTTTTTATCAGCTGTGTTCATAAAGAAGTGTCTTGAAATGTATAGCTCTACTTATGATCGTCAACTAGGACTGGTAGGTTTCTTTCAAGTGTGCTCTTAGTCCTTATCAGGCTCCTGCTTGATGCTGACAGCTGACCTTCAGACATGCTCGTCCTCCCCACTCTCCTCTCATCAAGGGCAGAAACGATAAGAACTGACTGCGGTGATAGGAACCTTCAATCGTGAGTCCTTTTCATGTACACCTCCCTTCCCGCCTGTCGACTGTCCAGCTCTGGTGCAGGGGAGTCCCCCAGCGGGAGATTTACTGCATCAGTGCTCATTGTGGAGAGTGTGTGTCGTATGTGTGTACTGTTGAGGGCGGGGGTGGACATCACCTGATTGAAAATAAGATCCAACCTTGAGGTTGAACACAAAGATACAGACTAGTCTCAGGAGATGGTTGGATATGTTACTGCACATACAATGTTTCAAGTTATCAAAATACATAATCTCTTCTTTTTTGGGGGTGGGGGTTTGGGAAAAAGTAAATAATACAGGACTCTGGTTTGGGATTGGTTTTGTTGCCTGAGCTTCGCTGGTTGCTTGGCATTCTGTCAACGAACCATTTCTTTTGATATTAACAGTCACAAATGATTATAACTGAGGGTACTTTTGAATTTTTATGTAAAGCTATACTTTCCAAGATGACATACACAAACCCATCTGGTTACTGCATCTGGTGCTGTTATGTTCTGTTTGAGTGGGATGCAATTAATGTAACCTACAAAGGCATAATTTGTTTGTGCTCACTGGTTGGCCCACCTGCCACAGCTTTTTGGCAGGAGATTGCACTGAGTGGCAGTCGGGGGAGATGGCTCCTTTTCCATGTGTTAATTAACCTGGAGTAGACTGTACAAAAGGGGTGTTTTTGGCTCTAATCTGCTGTGGCGGGCTTGTCAGACTTATCCACTCAGAGCTACCCTTTAAGAAACTATAAAAATATATTCAGCCTGTGCGAGAAAGCTGTTCAAAAAAGTTGTCAAGGGCTCCTGAGAAAATAAATCACAGGTAACTCATAGTAATTTCAGCAACTGACCACATGCTTTTTGTTTTTATTGGACTGGATTGAAGATAATTTGTGACAAAGTTTCACGTGGCAATTAAAAACTTCTTTTCGTATCGCAATGCCTGCAATGACAGTCTAACTGTATCTCAGACACACATCTTTATCTTCATTCATTAATTTCATTGTGTATTTGAAAAGACAATGAACACAAGGCTTCATAATATAAACAAAATTTATTGTTAACACGTCAACATCCACAACATCATAACAGCAAAGACAACTGTTACCAAGCCAAGACATTTTGATTTGTAATAGAAAAACAGATGTATTAATGAAGGCTACATTCCAATAAAGCCAGGTAGACAGTACAGGATTCCTGAGACCTTCACAGATGTAGAGACCACACACTTGATGATTACAAAAGACAAATCGCACAAGATTTGCCTCCTCTGATCATATAGTGTGGGGTGTGCATGATGGAGAAGACCCCACACTAACTGATTCTTTAGCATATGCAACAGTGTGGGGTTCTGTCACTGTGCCTCCGATAGATCATCATCCCTTTGGTTGACTGGTAAGCACGCATGATTCTCACCTGGGAGTCTGTGGGATTGAATCCCGCCCACACCCTCCGTTGCATGCCTTGCCACACAGAGAATTGAGTTCTTCACTGTCAATATTCAGAATCTCGTGTAATCAAACAAGACTTCTGTGATGAGACTTTGGTGACAAGACTTTGCTGACGATTCTTCAATGATGAGACTCTAGTGTAAACAAACATGGCAGAATTTACTCTGAAAAAAATACACACATCCAAAGAAAAAAAGATTGTGGAAAAAGTCTTGGAAACTGTGGGGATGTGGGCTGTATGGCACAAATTGGAGGTGAGTAAAAATTTCCACAAGCATTAGATGGGGCTATCTATCTAATGTAGGACAGCCCTGGACAGCTGTGCTCATTTGTTTTTACTTCCTTTTCCATCAGTCAGCTGTTAGTCAGTTGTAAGCTGCCGTGTCTTGATTGGCTGTTGTTCCGGTTGCCTGCACGTGATTTCTCAATGAGAAAAGTGTTTTTGCTTTCTCACAGCTGTGAACATGCTGTGTGTGTTTGGGTCGGCTTGGAACACTATACACACAACAGGATCTCTAATCGCAAATATTAAACATGATCATTATCTACGATCTCTCCTTCCAAGGCCTTCCTAGTGGATGGGACCCAATGAAATCACTCTTAATTCACCTCACACCAAAGGAAGATTGAATGCAATGTCTTGTGCAAACTACTAGTTGGACCTTTGCTGGTTTTGATCATAAGGGGGAGATCGGGACAAAAAAATCTGCCTAATTTTCCTGTTGTGTACTCATAAAGGAGTAATGACATAGCAGTAAAAACTAGTTTATGTTTTTTTTTTTGTTTTTTTTCTCCTTTTTTTTTCTCTTTCTACTTGTCCTGTCCAGCATCGAAGCAAGCAGAATGG
This sequence comes from Atherinomorus stipes, assembly GCA_023101725.1. Taxonomy (NCBI): domain Eukaryota; kingdom Metazoa; phylum Chordata; class Actinopteri; order Atheriniformes; family Atherinidae; genus Atherinomorus; species Atherinomorus stipes. The sequence goes on along the minus strand of JALJCO010006053.1, from coordinate 305,206 downwards.
AAATCTGATTGCTTTATCTTGTTGAACAGTTTTGCTACCAAACGGAGCTTTATGAACATAAGGCTCCACTTGATATCATGTTTATTCATTTTATTTCTTTAATTAAACATTTGTCTATAACAGCATTCCATATCATACTGCTGGGCCTGACAAGGGAGAAATGAAAGTTAACAGAGGTAATGATAGAAAGTGGAACAGAGAGAAAGGAGTAAGGAAGAGGAAGAGAGAAAGAGAGAGAGAGAGAGGAGAGAAAACATGAATCCACTTACACAGTTCACTGGTACATCCGTACAGCAATCCCTAAACAACATTCCAAGGTCTCTGTCGGAAAACAAAACAAGCAATCCCCTACAGGAGGACCTGCAGGTGGCTTAAATATCCTCAGATTATACAAACACACGCAGAACTACGCAGAGAAGAGGTACAACCTAGTCATCGCAATGGGAAGCAGTGTCACAGTGTCAACATGCATAATAAAGGGTGCTCCGTGGTGATACAGTCATGCAGATGCAGCCTCGTCTCTGCAAGGAGGAGGAAGCCCGCAAGACTCACGACCCAGGCCCCCAGGCTTTGATCTTTAGGGGAAGATCGGGACAAAAATCTTCCTAATGCAGGATGCAGGATCCACCGTGTTGTTCATGTAAGAGTGCACTCAGAAAGCATAGACCGCGACTCTCGGTCCATTTGGGGACTCGGTTCGGTTGGGGGCGGGGTTGGTCTTCCGGACCGAGATTGCGTTCACGTTGCACTATTGCCAAATGAGCCAAACGGGTCAAGAATGAGAATCTCAGGTGGCGCTGCTTTCAGATTCACCGTAGGTGAGGACAAGACACACGTACAAAAAGGTTCTCAATATTATTTTTGTACGAGGAGATGGATATGCTGTCATCAGATCAAATATCAATTAAAGCTTTTACGTCCTCGTAGCTCCACGTCTGACCACGAGCCATCTTTATCAGTACTGCAGTCCCACACGTGTGTTTGGTGTCGTAGCGTTTACCCACGTTGTCCAACGTTTGACCCACAATGCCAGTGCAGTTTGAAGTCCACTTCCTGTCTTTGGTTAACTTGAATCGGACCAAGACCTGCGTTTGCAGGCGGGCCGAGTCCGGTTGTTTGTTCCGGATCAGAGTCCGTTTGCGCATTCACAACTCCCCTAAACAAAGCGGACTTTCCGAGCAAACGGACTCTGATTCGAATAAAAAAAGCTTTGTGAATGCGCCCTAAGTGACTGAAGCCTTTTCAGGTAGTTTTTTTGAGTGGACCTGCCTTTAGAACAAAATGATGGCCATAGAAAACAAAAAGTACTGTATTAAAGTCTAATTCTATGACTACATGGAAAACTAATAAATGTTGGAAAACAGTATGTTTTATAAAATGACTGTCACAAAAAAAAGAAAAAGAAAACATAAAAAGGTGGTTTGTACAATGATTTAACCAGACAAACTTTGAAACCAACTGAAATTGCAAGTTGCAGGCAGATTACTGGTGTTTGTGCTTGCATTATGGGCAAACCTGGTAACTTTTCAGCAATTTGAGAAGAAACAGTGATTGAAAAAAAGAAGAACAACATTTTGGCACAGACTCAGACTCCATGGACGGTGAAATCAAGGTTGGAACAGATCCTGCAGAGCGCTCTGAAGCTTGGCGTCGGACGGTGCTCTGGAACACAGCAGGAAAACTCCAACAAAAGGCAGTATATGTTTCATTACTGATATTAAAATCTCTCATTTGAATCTGACATTTAAGCATTTAGACGTTTTTGCAATATTTCACAGTCACAGGGGGAACTCACTTCCATGTAATGTAATTATAAGTCAATTTTATTAGACGAATAGAGTCACTTTGAAATATATAGAAAATTGTGTATCAGCAATATAATAACTGTTACTCCCTTGCTCTCCTGTGATATTCACCTGTTTTTGTCAGTAGATTACTGTTTTTTCCTAATGTAAATAATAACTTAATTGTTGGCTGTAAAGAATAGAAGCATGACAGGCAGTGAAGTTGTATCCCTGCCGACATAAGCCTATAAACTGGTTTACATTCTCCATTATGTTCCAAAGATGAGAAAATCTGAACCATTCTGCTGGTAACAAGCTGTCCACCTTCTCCGCATAAGCACTTTTGTCATAGGAACCCTGCAATGTGGGGCATCTGTTCATCTTACACCAAGACCTGCCTGTTCTTACCCCTGCGGCGTAATGATGGTGAGTGGGAGCTCTTTAAAGGAGGCAAACTAGGCCAGTATACAACCATGGCCCCACTAATTGAGACCCCTGTGGGTCATTTTCAAATAAATTAGTATTACATGTATGACTCTATCACTCCAGTTTGTTTGCTTGATTGCAGGATACAATCATTGTTTTAATCTTCCACATGGATTCAACACACCACCAACAACTATTTGCTTTGATGAGAAATCTCGAAGTAAAGGTTGAACAATATCTTGTGTATTTTTGAAAGCTCTGTCTTATTTATTACCCTCAGAAAGTTAACTGTTATCATTTGTGCCAAATCTGTGCATTTGCTGTTTCCTGTTGTTGGCTTGGTTTATATTAGCTTGTTAGACTGTAGATTCGAATGGTGAATTGAAACTTTATTGATGGCTTTTGACATATTCAACCAAAACAAAACACAGTTTGCTATTTTGTTTTAACAGTCCATTGAACAGCCAATTATTTATTGACTTATAAAGAGACTGACTCAAAAGGTGAAGCAGTCATAAGCTGCTTAAGATAACAGAAGTACATTTCTACATTTTGAGTCACATAATATTTGCTGCATTTAAGAGATAATGAGTCTGTGTTGTGGCACAGCACATCAAAATAGAAGCATTGATGAGATTTCTAATACATTATTGATAGCAGCCTTGGCATAAGGTAAATAGACACTGGGTATTTCAGCTTTAAGAAAAGCCTTTTGTATTTTTTTTTTTTTTTTTTTGCAGGAACAATTACTCGCCTGAAGACTTCTCCAAATAAGCTATGAAATATTCATAATATTCTTCTGGCTGGCAGCTCTTTGTAATTACAGGTTTTGTGTTCATGTACATTGAGATATGAAATAAAATATTGCATCACATCATGGAACAATGAAAAGTTTGAGGTTTTTCTGGGCTAAAAGAATATATGGAATGGTTTTGCTCACTAGGGATAAACAGCAGGAGAATCTGTGTGAGTGAAAATATGAGTTGCTAAAATGTGACTTAGCTTCATGTTATAGGCAATTTCTGTTTGAATCCTTTTATTTTCAGATGTATGCATTACGCACTTCTTTTTAGTCACACTGATTTCTATTCTCTTGGATCCCTCATGCCTTTGTGCAAAGCCACAGACAATATTCTGAGATATCAATCACTTCCCTTTCTGTGATAATTATCTGTACTGCATGGATGCCATAAAAATAGTGCCGGCACATTACACAGGGGCAGCATTAAATGCATCCTTGCAAAATGAAAAGAATATATGACCACAACAAACCTGCCTAGAGAGTGCCATTCACCAAAACTCACACACCAGGCAAGCAGGGCATTAATCAGAAAGGCAACAGAGACCAGAGGTAACCCTGAATGAGCAGTGCAGAGCAAAGCTCTACACTGGAGACTGGTGGATCTGTCCACAGTACCACTATGAGCTGTGCACTCCACAGACCTAAGCTTGAAAGAAAAGTGGACAGAAAAATGGAACAGCTTAAAGAAAAGCTCACCAAAATGCCTGTGAGAGTCTGCAAACATGTACTTCAAGTCTAGCATTTATTTTTAGGGGGGGGGGGGGCTAGATAATACCTTTAAAAACTTTAAACACTTTTTGTACTAACAAACTGAAGTTTTTGGCAGGGTAAGGGTGGGTCGGGTGGGTTAAGGGGAAACATTTAATTTGTTAGGATAAAACCCCAACTTCCATACAAAGGAGAATCTAAGACATGACTTACAGATTGCTAAACCCATCCAACTCTGAAGAAAAAAATTTCAATAAGTGCCAAGTTCATCTTGCCCCAAGAGATTTGCCACTGGAACTGGTGCATAAGGTGGCTTCACTAAGTGCTGACTGTAAAGGGCTGAATACAAATCATCCACTTGTGTTTTATTCAAAATTTAGAACATTTTAAAAGATATTTTCAAGTAAAAAATTATGCTAATTATGATGGAAAAAAAAACCAAACTGTATGACATCATCACTTATGACCCCCCCCCCCCCCCCCAAAAAAGGAAAGAAAAGTTACTGAAATGCAAAGACTTGCTTATATCTTCAATGGGAAAATGGTTGAACGTCTTGTTAATTGATATTTTGTTAGTTTATTTCAGTGGAAGCTAACTTGTCATGATTGTCACTGCCAACAGATCAGAATAAAATGAGATTCCATTCACACAGAATATATCCATGCCTGTTACATAAATATGTATTCCAGACCTGCTGGCTTGTGATGGATGATGATAACAAGGCCATCTCACCTGCATTGCTTTCCTCTGCTGTGTGTAGATTTTTCAGCAGAGCTCCATGACAGTTTATCATGAAAGACATGTTCAGGTCACAAAGCACCCAGAAGGTCCCAGCCCTCCCACCCACCTGCAGACCATTAGAACACCATCATGGATCACTGTTTAAAGAGCTGTCACTGCACACAGGAACTGCCATTGCAGTTTGCATGTTGTGTGCAGGAAGTTTGAATTCCCAATAATTTTATGGAACAATTTCTTCATTCAATTTCATATGGTAAATGTTTGTCACCCATAAACCATTCATGTTTTTTAAAAAAGCATTTCAACAATATTGCATGCATCGCTATAAAATTTTCAGCAGATATGCATGAACCCCCTTGAGGATTTCACCACTGAATATGTGGCTGCTCGACATAACATATAGTAATATCATTGCTGAATATTGAGATGATGATATGACTTGAAATATTCAAACAGATGCTGTAATATATGGTCGCTGTACTAGTGAGGACTATATTTCTACTTATGGTTGCTGTGGAACCTGTACAAAACCAGTCTCCTTTGAACTGGAATGCAGCCCTCATAAACACACACATGCTTGTCCGTCCATTTTTAAGGTAAAACAGTTTTGCAATATTACGTTTTTCATTATGTGACATTGTGCTTATTGGAGTTGCTGTAACAGTAGCTTTTCAATATATTCTGCAACCTCGAATAAGCACTTGCAAAAGTAGTGATGCTTTAGGATGAGCAACATTTTGCATTTAGTGCTACCAGATCTTGGCAAGCTAAATAAACTAAAGCCCTTTTCACTCAGCAGTTGCAATATATCTGTGCTGAAAACAATGCAGCAGTGCAGCCTGGAAGAAAATGTCAAGATGTTAACTTTAATCACTGCAAACATTTAAGCTGACATTTGCATTCTTATGGCATTTTTAGTGTCTCAATCCACATGCCTCCAATCCAGAGTGAAAGAAAAGAAGCATTTTACAGTCTTGAACTGGTGGCACACCTCAGTTTTTGATCATGTCATCTGTCATGTGATGAGATTGAAAATTCAGTGTCGACACTTGAAATAGAAGCTGGCAACGCAATCTAACCACAAAGAGCTTTCAGCTGAAAGATTTGCCCCCCCCCCCCCCCCCCCCCCAACACTTTATTGAATAAGATTCACGTCAGATAGAGCTTAAAAGCCGAGGTGCACATTTACTTCATGGCCTTACAGCCAGCAATTTCCACCCAAGGTGAAAAATTGATCTTCCTTTTTCCTTAAGTTAAAAGAGAAGTAAAAGGTGCCATTACCTAGAAGGCAGCCAGTTAAAGCTGCATCTGAGGAATCATCTGAACGGATTATTATGACTGTTGCACCTCAACAGTCATCACATGGCAAAGTTTTCCATGACTACTGATGATGTGAAGCTACTGAAATGTGGGGTAAATTTATCTCTGCACTGTTAGTGTTATAAATCTGTTTAGTCTTACTGTATTTACATTTATCTCTTTATCTTAACTAATTTTATTTATGGCTTCAACAAAAAACTGAAGTTTTGACTACCCTGTATGTGGAAATGCACAATTTCCAGCTTGTCTTGCCATGAAATTGCCAAAAAAATGTAATTAAAATTTACGTAAAAGCATCTATATCTTGTCCAAACCCCACAGCCCATTTAAAAGCTGTTGTTTAGCCATAGTCTTCATACTCTGTCAAATCATTGAACAAGTCTATTCATTCGAATGCTCATGGTTGAAGATAAAGATAGAAAGCATATTTTTCTTTCCCGCAAAACCTCCTGTTTGTGTTTGAGCTCTCAACCATAGCTGAGTGTGAAGAGAAAAGCACAGCGTCTAACCGAGGAGCAGACCTAGAGCCTCACACTGGGGGAGGTGAGCGAGAACAACAATAACGCCTTTCTCTCTCCAAAGCACCGCAGACAATTTGGCTCTGCGTCCATTTGGCTTCTTCCCTGTCCATCCATCCATGGTCAATATAATGGGTCAAATATAGAGCCACTTGACAGCAAATTCAGCTTTCTGAGTATTTGTAGGGGGCTTTGTCCGACCAGGTGTGATGTAGCTGTGAATGAAACAAAATGTGTGTGACAGGATTCAATTTTCCACTGGATACATGTCAGGGGAAGCGAGGAAAATATCCCTATGAAAATCAACACATGCAGCAGAATTTAAATCTATTATAGTATGATGTTAAAGAACTTCCCATCTGCCATGGAGACGTAAAGCTTGATCCTAATTACATTACAGCTTTTTTTTTTTTTTTTTTAAATCTTTGTTTGGAGACAGGGAGGATACAGAGTTGGGCTCATTATTTCGTTCAAGGATGCTCTGGGGTTTTTATGGAGAATACAGCAAATACACTTTTATTTCAAAATGAACACATTATCTCAAAAATGGTGAAGCAAAAAAATAAAAATGTAAAGAGAATATGGTTGATATCACATTTAACTACGTTGATCTTCAGGGGTACAAATAATTCCCATGCCAACTATATTTTTATTCAAATTTTACAAAGAATTTCTCAAAGGTTTGATAGAAATTAGGATTGGTGACCCAAAATCACTGAAGCATTGGGGATACTCTCCTTTGGGATCTGCTCAGTCAACTTAAGCCAGAACGAGTGATGCACTGTGGCTTGATTGCATTGTTGCTCACCTTCTGAATTCCCTCATGAAATGAACTCATATCTACTAAAGCATCATCGGATAACTTTCAAGTTATCTCTGTCTTTCACAATAATCCAGGTAGAGTGAACTTGTCTAAAGTTTATATACAACCATTTTTGTTGGCATTTCGCCTTTATTAAATGGGAGCTGTAGAGACAAACATGAGATGTGGGGAAAAGGGTGGCAGGGGAATGACAATAAAGGCTGGAAATTGAATGCCAGGAATCACTGCTGATGGTATTTGCACCAATGTGATGTGCACCCGAACCACACACTTATTGGTCCCTCAGACAATGGTACGGATCTACCAAAGGTTTGTCTGTATAAAAAAGTACAAACTGGTTCACTCACAGTGTGCAGTAAGGGCTGCGTCTTTCAAAGGTGCATGTCTGTATCCAGATAGTATGTTTGCTGCAATGAATATGCAATATGGGACGTTTACATGTAACTGAGTGTATGTTGGGAGGAGAAAACGTAAATATAATTTAGCACTTGGAAAGTGACTTATCAATTGTGAAACGGATTGTGGTTGCCGTGTTATTTTGTACTTCTGAAAAGCAGGTGCAAACTGGCAGCTTTGCGTGCAAAAGGTCGCACCTTCTGAAGGGGACAATTCTGGATTGCAGACACATAACTGATTCAGAATCATTTTTCATGAGCAATAAGTTTAGTTTTCATTCTTGAATTCAACCACAATAGACACAGCAAACACCACCACCACGGGTGTTAAATATTCTGGACAAACCAAACAGAACATTTTCAGGCACTGTGTAAGATGGCATTAATTGTGTCCTTTTATTTCCCCTTTTTGTCAACGTCACATTTTAACTTGGATTGTAGCAGCTGGACAGTAGCACTGTTCAATCCTGTGCAGCTGTGGCTGGAGCCATTGGCACCTCGTGCACAGATGTCAAAGACCATCTTTCAGCAACTCCTGATCCATGTCCTCAAATTTGGCCACGTCTGACACTGCATGGATACTTGTTATATTATTTTTATTATAATATTTATCATAGTTATTTTGAATTATATTTTTATTTGCCTCTTCTGCTGTTTGTATCTCCACAGTTGTAATTCCTTTTGTGCTCTCATCTCTCAAAATTCTCCTCAGTGCAAACTTTGAAACACGCAAAACCCTCATTTATATGGGCATTTCCAAAACATTTGCTCCTGCAGTCACTTGCGCCTTCAATCTTAGTAAATCACCCACAAACTGTGATTCAGCCCATTGCGCAAAATTTTAGATTGCATGGGCAAATTACGACATGCAAATTTGGATCTTAGTTGATGAGGCCCTATGGTGTCAATGGGCCTCATGCAACAACATGTTCATATTCTTGTTTCAACTTTCTCTTTTTTCTCCTACGGTGCGCTCCTATGAGTGCACCATTTCAGATTCAACAAACGTTCTTAACTTCAGATAGCTGCGTAAGTGATCCTCGTAAACATGATGCCTTCCACCTGTGTGTAAGTGAGCGCATGTTCGTGACAATTGAAAATCCACATAATTACCGACCTGATAATTCCATATAAGGCCAGAAGGTGTTCATTCAGAGAAATGGCATCGAAGACGGAGAAGAAAAGGTTCTGCTGAGATCTGAGCAGCAGAATTAAAGGACCGGTAAAAGCCAAGCAGTGGGGAATGAATAACAAGAGCTGCAAATGCTGTGTTGTCTGTTGGTTGCACTGTTACAGAAGGAAAAGTAAAAATTATTTGATCTGATAATGGTGTCAAAAAGACGTCTAACAAAAGCAAGACAGTCATTAAAAACTACTGGTGGAGGCCAAGAGGTACAATATATGATGTAAATGCTTAAATGCCCAACACAGCGCAACATTCTGCAAAACCTCCTTTTAATACACACGCACACAAGTGTTCTTTATTTTCCAACTGGATAAAAATGCTGACGTGTATCTAGACCACATCTGTTATCCTTTCATCATCCTCTCTTTTCTCTCTCATGCAATGCACATAAAAATGTAAACGGTGAAACTCTAATTTGACAAATTCAGACAGACCCAAACTTTACACATTTTGTGTGATAATGAAGCCAAGACGCCATGAAGTGAATTGACTGCATGTCTGACCATTAGAAGAGTTGTTAGGCGACTGTTGCTGAACCTGCTTTCTGAACTTTCTATCCATTTCATATCCATTCTACATTCAGCTGGATGCATGTTAGTGCTAGTAACCACTTCTTTTTTTCAAACTGCAGCACAAACTTCTGAAAGCTGTTAACCACAGTCCATACACCAATCAGGTATGACATAAAAACCACTGACAGATAATATGAAGTGAGTACAAAGGTTCATTTCATACTGTATATTTCTTATGTTAAACCTGTATTTTGAGAATGTTTTACACTTGCCTTCAATTGAGCTATTGTTGCAGATCTGTCACAAATCCCCAGAGGCAGCCCACAGTAGCAGCTTCTCCCACAGCCGTGGGCCCCACAAAAAGTGTATAGGTAAGGACAAAAAGATAAGTGGTATTTTAGTCTTTGTCTGACGGGCTCCAAACATCCTTGATATCAATCTGATAGGATCTGTGGGAAGTCCACAAAGGCCTCCACAACCCACAGAGCCCAAAAGCTCTAACACTGACATCCTGGTATCAGATATTCCAAGATACCTACATTTGTCCATGCCCTGACTGGTTTACGCTCATTACTAGGGAAGTGGTCCCATAGTTATGGCTCATTGTTTAAATCCCCATATAAATGATAAACCATACAAAAAGCTAAGAAACAACTAGCTGCATTCTCCTAAAAATGTCCCCACAGGCAATATGTCATATAAATTAAAAATTTGATGACATGTAGGGTTTGCCATTAATCACATTTTGACCAAAAACAATTGGTTGCTTGTATTTCTCAATACTGTGATCTACAACCAGGTATTTTATTGAAACTTTCCAGATTCATTTTAATTCTTTTCATCGCAAAAATTGCAGCAAGCTTAGTCTACTTTTTCATCAAACAATATACAGTATATATTCGAAAATATCCACAGGATGTCTAGAGGGGCAAATAAAAGTATAATTATACCCCAATTTTTATAGCATATAAATAATTGTTCTATCAATTTTATGGGTCCAAAAAGAAAATATTTACATCTGATTACCATTAGCCCATTAGCCATTAGCCCTGGAGTTGCTAGCTGGAATGCCATACCGTCTTCTTCCACTTATCCAGGATCGGGTCGCCCTGCAGCTGCCTTAGCAGGGAAGCCCAGACTTCCCTCACCCCGGCCACAGCCGCCAGCTCATCCGGGGGGATCCTGAGGCGTTCCCAGGCCAGCCAGGAGACGTAGTCCCTCCAGCGTGTCCTGGGTCTCCCCCAGGATCTTGTCCCGGTGGGACGTGCCTGATCCTCACCAGGGAGGCGTCCAGGAGGCATCCTGACCAGATGTCCGAGCCACCTCATCTGGCTCCTCTCTATACAGAGGAGCAGCGGCGGCGTCCCTCCCGGATGACCGAGCTCCTCACCCTATCTCTAAGGGAGAGCCCGGCCACCCTGCGGAGGAAACTCAGTTTGGCCGCCTGTACCCGCGATCTCGTTCTTTTGGTCATGACCCACAGCTCATGACCATAGGTAAGAGTAGGAACGTAGATGGACCGGTAAATCGTGCTAGCTAGCTTGAATGCTATGTGTAGAAATAGCACCTTCCTTGCCTTACACTTCTCAAATTCAAGCGGACAAAAAACGAAGCAGGATGAGGGTAAAGGTAGCAAATGGGCTGAAAAGCCCCATGGAGGTTGCTGCTTTCATCCTGGACATGTGATAAAGCATCTGCTAATTCTAATTAACGTAATTAACGTACTGTAACTATCCCCGATTGACTCTCGTGACTTTTTCTGGCTTATCATTTTCTGATGGAGATGATTCTGTTGTGATAATGTAGATATAATATTAAGCTCCCAGAATATAAACTTGGTGGTTTCTGGTGGTTTTTTTTTTTTTTATATGTTTTTGACAAATGGAGCAATTTTATATGCTCTACAGAGCCCTTATTATTCTTTGAAGAGATGTGTTATGAGTTGTTTATGGTGCAATAAAACCTCGGAATGTCATCACTGCCTGCTCACACCAAGGCAAGAGACTTTACATTATAGAGGATGTAATGCCTCAAGTGATTCAGAAAGATGACCTCTCAGTGATACCAAGGTCAGACGTGGCCTCTATATTTAAAAACTGACATCATGCAGCAAATATTATTTCTGCAGGCTTCTAAGACAAATGATGAAAAAAAGAAAAAAAACTACAAGGATTTTAAAACAAGACAAGATAAATAAACAAAAATAAAAAGCAGCAAGGCAGCACACAAAACCACAAATACGTAGCATTAAAGTCATACTACATAATTTCTAACCTTTAAACTCTGTACTTTTTGACAAGCATTGATGGCACAATGACATTTGTTATGTACATTCTCGGGGCCATCGTTGCCCTACATTGTCTTGGAGCTGAGAAACTTTACCTCACAACTTTGTGTTCCGGCCCCAGGCATCACATGACAGCTGCACTTTACTTTATGGGACAAAGTCACATGCCAGCTATTGGATATCTGTACTCTAGCTGTTTCGGGCATATACCATGGCAGATTTAGCAAAGAAGCTTGAGAGAACTTTCTTAGCCAAATGAACCTTTTTCAGTATAAAACAAAGTGCAATATTCTGCAAAGGTCAGTGGTGCCACTTTAAAGTGCTGATGACACGACCTTGCCTTCAAGTAACTTTGCCATACAACAACACACCAAGACAAAATAAGTAGTTCTGTGCAGTTAGAAGTTAATCAGACGTGTATTTACGAAAATATCGGCTGTTTAGGAAGCTCGGCTGAATGCTAAAAGCTTTTCAGTCGCGAACCTAGCCACCATGATGTTACGTCAGCGACATACAGAGTTGCGGTCCGCCCACTGAGTTACATGTATAATCTAAGCCGTGGAAAACATGAAAGATGGCTCCAGAACAACTAGATTGGAACTGGATTGTGTGGTGGGATCATAAGCCAGTTCAGAAAAGTGTGATCATGCTGAGGAATTTGGGGAAATTACATTTTACAAGTTAGAACCAGAGCAGAACTGTAGCAGCTGCCTACAGTCTGTCTCCCAGCCTCAGCTCCACTGGTTCAGCCCAAAGCCTGCAAGACCACACCGAGGGAACCAGAACTGTAAGGAGCGACCCAGAACAGCACAAGCAGACCCACAACTGTTAAGAAGCTGCACCGGTTTGACACAGAGCCAGGCGTGACAGAAACGAGGCACTTGTTCTTTGTTAGTTAGCTCACAGCTAATGGCTAGCCGCGGTAAATAATTAGCCTTTCAAAAATGAGAAGATAAAAACTTACATGGTTCAAGTCGAGTTTTAAATAGTTGCCGTTTTAAGGATGAGGATGGAGGGAAGGATGCAACTTTGGAAGCAGCTGGAGGAGATCTGATGACCAGAGACGTCCTCATTAAGGATCGACCGATACAACGGCTGGCCGTTTTTTGCGTTTTTTTGCTAGTATCTGCATCGGCCGATACGCGGGGGGCGTTGGCAGATCCGCCCCCTTCGGCATAATTTACAGACAGGCATCTATACAGGCAGCAGTTGCTGGAGACGCTGCGCCCTCCTTCCTCTCCTCCACTGCTGGAAGCCTCCAGCTCTGACCTACCGAAGCTTTTCATATCAAAAGTTGTCAAATTAGTTTTAATCGTGTCCTTCATCATATTCAGCCACAGCCGCAACCAGCTGATCGACAGCTTTGAAAGGCGGCGCCTGACTTCAAATCAAATAAATAAATAAATCAAATAAAAATGATTTTAGGAGGTAAAAGCAGAGAGAGAAATAGATCCCCTTTATGCAGCAGCAGGTTGAATTGTCTCAGTGCAGGAAAACTCAAACATGAGCAGAAACGGAGGCATATCAGGTGTTCAGTGGGCAGTGAACCTTTTCATCCACACATCCAGACGTGAAACATCCCGATAAAAGGAGAAAAACAACAGAAGCGCGTGTGTCCGCTTGTATGGAAGAACTGATTACAGCTCATATAATCTCTGCGTCCTCCCCAGCGGCAAAAATATTCTACAGAACCAGACCATGTGCATGTGCAGGATGACATGAAAGATGTCCAGACTCACCTGCACCGTCAGAAAATGTCAGTCTGCAGGTCGTTGTCAGATGTTTGCTATTTACCCCCAAAACTCTGTTACTGTGTAAATGAGAGGCCAGAAAGCAACTGCTACTCTGTCAGTGCTGTAGAGTAATCAGCCCTGATGTTGATGTAGAAGTTTTTCCACCTCAAGTAAAACTGAGAATGAGATCAAAATTAAATCAAATAAAAAAAAAAAACTGATATTCGTTTAGATTTATCTTCCAGCTTGATAACACTTCAATATAAACATGAATACAGGATAAATTATGAATATTTTTTTTTACAAAAATATGAAAAGTGGTACAGCAACCTGTTTACTGTATTTTCCAGTTGTAGAAATCGTAATAACACTACAGATAGATAGATAGATAGATAGATAGATAGATAGATAGATAGATAGATAGATAGATAGATAGATAGATAGATAGATAGATAGGGACAAAGATTTAGCCCAGACATAAAATTATTATAGAACTATAGATTTGAACTGCAGGTAAAGTCAGGAACATCTTGGACTTATGTTTTAATCATCTGCTGCTCAGAAAGTCAAAATACTTTGATTTGAAAAATAATATGAAAATCCTGCTGCTGGTATTCTGTACGGGGCCGATTCTGGTAATGCAATATCGGCAGGTTGTATCGGCTATTGGCTGAGACTGATGAGAAAATATCGGTATCGGCCCCAAAAAGGCTGTATCGGTTGATCCCTAGTCCCCATATAACCGAGGCACAGCTGTCTGCCGATACAGTAGCTGTATGACCGAGGTGATGAAGCAACGATGGTTGAAAAAGAATATTCCAGAGGACATGATCACACTTTCATTGTGTTAGAAGTCTCAACACGTTGGTTCCTGAAGCTCCATTAAACAGACGCTGCAGACAGGAGAGATGTGCAGACGGGCTCCTGCTGCTGCCTACTGTTTCCCGGTAAGTCAGACTCCGACCTGCTTCTTTATCCTCTTCAAAATAAAATTCTAAATCTGTAGGAAACCTAAATAAATTAATGCTGTACTTATGAGCTCTTAACCATTAACTGCTAATACAATTTGAAGGCTGAGTTGTTACTGTTTGTCTGTAAAACTAGAAAAGGAACTTAAAAACCGCAATGAAGCCATTGACTTCAATGTTAAATAAGCTGCGTAGACTCTCTGGCAGACGTCACATTCGGTTTCGGCTCATGGCGCCACAGTCTGGTCAGATGTGCTGAAAAGATGTTTTCTAATAACTCATCTATGCAGCTGCGCTTGTTTCTGTTACATAGATCATCATGAAGGATGTTTTGGTTGATAAAACGTGGCAAAAGATGTCAAAAACGTGTCATCAGCACTTTAAAGCATGATGTCTATGTTGACTGTCAGTCACTTACTTTCTGTGCTGTAACTTTCACTGTTGTCCACTTTGTGGAGGGGGGCACACACACAAATCAAAGTACTAAAGTGGGGGGTTTAAATATATTTCAGGCAGCTCGGAGTATTTACGTCTTCTGTTAACAGGTACTGTTTTTCCCTTTAGTGCACACTCAGCAGCTTCCATTTTTACGCATGTTTTACATTTATCTCAATTACAATAAAAGTACTGAGGAAGTATATGGAAAGTGCAGACTCCTGGCATCCACAACTGCCAAGTACTTTTCAGAATTTATTGTACAAATTACAAAACTAATTGAGATATATCAGCTACAATGGAACCATAATATGGCATCGTAAACTCACAAAGAATTGATAGCGTTTACGTTGCAGCATTTGTTGACAGTCTCACTACACCAGGTTACCTGAGTTAGCCCTGATCAAAGAGATTTGTCTTTCAAACACATTAAGTGTTCCTCTAAATCAAACACATCTTTACTGAATTCTTTCCCTCGGAATAGACAGACTTTGTTTCATGTCTGAGTTACAAGTTTAGTGGAGAAGAGAGGAAGGGGCAAAAATGGGCAGCTCGTCTCAAGAGACCTGTAAAAATTACTTCAGAGGAGGGATGGCTTATGACTTCAGGGTATCCCTGTCCTTGAGTGTGTTGACATCTGAAGGATTTATTCAGTAAGGATGAATATGCTGTACTAAACATCCATATATCCATGTGACACATGGATATAAAAATGTAAATTTTACTCACAGGGGAGGTCTGCAGCACTGAAAACTAAATGGTGTTATTAAAGGCCGGTGTTTGGTTTAACCTACAGAAAATCATAGTCTTCTAAAACAGCCTGTACAGAGAACAGTCCATTTCACAGTGGACTTGAAATATATGAAGCACTGGCTACAGACACCAACATTCACTTTAAGCGCCTGTTTATTTCTTTAGCTTTTTTTTGTGACTTCAAGACCATATGTGCAATTCTCCTGCTGTCCAGGGGTCTGTTGCACGAAGCAGGTTCAACAAACTCCGAGAGTAACTCTGAACTCTGAGTTGACCTACTCGGAGATCGGAAACTCTGAGTTTTCAGTCCCATAACAGCTGATTTGAGTTGGTTTAATCAACTCAGAGTAGTTCGACCCGGGGTTTTAACCCGGCACTACCAAGATAAAAAGCCAACATCAATTGAGCACCGATTCGACGAGTCACCATGGTAACGTAGACGCGAGGGCGGGGCTGCGCTCGCCATTGAATGGAGATATAACTTTTAAAGCCTCATAGGGCGAGTTTAAACTGCTGCTGCTGCTGCAAGCAAAAAAAGAAAAAAAAGAAAGAAAGAAAGGCGGCATGGGAGAAGATTTAAGTTTAAATGCCGTCCTTTACAATCACAACCATGTTATAGAGTAGAACTGTTTAATGGTAACGCGACAGTCTCGTATAATTTGACTATGGTTCCAGGTGGTGGAATATGAATATCTGGTTGGTCTAATGGTCTGTGCGCTTGTCTTCCACTTGGGGGGTAGGGGTTCAAATCCAGCTTTGTACTTTTACCACAGTCTTTTTGTTTATTTAACTTGAGTGAAATCCCTCAGGGAGAAGCGCTCTTGTCGGCAGCATTAAGATTAAATCTAACCGTCGCATTTCTCAAATGCCCTGCGTCTACAATGAAAGAAATAAAAATCTATTTGCGAAAAAATGCAGGGTAATAGACAATATGCTTCGAGAGAAAAGCGTATGGCACCATAAAAAAAGGCCACAACAAGAATTGAACAGCAGTTGTCTGCATGGCAAACGAACGCTTTATCCATTTGGCCAGAACCAGAGACAGCTGGACAGTCAAATGATCATCTTAAAGCATCTCTTGTAAACGGAGAGACAGGACCTCCAATTATTACTTATGGCTGGTGATATTATAAATGTATGGACGGATCAGCTCGTGTATGTAGATAACTGACCGTGATGTGTAACTGTAATGTCAGAAATGACAACTGTCGGGAAATTAAACTTCTATCCGTGGTCTGATAATGATCTCCGAATATTTAACCCTTCATGCAGCATCTTAATCCATAAAATCCTCATCATAAGATAAGGATGTAACCTACCGACTCTGATTTATTTTTTAACATGTTTTATTTAAGACGGCAGCAGCCAAAACTCACCGCTGACTTAATGAATGAATGAGGAAAGGAAACGGCGAGTGTGACTAAAAGTGGGTGGAGATAGTGAGAAACTCAAGGTTTCTCCACACTAACCTGCTCCCGACCAGGTTAGTTTCAGAGAGTCTGTTGCCATGGTAACTGACCGAGGGTTTAAGTTACCCCTCTTCGTGCAACAGGCTAGAGTTACTCCTCTTTCCCTGGGTTGAGTTACCTACCTTTGTGTTACGAAAAACTCAGTGTTTCCCGAATTTCGGGGTTAAACAACTCAGGGTTTTCATTAAACCTGCTTCGTGCAACAGACCCCAGGCGAGCAGACAAGTCAGGGTTTAATATGTAACTTGAGTTTACCTGGTCTTAGTGCCACAAACAAACCAAAGTAAATTTTCCTAATTAAAGCATTTTGTATCAAAAATATTGTGTGTGTGTGTGTGTGTGTAGCCTCTAGCTACAGAGGCTGTACAGTTTATATTAATGTTGGTATGCTATGCACTATATTGGTACTTAGCTTTTCAACTTGAAGTTTATTTTTTCCTAAAAAGTTTAATTTTCAAAAATTAGTTCATGAGGAAAATTAGTAGGAAGAAAGATCTAAGGAAAGATCTGGAAGCTTCAACACCAGTGGATAATACATTCTAAAGAGCTTATAAAGTTGGAATATGTTCATTTATTTATATATATTTATTTATTTAATTTTTACTGCTTCCCTTGAAATAATTTTGACATTTAAATTTAAATTTAAAAATTTATTTTTGATAAATAAAATGTGCCTCATGAACTCCTTTTCATTGCAGCTGGTCAAAGGTATAATTATGATGTGCAAACATTGTAATGAAAAGAAATGTTTCTCGAAAAAATATTTAAACTTTTTGGATAACAGTGAATGTTAATATAGCTCATTTTAAATTAATGCTGCCGACATGGAAACTTCCAATTGTAACCTTTATGGGTTTTTTGGTCTGTTTTTTTGTTTTGTTTCAGGTTTTTTTTTTTTTTTTTTTTTTTTTTCCATCCTTGAATGTGAAACTGTACTGTGAGGTTTTCCGACCAGGGTCCAGGGGTTTAGGGGTGAAGGCTGCACCTTCCTGAGGGAGTCAGGGCCTGATCCACCCTCTCCTTTCTCTTGATCCGCTTTACGGATAGTTTCTTAATGAAATTTGGGATGAGATCTTGGGATGAGTTATTTGGTCGGGGTACGAGTATGTTTAGGTTCATGCATCTTTGGTGCCACTATAGAGGTCAGGGGTATCATTTTGGTGGGAGTCGGGGGGTGGGGGGGTGAATGTAGTTTTTTTTTTTTGTTTGTTTATCCTGCCTGTGTGTCGAGTTAGAGCGGTGTGCGCGCAGCGGATGGAGACTTGTGCAGCGCAAGGATGATCTCAGTCAGACCAATGCTGGATTTGACTGAGGTGAGTTCACATCAGGTCTCTCCGGTAATAAAACAAATTTATACTTTGCTGTTATCATTTATTTGTTGACTTACCACCATGTAAGAATGCTAATGATGTCGAGTGAGTCTTGCAGTAGTTTCATAAAAAGATACGAGCTGCTACATTGTGGTTTTTACCGTCCGGTAGTTGCTGCAGCATGTGTT
The DNA here is from genome assembly GCA_023101725.1 of Atherinomorus stipes. Lineage (NCBI taxonomy): Eukaryota > Metazoa > Chordata > Actinopteri > Atheriniformes > Atherinidae > Atherinomorus > Atherinomorus stipes. The sequence continues at coordinate 286,847 of JALJCO010006053.1, read as the reverse complement.
TAAAACTAGCTGTCCGGTGGGTCATTAACATTGCATCGACGTGATGCTATTATTTTTAGATGCTAACGTGATGCCACGCTACACTCACTGCCAAATTGTTTGTGACCGCAGATATGGCTTCTTTGTGTGAAAATTTGTTTGAGATGAATGAATGCATGTGTAGTTAACACAATTTTTTTACATGTATGACTAAGGGGAAGTTTGCAATGCGTTTTCCAACTGGAAATACTTGTGATATTTTCTTTTGTATTTGTTGTGATTGCATTTGTATGTATTTTTCCTAATAAAAAGATGTTTAAAATTGCTAATATGTGTGTAAAGGCAGAGCAATGCTGGATTTGACTGAGATGCTAACGTGATGCTATGCAACACTCACTGCCAAATTGTTTGTGACCGCAGAGAATAAACTTCATTCAGACCAGCCCATGCCCCTGGGTCTATTTGAGGACAACCCAGAACACAACGCAGACAGACAAGACGGGTTAAAATTAAATTTAAATAATTTAATTTAACTTTGTAATAATTAATTATTAACTGTTCAATATTTAATTAAATTTTAAGTTAATTATTAGTTATTAAATTATTATCAAATTACTTAATATTCCAGCTATTATCAGGCGAGAGGCGGGGTACACCTTGGACAGGTCACCAGTCTGTCGCAATTAATAATTTAATTTAATTTAATTTAAAAAGTACTTGCAAGTGGACTATACAATGGGGGAAAAAAAATCCAGATTACAGGCTTTTAGAGACTTGGATTGAAAATGTGTGAGAACAAAATAGGATAAGGATTTTGGTTGTGAAGGCAACAAGAACAAACACAACTGGGTAGAGAGAGAATAATAAATTTCAGATGTTATGCAGAGAAAACTAATAAGGGAGGACGGGGAAGATGTTATGATGCCAAAACAGAAATGGGGTGAGTTGCAGATGGTAGTAGAGTGTTTTGCTAGTGAATATTTCAAAATGCGACATAGTAGAAAACAAATGATAACCATGTTGTGCCATCACTTACAAATTAGTGAGACAAAAAGTGATTCAACTGCAGGGTGCAGGTTCAATGACGGTACAGTACTGTAAGTGTTGCATGCTGAAAGCATCTCGTGAGGACTGTTCAGATCTGTATTTATTATGGGACATTTACTGTGGAACAACTGACTCAAATGATATTCCATGTGGGCTATTCCCACACCTGGTGGTAGTATCATGACATGGGCATCTATGGCTGCCAGTGGGACTGGTTTGCTTGCATTTATTGATGATGTAACTGCTGATGAAAACAGCAGAATTAATTGGGGAATATTATCTGCTCATATTCAGTCAATTGCTTAGGAACTCATTGGATGGTGCTTCATGGTGCAGACAATGACCTGAAACATACTACGAAAGCAACCAAAAGCAAATAAGTGGAATGCTGTGTAGTGGCCAAGTCAATCACCTGGCCTGAATCCAACTGAGCATGAATTTCACTTGATAAAGACAAAGCTAAAGGAAAAGCGGCCTGGCAGAGCATCACCAGGGACAAAACCCAGTACCGTATCTGATGATGTCTATGCATTTCAGACATCAGGTTGTAATTGACTGCAAAGGATTTGAAACCAAGTATTAACAAGTGAAAGTTTGAGTTATGATTGTTTAATACAGTATGTCCCATTACTTTTGGTCCCTTAAAACGTGGGAGGCTCATACAGAAACTGTTGTAATTCCTGCACCATTCACCCAATTTGGATGTAAATACTCTCAAATTAAAGCTGAGAGTGCAGTTGAAGCACATCTTGATTGTTTAATTTCAAATCCATTGTGGTGGTGTGTAGAGTCCAAACGATGAGAATTCTGTCAAAGTTCCATTATTTATGAACCTGACTACATTTTCCCTGAGGATCTGCTTCATGCAACAACCAAAAAGCTGTAGACCCCCGGTCTGCCCCGTGTTGTTTATGCTCTCATTAGCTGCTTCTCATCATAAATGATGCAATCTGGCTGACTTCTTTCCTTTGATTTAACCTAAGTTAAGGTAATTACCAACATATAAGGACAAATCATCTTCACTGTGGCATTTCTCGGACGTAGCTCATTAATAAAATTGTGAAAACTTGTCTTTTCAGCCTTCCAAAACACTGGTTCCATGTAAATAAAACAACCAAATCATAAAAAAGTGAAGTGAATTTGCCACAACTCATATCTGTGTAAACTTCATTAGCTGACAGTAGTTCTATGGCTAGTTACTTAAAATTACATAGAAATTTGAGCCCTGCTCATCAATATCTTTAACGAAATGCCCGTTGAACTTGTAAAATCAAAAACAGGGCATGCAGGAATTCTGATGTCAATTTCAATACCTTTTTAAGACTTTTTAATAAAGACCTTCCAAAAAAAAAAAAAAAAAGTAAAGATCTTGTCACCACAGTTGTAATCAGCAACACATACTCACTTTGCAAAAATGATTTCACTTTGTGGTTAAAAACGTAACAGTCCTCATGATGTATCAAGTACCAGAACACACACATCTGCACTATACATATGATAATTATGTAAATATATTTTTGATATTTGTTTATTTACAGGCTGACCTACAGTTAAAGTGAAGAAATATTATCCCGAAGCTAGAATTCAAAATTAAGTTAGAATTTTGCAATTCTCTTTTGAGCATAGAAAAGACAACCTCAGAGTGAAACAGAATAGATATGGTGGCAAAACAAACTGACACGTTGCATCAACAACACATTCTCCATGATTCAACAGAAAATTATAAGCTTTACTAGTTTAATCACATTTTTTTTCACATGTTCCCATAGATAGTTTTTGCTATGGGTGAAGTGAGCAAGTGTCCAGGATGCAATCTGTATAAGGACGAACAGCAAAAGGATAATAAAAAAAAAAAAAAAAAAAAAAAAAAAAAAAACTAATTTGTGCCAACCAGTTTTACAGACTCCTGATCACTCCCATTTCATTTTAGTGGCAAGGACACCCCCCATGTCAGTGTACTGCTGAGAAAATCTCATATACAAAGGTTGTGCTTGAAGAACAGAGTGGGGGGTGGAGGTGTTCAGATTCACCTCTTGATCACACTGAAAACTGCTTCCAGATAAACTGTTATTCTCTCATGAAGTTTGATTATGCACCAACAGTGTCATATCAGTGGTGCTATAATCTTTTCGTAAGTCATGTGAAACTGTTTGAAAAAAGAACTAATTGAACACGTCTCTTGGAGGTGGAGGTGTTTGAGACTGGTATGGAAGGTCTTAAGCATGTAATAGACAAACAGATCAACATCAAATGGTCAAAGAATCCACCAGGTATGCAGCTCAGAAAATAAAGAAAGGAAAGAGGAGAAGAAAGGGTGGGCAGGGTTAACACAAGCCAGGAAAGTAGACTGCAACCAGAGGGGAAACTCTTTCCACACCCATTATTAGAACATTGTTTTCTGCAACAGGACATTAGAACATGCAGAGGCTGCTGGTAATGCTGTAGAACAAGAAAGGATTACACTCTTCATCTGTGTCAGAGGCATATTCAGTTTTAAATAAACTAAAAGTGGAGCATGTGACAAAATCAGGTCAAGGTCAATTACAGAAAACGTCTTTCATTAGAAACATGCTTCTATTGCTTTATGGGGAAAAACTATCATGTTTTCCAATATCTTGGAATGAGGTTTTTATATCTACTTTTCCACGAGTGCACCTACAAGTTCATGGCAGCTGCCATATTTGTGCCACTTTTCAAAGTAGTGTCTCTGGTTGGAAAACTGTTTGCTCAGCTTTGTTTGATAAGTGCTAAAGCACTGCTTGGGATCAGTAACACATTAAAGGAACAGAGAAGAAAATATAGTTACCTGTTGTATCACCATGGCACATGAGGCAACTTTTTGGTCACTAATGGGCACCGTCCATTTACAACTGTGGCATTTGAAGTAATTTCTATACCCCACTAGAGATCAGTCATTCGTACACACTGTGCCTTTAAGTATCAGTAATATACTTTTGAAAATTCTTGACTTTTGTGACCTATTATAGATATACACTCACCCACACAGAGTCATAAAAGTGTAGCTTGTATGGTCCATTTGGCATATGCTTCTTTCCTGTGTGGAGAAAATAAAGTAGAAGGGAGTTTGCCAACTGAGAGCTGGCTAACTGCAGAGGAGACTGAATAGCATGGCCATTTACCACACCACAGCCCACAGCATTAAAGCACAACAGTAGCCATCTACATTCTCCATCTGCGAGGAGACAAATGAATTGCAGTTTTATAAGTTATCCCACTGAGTTGGAACCTAAGAATGCATTAAAGGTTTTAGAGAACCAATTGATAGGGAAAAAAAGTGGGAGAGGGAAATGCTGACTTGTAGAAGAACTAAAAGAAAAACTAAACTTTACTAAATGGAATTGAGAGATGTGTAACTAGCAGTAATGTTATGAATATAATGACTAAATGGAAACTAATGATAACTATAAAAGCACTCGGATAGCGCAGACCTTCACCAAGCAGCTCTCGCAATGATACAGAATCCTTTAAAAAAACTCCTGGATCCAGAAGGTGATCCGGATTACCACCAAAATTTAATGGGTTCGTTCTTGGGCCGAGGCACATGGCTGGTGAAAATTTCAGGTCAATTCAACGGGTACTTTTTCCGTAAAGTTACTGACAGACAAAGCAACACCACCAAAAACATTAGCACCTTGGCGGAAGTAAAAATAAAATCTTTTATATAGAAGGGACACAATTTTTGAATATTTGACCGTGTAACTTTTGGCCACGAGGCACACTAAACATCTAACTTCCCACAGGCTACACAACTGTTGCGAATTAAACAGTCTCTAGCCATAGTTTGGAATCATGTTTGCAGACCACTTTGATCAGCTGATAGCGAAGCCATCAACTAGGGCTCGGCGATAAACCAAAAACTTACTGACACCAACATTTACAATGATAACCGACGTCATTTTTCCCATGTCGGTATGCTTGGTGCTGCGGCCCCTTTAAGAAAGCGGGCAGTGGATGCCGCACGGGACGTTTTGTTCTCTCAAACTTGCCGTAGTTTCTTGCAACATGCCATTCCTGCACTGGAGCTTCGTGTTTGTCATTATCTTTTGCATGTTTTCTGCACAAAAAATGTCTATAAATGATCAGTGTTGTTTATGTGATGTCAGTATAAAGTGATAAAGGTTTAAAGGAATGTTGTTTGTGTTAAACGTTAAGACAACGGTAGCGATGCTAATTGCGTTATCCTGTCTATGGGTTTTTCAATGTTAAGTTAGCATTCATGCTAATCGATAGTCGTGTGTGCAATTAATGGGAGACTCATCACTGTTTTTCATGGACACAAAGTAATATTTGCTCATATGCAAATGAGAATCTAACTCATTTAAGTTAATCAATTTAATCATTAATAATTCATTAACAATTAATTTAATAATTCATTCGTTAGCGTTTACATTTGTATGTTTGTATTCCAGTTTCACAGTGATAACAACAAAAAGAAGTGCATTTGTATAGCACTTTTCATAAAATTCAAAGCTGCTGTACACGTCGAGAGATAAAAGAAGAGTTGAGATATAAAAGAGGTTAAAAGAACAGTACTTCTCATAAACATCCAAAATATCTACTGGGTGTTTATTGAGGAACCTGTTATCTATCTGCCAAACAAAAAGTCACATGAAGTTTCAGATAAGGCAGAATATCTGTGTTTTAATGAAAATAAAAGTAGTTTTTGGCTGTTTTAGGTACAGGTGTAGGCTGTGCTCATGTTGCTGAGCTCCATGTATCGTCTGTAGTCACGTGACTCCACCCCATCCAGTCTGTAATGAGTTATTGTCCATTTATCGTTACCGAGATGAACTGCTCAATATATCGTGATAATGATTTTTGGCCATTATCGCCCAGCCCTACCATCGAGCCATAAAGCAAAGCACTTGTTATGTCTGACCACTTTTTTTTTTGTCCTTTCAGCACAGACATGCAGTAAGTGCTGTATATTGACCCCAGAAACAATCTACAGTATTATTACTTACTTTAGGCTAATGTTTGGGTCAAAAGTTACACAATATATCTTTAAGGGAGAAGTTTTACTGACATACAAAATCTTCACAGTGTGATGTTGCTCACAGTGTTAACACACTGCAGTCCTGTTTCTCTGGTATCAGCAACATTTTCCCATCTGTTGCCAAATACACCAGCTAGGTCCTTAAATGGAACAAAGATGAAACATGGGCATCTCTTCACTGGTTACCTCTTCAGCACTGATTTTAAGATGATAAGCTCACTTTTAAAATGTGATTACATGGCTGCAAGCTATATTTCTAATTCTCTTTGAGCCAGTGTGTACCCTCTGATCCTTAGGGTGCTTTAAACTGGGGAAGTTGAAAGGCTTTGAAACAGGCTGCCCGAGCAGCACTGGGTCACAAAATTATGGCATTTTCAAAGACTGAAATCTTATTTTAACATACCTTTTGGCATATCTTATATCATGTCTTCTCTTTTGTGGTATTTTTTTTATCTTTTAACACACACACAGAAAAAAAAACAACAAAAAAAACAGGTTGTAGCCCAAAGAGATTTAGGAGTCTCAGAAGGTAAAACCAGCATTGGCATCACTTAGTAGCTACAAGTTTATTAATAGAAGGTAACTATCCACCCACACATGTGCTCTTAGCGATTCACTTGATTAAAACCTCAATACAATGAGGGTGACTGTATTATCCTCAGCCTAAAACTCTAGCTGCACTTTTATGGTTATTATTACATGATAATCAGGGTGCTAAGACCATAGCCTGCTACCTGAAGTATCTCTGTAACAAGCTTTTTATTCTAGTTTTGTGTATCTTCTATTGAAGAGACAATATATAACACAGAGAAAGTTCTCCAGTCAATGCTTATTAAAATATTGCTTTTGGCATATGAACCTCACCATATGTAGTTTGTTTCTACTTTAATTTGTTCTGTTTAATTTCTTTGACTCTTTTTAGTTTGTTTCAGTGCTGTTATTTTTAATCTGTTATTCATTTAAGTTTGTTTTGAAATGTCTATATTATGCTCCTTTTGCACCTTGCTGTACTGTAATGCTTTTATTACAATCTCATGCAAAGCACATTAAGTTGTCATTTACATGAAATGTGTTAATCAAATAAAACTGCTTTGCCACACTTTTGTGAGCTGCATGCAAAAATAGTGAAATTAACTATAAATAAATGAGCCTATACACAGAAGTGGAAAAAATACTGAGATGCAGCTCTGTAGCTCTCATAGACATGATCATTGGTCGATTCAGAATAAACCAGGAAGCTTTCCTCTGAAATGACTGACAGTCACTGGGGAAAGAATTTAGTTGATTATAATTTTAAATATGGCCTCTAGCTGAGGATCTAACTGCTACTGATTCAAGGAAGATGCTTCTTTACATGAGGGAGCATGCAGGTAATTTGAAAAATATGTTCTGCTCAAAATTAAGATTCGGTCACATATTCCTTAAATGTAACCTATTTATGATTGATGTGAATGAAAGAAATCCATCGAGAGAAACAAATGACACCAGATATTGTGAGGTGGGTTAAAGTAAAGTATCAGATTTTTTTATAGGCATGCCTGCAACATATTGTTCAATCATGAAACAGTACTGGAAAGATGTGCTTATCTGCTGTGATGTAAACCCGATAATACAGATAATCTTTAGATTATGCCCTTTATGCTGAAAAAATAGGCAACACACCAAATTCCTACAGAGTTCACACATGCTCTCTGGATGCTGTGACCTGTCAACAACAAGGTCACCAAAATCAAACTCTCCATGATTGTCACATGCAGAGAAGGGAAGGAGTGTGGCAAAGACACCAGGCTTTTCAGTGTGATACTATAAGTCCCCTTGGATCTGTGTTGCCTCTGAAAATTCACCATACTCTCATCATAACACACAGAGAACATATTTCTACCTTTTTTGAAGAGTTTGAATGAATGAAAAAGGTCCTAAAATCAGAACAGACTAAATACATCTGCAAACCAAAAACTACGGGTCATTTATGTAAATTAGATGCATACGAGAAAACACACAAATAACCTTTTCTAACTCATGCACAGATATTTAGAAGATGCCTGTGCAGTGGAGACTGTGCAGGCCTTATGCATGCTTCAGACCACGTTTATTGCTTTAGACCTGATTCGAGTCTGATACGGTGAAGTGGAAATGAAAAATATGGCAAGACAGAATTTAGCATAAAACAAAACAGCCAATTTCACAGCATCTGCATTCTTTGCATTTTTGTTTTTTTTTTTTTGGGGGGGGGGGGGGGGTCTGTTTAGCTCAGACACAAATGCAGGTATTCCATCATGTACAATTAACCACCCACCAAGTGTAAATAATTTCATGTGCACAGTTATTTTTTTTTCTGGTCTGTTATCCACATTTAGACAGACCAACTTTTGGAAATCCACTCACATCTGGCAGTCCTCATATCAAGGGTTTACAACATCTGCCAGGACCCCAGGTGCAAGCTACTGTACACAAATAGGACTCCAAAACATTCAAGCATACAGTATACTGTAGTAGCAGAACATACAGGTAGGTACAGCATTCATGGAAGCAAGTGGCTGGAATACTGTACAAGAAAATCGTGCAAGTTTGGGTTTGAAGTTCCAAAGTCAAGATGGTAGGTACAGTACTACCAAAGGTGGTAGCAGTGGTGGATTTAATAATAAAGTTAAGCCACTAACGACATCATTCAGTACATTTTTAGAACCCGTAGTGTCAGGAAGATGCTTCGGCGCGCTTGCAGGAAAAAGTATAGGACTGTTTAGGCATTAAAAATGTATTAAATGATGTTTTTTCAAGTAAATTATGGATGCTACCCAATCAGGACACTTGGATTACATTGGACGAGCAGTATGGAGGAAAACTGACAAGTTTTTGTGCACTTTTAAGGATCGTTTTGGCTCTGGTCCCAGCGAACTCCATTATATGAAAGTTGGGGGGAAAAGAGAAACCTTCCTGATCGCCGACTGCATTTGAGATATTAAAAAAGTGCTCCAGAGTCTTGCTCACCATGAGGGTAAGTGGAAAATAAAGTTAAATCATTCTGTGTGCGAACTATTCCTTTAACAGAAAAACAGCCCAAAGTTTCCTCTGTAGACCACCGTACCACAGGAAAACAGTGGAGACTTTTTTTCCATTTCGGGATGAAATCATTGTGATTGAGGATTTCAGGGCAGCTGTTTACATGGGAACTTATTCATTCCAATCTGGCATGTACATGCGGCAATATTTATTCAGAATACTCCTGTCTGACATCCGCAGAATGATGTTACATCACATCACTTAAAAACTGATCGTTACGGTTGTTGTGGTTTTTGCAGGACTTTAATCCAGCAGCTGCTGATCCTCATGCGCTCCCACTGCAGACAACCAAGAGAAAAAGGCATAGAGACAGCATTTGGGTAAAAAACAAACTTTCTGTTGCTGTTCAGGGAATTACATTGTTCACAGCCATCTGTCAAAGTGAAGAAACGTCACTTGTTGCACATTGATGTCTTGTCGAAGCATGCGCTGTAAGAGGGCAACCTCACAACCTTCCGATTCAGCGTTTTCATGATACCCCGTTCGGTTTGGGGAAAGGAATATTCTACTCCCGTGAAACCGAATGACAATGCATTTGGTTCAGCACTTTTTATTCAGGAGGAGGTGTTTACATGGATCATTTTCATTCTGAAAGAGCTTTTAAACTGAAAGTAATCGGTATATTTGGGTCCATGTAAACGCAGCCAGTGACTCAGCTGTTTTATTCGAGTAATGTGTTATAGTATTCGTAACTGGCAAAAAAGCAGTTTACAGTTCCCAACACTAAATGAAACTTAGGTAACAACAGTTTTCTAACCAGCTAGCTTACATGATAACTAGTCAGTCATCATTAACATTAACTCAACTTACATCATCTGTTAGGGAAAAAGTCTCCAACGTTTTCTGTAGTTCGTTGGCTCTGGTTTGCTGGACATGAGGAACACCTGCACCTCTCCTGCTGGCAATCCACTGCATGGTGGCATTTAGCGCGTGTCACATGGTGCGTTTAAAGGCAGCTCACAAAAACACGTTGCCTCATGTAAATAATAAATTAAACTGTTGTAATGCCCCCCTGCCCCCGTCCCCCCCCCCCCCCCCCCCCCCCCCCCCCCCCCCGCCCCCCCCCCCCCCCCCCCCGGCAAATAAAAGTGAAGGGACAGAGGGCACAGATACAGGAAGAGCGGTGGACACGTACCATGCCTCCATTACGCTTGTGTATGTATATATGAAGGAGAATGATGGGGAGAAAAGGCGCTATGAATGAACGGCATGATTTTTCCCAGCTGGTCGGAGCCCCCTCCGTTTGAGGGCCCCAGGCAATTGCCTACTTTTGCCTAATGGCAAGTCCGCCTCTGGGTGGTAGAGAGACTTCTACATCCAGACCAATAAACTAACATTGTGGTGGTTGATATAGATTACTGAATAAGGCAATTATGATTTAAGTAGCGATATCAAGTGATAGCCACAGCAAGAAAAAGAAACATGAGAAGCTTGTAGTATACCAAGGGCTGAAAGAGGAGGCTGAAAAGATGTAGGAAGAGAAGACAACAGCAGTGTTATTAATAATCAAAGCACTAGGGCCACAACCCCAAACTGGTACGGTCTCTCCAACAGATCGCAGGAAAAACATCAGATCTGTGTCCAAAAGAGCAAAGTCCTCAGAAAGATATTGAACTCTCAAGCTCCCAGGCCCCTGGCAGAGGACTGATTTTCAAACAAAAGGCATTTTTGTGCCAACCAAGGCATCAAAAGCCTCTCTGGTCCTCTCCAATTTGTGCATATGTAGATTTCTTCTTCTATAATTATCATCATTTTTATTATCATTATTATTTTTTGGCACATTAACCCTGTTGACATCTTGAAATCAAACTTAATTGATAATATTTGCATTGGTTTATAGCAAAAAGTTAAAGAATCTTTGCAACTGCAGGTCTGTAATGATAAAGTAAGCACAGACTCGGTAACTATGTTTATGCATTTAAGGTTTATCTATTAATTTATGCTGGGCAGTCAAAATTAACATGTGGACAAGTGTGCAATGCAGGACTAGGAACCTCATGAACCCAAAAAAAACATTTTTAACAAACACATTAAACAATCCTACATTATAATTCATGCCATATAACAAAATCCCAGTTTGGCATTATCTCTGTGAGACATGTGGATTTTGGGCATGTAGGTGCCGTGAACCGAATCTAACAAAAAACACTTTATCCTCCTTATTTATGAGGATTCTGAAAGTTTTCAAGCTTTACATAGAAAGAATGGCCATAACCCTTTGATATATCACACAATTAACCACACAGGGCGCATTCAGAAAGCATTGTCTGTTAGACTCGGTCCAATTGGGGACTCGGCTTGGCTGGGGGCGGGGGGTGGTCTTCCGGACCGAGATTGCGTTTATGTTGCACCACAGCCAAACAAACCAAACCTTTTAAATAATGTTTCCAATTTCTCCAGAGGTGGTGCTGCATTCGGATTTACCAAGGCGAGGACAAAGACGTACAACAAACAAGAAGGTTCTCACAACTTCTGTTTCCTCCACAAAACATTATTTTTGTGCGTACTTATGAGGAGCTGGGATATACTTTCATCAGACCAAATATTGATTAAAGCTTTTACTTCCTTGTTATGTCTGACCATGAGCCATTTTTAAAAGTACTGCAGTCCCACACGTGTGTTTGTTGTCGTAGCATTTACCCATAATGCCCAAAAGTTTTACCCGTAATGCTACAGCAAATACAGGAAGCAGCAGTTTGTAGTTCACTTTGTATATTTGTTCCACGTGAAACGGACCGACACCCACTTTTGTAGGGGGACCGAGTCCACTTGTTTGTTCCGGATTAGAGTCTGCTTGCACATTCACAACCCCCCCAACGAAGCAGACTTTCTGAGCAAACGGTCTCTGATTCAAATCAAAAAAGCTTTGTGAATGCGCCCTTAGTCATCACATCTGACATTCTGGTCAGAATCAACGACAAATCTCCAAGGACAAAGCGGGCAGAAAGAAAAAAGAACTAAAAGATCATTGAACTGTACCTTTTTTCAACAGTTTTATATCAATTGACAATATATCAGAAATGTTCAATGCTCATACAGGCTTGTTTGCCATATTTTAATCTTCCTCTGTCTCCGTAGCATCTTTACCATTAAGAATTGCTATATCTTACATATTTATTCCATGTGTGTTTCAATTCTTCAGTCATCTAATGTTTTATTTTTTTAATACATAGAAACATAAATCTTTGCTTGAATTTGAAGAGGATCAAGTATCAGAAAAGTATTTTTAAGCACCCATATTCCTAATACTGTCATAAAGCTCCTCAAGTCACCGGTGCAAAATGGTAGCTTGTGTGTGCTCATGTGAGTCCACGGTTTCTCTGTGCCTGATAACGAGCAGAGAAAGCTTGGAGTAAATCTTTGCAGAGGTGCTCCGCTCCCCTTCCTGGTGCTAACTGCACACCTGCAGAGCATAGATTAGAGCTGAATTATCTGCAGAGCGTGCTCTGGTGCTGCCTCTCTGTCCTTAATCTCAGCTTTCATCTGAGGCTTGTTATTGCTGTTTTCCTCCTACTGAAGGAAACACTTCAGGACTTCGTGTCTCTCTGAACACCTTGAATGTGGCTAGCATGTTAACTGCAACACAAACTTTTAAGGTGCAACAGCAACAACTGCATTACAGAAAACTGAAATGGTTTTGCACCTCCATGTTTTGCGATGCAAACTCTCAAACTGCAAGACTTACACAGCCGTAATAAATTCTGGGTTACAAGATGAGTTTTGCTGTGACAAACTGGCGACCTGTCCAAGGTGTCCCCTGCCTCTTCCATCGGACTCCACCCCTACCCCTTGATCCTGCATACACGGGTATAGAAAATGAGTGGATGCATGGATGGAAGATGAGTTTTGCTGATAAAAAGAACTTGACAATCCATATGTATTCACATCAATGTAAACTGTTTGATGCTAAAACACAACATGATGAAGTAAAGAAAAAAAAAATGGCCATAAATCAGACAAGCAATCATAACCTAATGAGCAGAATCAGAGTTTGTGGCCCACTTCATTCAAAATGAGCTTATTATGCATGACTATTTCAGACATGTTGCTCTGTGCAACTACAGTATGCTGAGTATGCTTGCTAAATAGGATAATAAAGACAATAAGATGATTTCTCGCTCTCTCTCTTTTTTTTTTTTTTTTACATTTTTAGGAGTACTCTTTATTTGAGAAGTTATACATGAAAAAAGAAGAGATGAAACAGTTTAATTCCATTGATAACGAGGACTAGAAATGATTCGGACCAATTAAACGAACGTCACAGAAGTCATGTTGAGTTATTCATCCATTGGCTCTAATGTGCCACCCTTGTTGTTTCATGGTGTTACTACAGAAGTGTAAAGCTTATGAATGCTCCCTTGTTGCAATTTTAAAAAAAAAATCATTTTAAACTTTTGCATTTAAGAATTTGTTGAAAACACACTTTCACGAACAATATAGAATTAAAACTTTAATCGTGCTTTTTGTTTGTTAGAGAGCTGTCGCAGTGGTGCGACAGCGCCTGGTTCCACCCAAATATGTGTGAAAACGACCTCAGACTGATAATATCTACTTTTACTGTAACTGCTACTGTGTAAAAGGAATTCTGCGACTAAAAAGCAGCTTAATTTGAAGTTTTTGCAAGCCAAAAGTTACTGCTCTTTTATTCATAGCATAACATTTAAATAAATGTACTATATTCTACTTTTGAATTCATTATTGAATTTTGAAGATAACAGTGTGATTCATCACAGGAAATCATGTGATTTATCACAATTGAGAATTTGAATCAGTACTCAGCATTCTTAAGAGTTTCAGTCAGATATGTGAATTGCCATTTATTAATTAGCCTAAAAAGTTAAGAGTGCTACTTAATTTTTTTTCTTTTGCACAGTGCCACAATTTCATTTGTAGCATTACAGGAGAGGTCAACTATCAACTAGTAATTGGACCCAGAGGAAGCAGGTAGGTGTTGTTAAAAGCAGTTCTATTAGTTCAGTATCCTGGCCTCTGGTCAGCAGATAACAGGCGGGTCGAACTCAGGAAAAAAGCAAAGAATCAGCAGTCAAGCTAACAGAAAGCACAGAGGAAAGGGATTTAAGTTTTAGCTCAGAGAAAAAAAAATAGGCTGAACTGTTAAGGTACAAACAAAACATTGATTATAAGGGAGGGAGTCTGAGTTCAGTATGTACAGCTGGCAAGTAGCTGTGCAGGGGAAGGAGTGGGTCAGGTGGTGAACAGAAGCAGAACTCTTTATCTTTGGACAGGCCAGTGATACACCTTCTCAACAGCAGATATTATTACTGTACTTCCCTTTTGAAAAATGAACACATCACTCAGTAAAAAGTTGCTGCACAATATGTAATCTGAATCCATAAAATAAACTCAAGATTGACAACTATTTCTATTATTTTTTTATATTTACTTCAGTACTTTCCCATTGCGACATGAAATGTTTTCCATTTCAAATGTGGAATGGGAGATCACATAGAAGTTGTTTCATGTACTAGAGATGTAGCATTACTGATGCAGTTGTCACGCACCTGAGACATGATTTTAGAAACTGCACGACAGGATTCTTTAAGCTTTTTCCTCTGTTTTCTTCCTTTTCAGCAGAATCTTGCTCCCAAGGTGCAGCTCAAAGCCACCATGTCGGGACCCCTTGGCATCACACTGTAATCCAGAGGGTATCCTTCAGCAGAAGTTGACAGGGTGCTTGGTTGTGAAATGGATGGCACAACATGTGGCGTTGTGAAACTGTATATTTTAAACACAATAATGATTTTTATTGTAATTTAAAAAATGATTTTTGATACATAAACCAAACACTGAAAATGCAGGACTGATCATAAATGCATGTTTCTTGAATCTAAGTCCTGTGACTTACTGAATGCTAAGGGTCTTATCGGGTCTTAAGAATGTGCCAGGAGGCTTGTAGGATCTATGTGACTTACATGTTTTTATCAAAGTGTGGGCAAACTTGTCCAGGGATTGATTTGCTATGTAGGCTACATGAAGCAGTTTTTTTTCCGTCTATTTGCACTTATCTGAGTAGGATCAGACCCATAATCCTTCACCACACCTGAAGTGTCTGTTGCTTGTTCGTAAACACTTCAGGAATTGCAGGATTGCATGCTCTTAGCACCAAATAGTCCCATTGCGGCTGATGCTAAAGGCCAACATCTGAGTCTGTTAAAGATGCCAACATTTCTGACACCTTGGGAGCAAAGAGAATTAAAGTTTCTGACACCAGCGGAAATAGAGAATGAAAACTAGTTTGAGGACATTGTAAAAAGAGCAGACTACTTTATGCAGTTATTAAACATTGCAGTTACATTTAGAATAGAGATGCAAAGTGTCATCGGCCTGATATCAGTATCAGATGATATTGACTCGATATCGATATAAAACTAATTTGGTGTCAAACCCGTGGAATGATATTTTTGCTTTGCTTTTCTTTTTTCCATGGGGCATGGGAGCAACATAAAGCTGCACCAACCATTAACATGACATCTTCGGCAACCACCAGATCTACAACAGATGCATCACAAGTATTTTTATAATTTTGCACAAGGAATGAATATTACACTGTACATTATTTCAACTTTAATATCATATTGGTTATCAGCCAAATGAGTAGTAAAATATTGGCATATTGGCATCTCGGATATCGGCCAAAAATCCAATATTGCACATCCCTAATTCAGAATATAAAAGGAGCTGTGAGTTGGCTGCATTGCCACAGATCTGTATTCAGCAGTTGAAAATAATGGAACATAAACCATTTGGAATATACTGAGCACACCATCTGCTGTATGTATAAATCATGATACAGCCCTGTCATATGGGCTTCCTATTGCTTGCATGGTCATATCACTAAGCAACTGATACTGGACATAAAATCAAATGTATTTTGTGACAAATACAGAGGCTATAAAATGAATACCAGGGTGTGGATTAAACAAAAGAATACTGTGTTAAAATTATCACAATGTTTTGACTGCCAATGTAAAACATATCCTAGTTTCTCTTTTTTCTGGTTTTATATCTCACAAGGTGTGCAGATTTAAAGACCTCCACCAAATGCCACATTTTATACTGTATTTCATGTGTGTTTAAGGCCATCTACCCCCACTCCTCACACATGTCAGGGTGAAGAATTTGTCAAAAACACATTTCAAGTATTCCCTGCAGGTTTTGTTTTGAACTCGCAGTGTTCCCTCATTTCAAAACCGCATTACTGGATCCACCAGTCCATTAAAATCTCCATGTGAGGTTGCGTGAAGAGGCAGCAATTGGTCTGGATGATCCCCCAGTTCTCTAAACACCACCGCTCAATGAAGCATTTTAAGACACAGCAGGGATCTACAGGCCATAATCTGGGGATTTTGGTTGGCAGTCAGGTGTGAAGTGTCTGACAGACAGAGAGGTCAGTTGAAACAGCAGGGAGCCAGTATCGCTGACCACAACTATGCTTAACACAGGAGGGGGGTTGCAACAGCTGCAACAAACAGCAGGAAAAGCAAGGTGAGAAGAGAGAGGAGGGAGTCACAAATCACAAAGATTTACTACATCTTATTAAAAGTATGCCACTTTGCAAAACATATTATGTGTCATGCTTATCCATGGAAAACCTTTTGCATGTCACTTTAACAGTAAGAATATCCACACAAGTAATCCTAGGTAACCTTATGGTCAATTGGTTAGCTGATTATAATGAAAGTAAGATCAGGTTAAGGTTGATGTCAGGATAAAGGAGTCACTCATCCGTAAACCAACAGAGACCAAATGGCATGGAAATGTAGAAGATGGCCTCAGTGAGAAACAGTATTACTTTACTGTACATTTTGATCAGGTTTCATGAAGCAACATATCAAACAGATGACACACATAAAAATGGCAATGCATGCAAGGTATGCTGCAAATGTAAAGACAAAAGGTACCCATTTTTTCACTTTTATGGTATTACAAATCAGGACATCATAAAAAAAAAATCAACCTTGAGCAGGAAAGCAACACTTTTGGCGACAGACATAGCAAAAACAGGAAGTACGCTGCACAATAACTTTCAGATTCATAAAAGAGCCCGTGTGCACATCTTACGCCTGTTTCCATTTATATATCAGAATCAACTCTAAAGTTGGCGTGCAGAGGGGAACACCTTGCCTCACCTATAAGGTGACTTGAAAGGTCGGGCAAAGACCCTTGTTAAATACTATTGATATAATCTCCATGACAGCTTCGGGGGGGTTCACCAATGCAGAGAGGTAGACAGGTGTAATTAGAGGACCGGGCGGATTCCAGTGGGCAATAAGGTGGAGGCAGAATGGAGGCAGAGGGGGACACAGACATGGCAGAAGCAAATACGTCACAGGAGCCACATGATTCAGATCATTTATTCCTTTGTTGTACATCATAAAACCAACATGTACAGACACAATTGGGATGTTTTTGACACCCGTTTGGTGTTGAATAATATTCATTTATAGTTCTTGGATGTTCCAGCTGGTCGGCCCTGCTGCAGCACAAAAAAAAAAAAAGAAAAAAAAAAAAAGAAAATAGAACCAAGATGTCACAAAAGTCCAGACTTCAACCTGGACTCAACCAGACTTCTTGTGGTGGGACATTATAAATACAATGTAGCCAAAAGTTCCCCACAGTGATTCAAAAGACTGATAACATCAGACAAAAACAATTTCTACAAGTTGTTGTTGCTACAAGGGGACAAGGGCTCCTGTCTGGGTGGCTCCTGCACTGCAGACCTATGGCTACTGTGTGGGCCTCAGCCAGCCATGACCTGGGTGGTTTCTGTTGTGGCTCCTTCTGTGGTCTTGGGTGGGGTAGCTCCCAGGGGACGGATCCCAAAGATAGCACTGTTAAGCCAGATGTTTATTTCCAGTATTATTCATTCTGAGACAAAAACTCCTTTTTAAATAGCTATGTTACATACAGTACTTTGGTGCGTGAATGCTCATGTTGTATTTTTGATATGAATAAATAGCTAGGGGTTTTGTTTGTTTGTTGGTTTGTTTTTTTTTATATAAAACACTTTCTGCTGCTTTTTGCATGAAAAGTGCTTATAAATAAAATTTGATTTGATAATATGATTTTGAATTAATTCTAAGGCCTGGTATGGACAAGTTATATTAATAATATACCTAATTAATATACCAGACCTTAGAATTTGTTTAATACAAGCTCAGATAAACCAAATCATATTATCAAATTTTATATATATGTACATACACACACACGCACACACCCACACACATACATATATATATATATATATATATATATATATATATATATATATTATATATATATGTATATGTTGTACTTGAAAATTTTCATACCCCTCTGATTGAAGAAAAGGTTAAATTCACCATAACTCAAAAAACATAAAACTGAAAAATAAGACTAAACAGAAAGTCACTAAATTAGAATTCAATAAAATAGAATATGGATTTTAACACACACACCTACAAGCAAAGAATAAAAATAAATAAAAACAATGGTTAAATAATTTGTAGAAAATGGAAAGGGTGAGAAGATAAATATAAAAGAAGTTAAAAGAAGTCTCAAACAAGTATTACAAATGGCTGAATCTAATTTACAGTTGTATGTGCCAAATCACTGCATAATGACAGAGAGGTAGATAAATCAGTGCATTGTGTTAAGTGCAGAGTTCTGTTACAGTCTAAAACCCTTGGAATTGAAGGAGGCTGTATTTTTATTTTCACATGTCTAAATTTACCCAAAACAGCACATACATGCATTACATTTCTTTCACTGATATAACTTAAATGACACTTTTTTTTTTTTTTTTTTTTTACCAATTCCTCAACTTTCACTTGTTCATACATTCACAACTTCCAGATCTTGGCACAGGTTTTGGAATATAGATTTATGACAAATGTTTAGTGTTTCAAGTCCACTTTTGAATGCATTTTACAATACAGCTTTTGTTTGTCTGCATGGATTCCACTGATCACATCTTGTCCATGACTTCCTTGATCAACGTCCATTTATTGGGGGAATATTTTAATAGTGAGAGTCTTTTATCAGTCTTGATTGCTCCTCACACAATGATTGCAAATTCAGGGCCCCACTGACACAAACAGTTCTTACAGCCTTTTCTATGCAGGAACACGTATAGAGAGGACAGCCAGGCTCAGTTCTTTGTGGCACTTTTTCATAAACACTACAGCTTTGTGTCCTCTTCCTAATTAGAAAGCAAAGAGTTTAGATGGATGATGAGAAATGAATCTGCAATAGTATGATGGTAAAGACAGAGCACTTTTGGTGGATTTTTTCCATTCTGACCATGCAACTGTTAAGGAAATTTGGCTCTTTAGAAGCCTATGGCATGGCGAGTGGATGGTTTCTGCTTTGAGAGAACAAGCTACAGAAAATAACGTGTAATTTCCCTTCTTTTTGGTCCAAAAATGTAGCTGTTAGACAATGTTTCCCCTTTATGCTCTGATTTGCTGGCAAAACCTTCTTGCAACTAACCACCATCTAAGTGCTGCTCAAGTGATGGCACAACATAAACTGTAGAAATTTGACCCTTTTTTTTTCAGATAGTCAGTGACAGGCTTTTCATATCTGTCAGCGAGCTGCTGATTTTCACAGCCGAAAAATGTCACTGACAGAATTTATCTGCAGCTAAATAGATTCTTTGGGGATCAAACTCTGAGAGTTTATTTAAAGTGTCTGTCGACTTGCTGGAGACTCATTTGAAAATCCTTGGAAGGAGATCTAAAATATGTATACTACTATATAATATGATGATAGTAGGCAGACAGAGGCTGTACATGTCCTTGGTGAAATGTGGAGACTAGTAGTTCTTGAATAATTGGAAAAATGTGACAATTAATTCATTATTATTTCCCTACATTATAGTCTCACCGCATTTTCATCTTACATTCTGTACATGCTTAAGTAAAGGTTAGATTGACTCGCCAGGATTTGCATATCAAAAGAAAAATGTTTCACATCAGGTACTAAAAGTGTGAGAGAACTTACTAGTATTTTTTACACTTTTTGGAATTTAACTGTCAGAAAATTGTAGCTTTACAGTGTGAATAAAACTCCTGGTGACTTTCCAGTTTTTAAGATATGATGACAATCTGGCAGTTTAACTGGTAAACTTTTGGTAAAAGACTATAAAAGTTGATCTAATGCAAAAAAAAAACCCAAAAGAAAACAAAAAAAGGAAAAACAAACTAAATAAAATCTTGAACTACACATTGAAATTTGGCTGCCATCTTGATAAAATGTGACCTCATCCATTATTGTTCACTTGATGCAGTCCTATCCTTCCTGCACAGCAAATATCACACATAACACAATTCTGTCACTGTCATAGCTGTGTCTGAATGAAGCCCTGAAGGACTTTAACATAAACATGACTTTTGCCTAAATTACAAAATGAAATTGGTACAACGGATGGATTAAAAACCCTTGCCCTACAGGTGCCTAATGGAACTTGCAAGGCCAGCATTGTAAATAAGAATCTTGTTCTTAAAGACACACAACGGAACTTTCAGCAGTTTTCTCAGTGACGCGCCCCCTATCGGCGGCTAAAGCATCCATCTTGTTCGTACCTGTACTGTAAGCTCACTCCAGCCAGTGAAAGACAGTCTTATCTTGACTCTTGTTCTGTCCCTTCCTCTGTTTCTTTTCCTCTCTTCCTCCGGTGATGTTTCCTTGCGTTTCTTTGCCGAATTCGACATGATGCGCATTCAAAACACCCGCGATGTTGATACCTGGTTTACATCCAGTTGCTAGTGAGTGACGCGGTGCTGCAACCAATAGTTGGCTGCAACGTCACGGTCGCGTCCCGGATGGGAATCTTACATACTGCTGTTTCTGAGCCCGGGACGGCTCTGGGCACTGACAGCTCGAAAATGCGCATAATGAATGTTGGTGTGACATCAAAACGAGTCAGAAACACAGATTTTTAAGGTCTAAAAGTTACGTTGTGTGTCTTTAATGTCTTTGCCTAGTTAAATAAAGGTTAGATAAAGAAAAATAAATAAATCCAAAACTGAATTTTTGTGGAGAGTGTCAATTCAAAACAAGAGATCGTGAAAAAGCTTCCATGTCTCAAAAGAACACTTCTGCTAACATCTGGCTTTTGAGGGCAATGGGGAAAAGTTTCTAAGTATTATGATGGAACTGGGAAGAGCTTGGCTCCTGAAAAGATGATGAGCTCCCCTGATAACACTTACCTGAGACTAAGAAAGAACTCTAAATATAATTCACTATCAGTTTGTGTATAATGTTTCTGATGTTTCTTAATTTTAAAGATTAGCATTAATTTATCACAGTTGTTGTACATTAAATTTAAATAAATAGGCCTACATTACATTTTCTGAATGATGCACAAGCAGCAAACTGATGTCAATGCGCCAATGCTGAAAGTGCCGAAAATTGTTGTTCACCCCTCATCCACTAGGGGCTGGCTACAAATGGGAATAAATCCCGTGTTAGACTCCCATGTTGAAATGGCCAACTTCAAAGCCGAAATCTTCATTAACTTCTGTTAGCTCTGGGCTAGTTCAGTTAGCTCTTAGCTCAGAGCTCGTTGGCAGACAGTCACTTGTCCTGACGTTCACAGGCCTCCTCTCTTTGTCCATTTTTATATTTTCCAAGAGTGACGACACCCGCGATGCAGCTAAGATGGTGACATTGGGAACTCCCAACTGGCTTCACTTTTGGCTTCCCAGGAAGCAATGGGTGATGAAAGCTTAAGGCTTGTCGATTATCAGCAGCACTGGAGCACCACAAGGAACTGTACTCTCACCATTCTTCTTCACACTGTACACCTCAGACTTCCAGTACAATTCTGAGTCCTGTCGTCTGCAGAAATACTCTGATGACTCTGCAGTTGTGGGGTGTATCAGCGATGGACAAGAAGCCGAGTACAGGGAACTGGTCAGTCAGTTTGTGAAATGGTGTGGTAACAATCACCTCATCTTAAATACCAGCAAGCCTAAGAGATGACTGTTGACTTCAGGAGAAGCAAGAAAAAGCAGCATAGTCCTGTCTTCATCCTGGAAGAGGAGGTGGAGGTGGTGGAAAACTACAAATTACCTTGGAGTTCAGCTGGACAACAGACTCGACTGGAAATGCAACACTGACTACATCTACAAGAAAGGTCAGAGCAGACTCTACTTCTTAAGGAAGCTGAGATCATTCAACGTCTGCACCAAGATGTTGCAGATCTTCTACAAGTCTGTTGTGGAAAGTGCAATTAGCTTTGCAGCCATCTGCTGGGGAAGCAGCATCAGAACCAGAGACTTGAAGAAACTAAACAAGCTGATCAAGAAAGCTGGTTCTGTGCTGGGGGATAACTCTGGAGCCGCTGGAGCTGATCGTTCAAAAAAGAATGCTGCACAAGCTGATGAAGATGATGGAGGACTCTTCCCATCCTCTCCACAACACGGTGAAAAATCAACATAGAATGTTCAGTGGGAGGCTGCCTCAGGTTCGCTGAAGGACGGAGATACAAAAATTCATTCCTGCCATCACCCTAAAGAACAAGACTGACTGACTGACTTATTATTATGTTATTATTTCATATAAATGTTATATTGTTAAAAACAAAACAAAAACAAACAAAAATGTAAGAAAGAAAAAAAAAAAAGAGTAAGCTTTTTACGATGTTGAATTTCCCTTCTGGAATTAAAAAAAAGTATTTTTCATTTCATTTTTTCATGTCATTTCATTATACAGTCTTTGATAACACTTCACTTTTGTGCCCTGTGACAACAAACATGCTGTTTGGGCACATTAAAGGGGAAAGTTTGGTTCAACCTGGACCTATTTTCTAGCATGAAATACGTTCATTTACTCACACAGACAGTTTTGCTGTCACTTGAATTCCTTCAGGAGATATTGAGATCCACTCGAGATCAGCGTATGTCCATTGTAATGTAGGTAATGCAGGCAACAGCCTCTAAATCAGGCATTATCTGCTACAAACTCTTCATTTCACCAATGTTTTGTTACAAAACATTAGTCAGAGCCCCCTATGAGTTCAAAGCGGTTTGAAGAGGGGGGGGGGTTGTGGTGATCCGTCCTTATTTCCAGACATTTTTACTGCGGCTGTGATGACGTCACTGTTATGCAACATCATGGCAAGTAAATGTCTGTAAATAAGGACGAATCACCACAAATAAGTAACTCAAAGCCACTTCTAGCTCACAGGGGGGTCCAACTAATGTTTCATAGCAAAACATTGGTGAAATGAGGGAGTTTGTGGCAAATAATGCCTTATTTAGAGGCTGCGCGCAGTTGCCCGCATTACTTACACTATTATGGACATGTACTGATCTGGAGTGGATCTAAATATCTCCTAAAGAAAGTCAAATGTCCCCAAAACTGTCTGGGTGAGTAAATGAACATATTAAATGCTAGAAAATAGGTCCAGGCTGAAAAAAACTGAACTTCCCCTTTAAAGGCAGGGTGGATGATGTTTTCCAGGAGCATTTTTTACTATATTGCTTAAAGTCTTCTTCACTCTTCGACTGCAGCCAATTAATTAAATGTTCCGACACAAAAAAAAAAAAAAAAAAAAATCACCTGTGGAACGTACAGCACTGGAAAAACCCCTTCCAATTAAATGAATTTCATTGGATGGAGTTTCGAACGGCCCGTTCTGATTGATTAAATGATTTTTATGTCCATAAAACTCGACTGCTGTCTGTCGCACACCAACCATCCTCGCACGCATGCGCGCGCGCTAGCAACTCACCATGACCATCCCAGTGCAGACGAACTGAGAGAACATGGCTGCTCGCTGCTTTTATCTATGCTGCTGTTTGCTCCTAAAAAGAAAAGAACAGATGAGGATTAAGTCGTGGAGGTGTTGATGATTGCAGTGAGGATGTTTTACGCTGCAGAAGATGTTGGAGGTGAGATAATTATCACCTTTAGAAACGTGGTTCCTCTGCTGTTTACTTGGAAGCTAACAAGCTAGCCACTCGGCTGTTCTTGGTTATCTTCGCCGATATGAGCACCCGCGACGCGTTCCTGTGCACTGGACGCGTGGTTTAGGAGGGTGTATATTTTTTCAAATGTAGCTTGTTTGAACTGTTTTTCCAAGATCCCCTACCCTGCCTTTAAGGAGAGCAGTCGAGTTTCATGTGTTCTAGTTTTAGAGAACTTATTAGTCAGAGTTGGAGCAGGGACACATTGAAAACAGAAAAAGATTGTGGCTCACGTGAACAAACTTGCGTAACCCTGGGTTAACTGACACTTCTAAGGGGCTGTCCACACAGCGACGAATTACAGCAAAACAGTCAAAAAATTTAAGAAATCTGCCCTATCATCCTCACGAAACCAGGGATTAGCCTCCTGAACTCCTCAGCCATCTTTACGTTTCTGCTCTTCCTTTGTTGATTTTTCAGCGACATGCGGTGAGTCTTTACTTGAGCAATGCGCTGTGTCTTGTTCTAGGTTTGGAGTGTAATCATCACAACGCCCCCCACAGCCTTGTATGATGTGCTACAGCGGTTTCATGGGGATCATGAAACCTTTCCCTGGATTTCTGTTATCGGTTTCACACCTAAAACGGCTTCAGCTCCGTGTGGACTAGGCCTAAATTGACCTTGGATGTGAGCGTATATTGTTGATTGTCCAATTCATCTCTGCACTGGCCCCCTGGACAGACTAATTTCCTGTTTGAGGCGCACCCTGTGACAGCTGGGGGAATCTTCAGCTGTCCAGAAAATCTTTAACAGCATTAAGCAATTACTGAAAATTAATAAATGAACTGCTTGTTTACTTGTCAGCAGGCATTTGTATGCACATCTACAACCAAGTATAAATAGACCCTGAAATAAGCATGTTAACATCTGTAGCTTAAATGTGCTCTCATGGATGCTTCGTAGTGGAAGTAAAAGGACAATAACACTATTAACAGACACTCGGAGAATGGAGATTGAGGACATTTGAGTGACATTTTAGTATTTGTCAGCTCAGCCTTTAGCAGAATCATGTAACACCTTTGTCATGAGATGACAGATAATAACTGAATACACTCACTGAAAGCAAGTTTTTAATTCAGTATAGTGACACTTTCTGAAGCTATTGTGATTAATTATTCACGCTTTCTGGCCATGAACTAAGATGCTGATCACATGAACTGTTTTAGTTTTCACTATGTAATGAGAAGCAAATCAGTCTAGTTGAAACCAATAAACTATGACAGGAATGCTGCAAACTAGATATATTAATCCTATTAAGTACTATCTATTTAACTGGCACTGTCTGCTGAGCATACATTTAATCAGCTTGATATTTGGCCCAGAACACTTCCACCTGACTGCAGTCCATGTGGAAACTTCCTCAGGGACTTTCTTAATGATCACCTAATAACCCCAGTGTACCTGTGAATAGATTAACCCAAAACAAAGTCTAATAAATCCTCTTTTGATTCCCCACTTTGTGGATTTGTTCATGAAGAACAGCAGATGCAGGGCCTCAAAACCACCAGCTGATTGGGTTTACAGAGGGTAATCAGGGCTGAGCCAAGTACTGAGCCTTCAATCCATTTATTTAGCAAGATCTGCACCTGTCGCACTCTGGTTCATGACACTCTGCTCAAAGCATTATAAACTTAAAGTGGCACACTTTTCTCAATTAATTTGGTCTTACTGTCATCTAAAAGTCAACTGGATTAATTACAATTGCAACAATTTATTTTCTTTATGAGGTGTATGCTTTGTTTTATCTAATTTTCAAATCTATAAGTTTCTGATTCCGAGGCAGCAAAGATTAAGAGTTAAGTCAGTTTACGTCAAATGTGATTGGGTGGGAAAACAAACAATCTACAGCCATTAAGTCAGAGGAAAAATATTCCAGAGCTTAAACTAATATGTCTTGATTCATTCATTTGACAGAACATACCTGAAAATATGCAATGATGATCATGAATATTGTGAAATACAACTTAAAGAAAAAAGAGCAGCAGTGTTTTATGACCTGAAGAACAGAGCATGTTTATTCAACTCAAACACACCAAACGCATCGCTGAAAAAAGATCTTAGTATTCTCATTTTTCACAGTCTAAGTGAAAACTAATTCTATCATACTGATTCCTTTGGTGTTGTTACAGCTGTCTCTCTTCAGGGATGTTATCCTTAAAGGTGATAACTACAGCTTTTTAATCAAAACAATGTTTTTTTTATTTTAAAGTATTTGTATTAGTTCTAATACTAAATAGTATTAATTTTACCCCCAAATATTTCTATAGCATATAAATAATTGTTTTATCACTTTTGATGGGTCTAAAAAGTAAATATTTATAGCTATATGATTATACCATGCCAACATCGTGATCCTTTGCATTAGCTCTGGAGTTGTTAGCTTAATTGCTATGTGTATCAATAGTATCTTCCTTGCTTTGCATTTCTCAAATTCAAGTGGACAAAAAACAAAAGCGGATGAGGTTGAAGTTAGCAAAGGGGCACAAAAGCCCTGAGAAGGTTGCTGCTTTCCTCCTGGACATGTAAGTTAAACATTTGTTAATTCTTATTAATGGTTAGCTGGTCCTGTAACGTTGCTAGTGCTAATTGAGTAAGTAAATGTTAGTGTACTACCTACTGCAGGTACAGTAACATCTTTAAATCACTGTGTCCCCTCTGAATCCCAACTGTTGGAAAAACTAAAAAGCCATTGGAGCATTTAGAATGATACCAATGCAAAGGCTGAATGACTCCAATCATGATGTAGGCCTAATTCTCAAAATGGATGATCATACACAAGCAAAAGAACAAAAACAAAACAGATTTACATTATTTTGTATGTAGGAAAGCACATAGTAATCAGACCTATCACCCCCCCCCCCCAAAAAAAGTAAATAAATAAATAGAAGAATAAATAAAAATGGGAATGCAACCACAGTCTTTCAGTTTTGTTACCAAAATCAAAATGCACAACAGTATTAGTAGAGAAAATGAAGATTGTCACAACTAAAAGTGATTGTCAGTCTTTAAACCCTGATAAAAAATTGATGAGAAACAAAATGCAGTCCCATTTATTGACCTATGCAGAACCTTCAGCTGCTCAAGGTGAACAGATAGAAGAGGAAACATTACAGCAGTTTAAGAAAGAAAAAAAAGTTCAACTTTCTGGACTTAGTTGGCTCTGACAACAATAGTGCTAATGAAAAACTGCTTGAGGAAATAAATTATCATCTCAGTGAGACCCTGCTGGTTTCACAGTGTCTTTCTCTCTCTCTTTGATTGGATGGGGTCCAGATGAGGCAGTGGTCTCTGATCGTTGCTAATAGGCCTTCTAAAGCCTGATTAATGCATCGACAGGCTTGGGAAATAATTGATTGCATTCAATAGGACTGTAGTCATCAGCAATCTACAAACGCACTGACAACTGTGATTCATTAATATTTCATTGTAAAAAGCACAAAGTCATCAGAATACAGATTATATGGAGAAGGAAAAGGTGATTACAGCAGTTTAACTGAGTTTATTGACAAAAATCTTGAACTTAGGGTGAATTAATTAACTCTACAGAACAGTATGTGAAGCAGCACCACCGTTGAGGCTGGCTAAGGTTATCCATGATGGATTAGGGCAGTTTATTATCCACTTGTCCTTGACGTTGAGCTGACCTGTTTTGGTTTAATTAAAGAAAAGAGATTTGTGAAAAAGGAAAAAGACAGTAGCTGGCTAATAACTGACAGCTTTAGCATTTCAATTGTAAAAATGCATAAGAAATCAAACTCAGTTTTGCTACTGAAATCACAAATATTTGTCAGTGATATTAGCACTGAAAGATGCTAAAGGAAGAAGCGGTTGCTACCGGTAACCATGACAGGGCTCAGATGAAAGTCTGTCCTGAAATTTTCGACACTGTGACACAGAAGGAAGGAAGGGAGAAGAAAACAGTGATGACACAGTTTGACGGCTCTGAAAGGTCTTGGCTTGTATGTGTGCCATATGTCACTGGATCAGTAGAACACTGGACAGAGACAGAAATAACCTTTGAAACCACTAACCCACTTGGCCAGCTCACTGAGGCCAAGATTAGCAGCATAATCACAGGCTAATGATGCCACAATCCTCAAGATTAGTATTAAATCATGTTAATCTGTGCACCAGCAATGCTTGCTGCAAATGAGTAAGTTCATTAGTGGAAGAAAAAACAGGTTTGAATGTCATGATTAAACATATTTGAGAACTTAATAGACTTTGGATGCAACGACAGAGAAAAACCTGCACAGTTTCTTTAATCTAACTTGGAAAATATTTTGTCATGCGACAAGCTGCTGTGATAAGATCTTGATAAACATCTGCGTACAAATCAAATAGGAAGCCTGATAATATCCAGCTTCCTCTAAAATGACATTCATTAACTCAGTTTAACTCAGCAACCATACCTAATGTTAGAAAATATAACAACATGCTGTTACATATTTCAGATGAAAAGATTTCTGAGAGACAACTTTTGAGTCAAACTTAGGACTGAAATTTGAAAAATATTTCAATTAGAAGTAGAAATGAAAATCAAGGTATGACGCATTGTTTATGTCTATGTTTATTTCCATTGCAGAATAATATGTTACCGTAACACTGCATAAAAAAGCAGCATAATTTTTCTTAAAGAATCAGATTTATGTATTTATTGGCATGTGCAGTTTTTAATTTGTGTAACTGTTCTTATTTGTGAATATTTTATTTCCCTTTCTATTTGGCTGCAGCCTCTGGAACTTTTTGAGCATCATGTCTACTCATTATTGCGAGAGAGAAAGGTAAAGCTCAGCTCCCTCTAGCTGGGTATCTTTTATCTTTTATCCTTCAGGGTGAGGATTTTAGCTTCTTTAAGTATAGATAATCTGTAAACAAAACTCCTGTGAGATGCAGCTGATTACAAATATAGGTTTTTTGATGTGCTGTGATTGTATTTTATTAAAAACAGAATTTGTATGCTTGTGGAGGAAGTTGCTCATTAAGCAGGATGAACAGAGTTTAAGAAACTCCACAGTTTATTAACCTAATTGGTAATTAAAGGTGTAAGGTACTATCTGACACATTTACACTTCCAGACTGTTAGAGGTTGAATTAAAGAGTCCATATTATGTCAAATTTTTAAGTTCATGATCTAATTAAGGTAGTCTGATAGTTAAATTACATCCACTAATATTCTTGTAGAATATTCATTAGGCAGGGATGTGATGAACATTGGTTGCTAAAATTAGGTTTCATGGTGACGCTTTGTAGATGCGTAGGACTGTTCAGGAGCAATAACCTCTGAGGACAATAGCTACTTTTGTTTTGGACTTTGTACATATGTACATTTTTTATGTGCAAAATGCTATTGATCTGAAAGGAATAACCTAAAAAAAGAGAAATCATGCAAGCAAATTTTTGTAAAGTTAAAAATTTTGCATGTGACAAACTTTTATTTCAAGGTGTGTACTGAGCCAGATAAGGCACATTAAATGTGCTAAACTGAATAGATTTTTTTTTAAATGATTTCTTTAGATTTGTTTTCGCAGGTCTGTGCATGTTTCACAAAACATATAGACAACCAAAGCACATCATATGAAATTCATTACCAAATCCTAACATGAGCACAAGGACAAAAAGAAACAGCAGTATGCAAGTTTCCCATCCAGGACACGACAGTGACGTTGCTGCCGACTACTGGTTTGCGCACCGCGTCATGTACTAAAAATGGGTATAAACGAGATATGAACACAGTGGGTGTTTTGAACAAAGTCATAGAATGCACATCATGTCTGATTCGGTAAAGAAACACAGGGAAACATTACCGGAGGAAGAGAGGAAAAGAAAGAGAGGAAGGGATAGAACAAGAGTCAAAATAAGACTGTCTTTTACTGGCTGGA
This sequence comes from Atherinomorus stipes, assembly GCA_023101725.1. Taxonomy (NCBI): domain Eukaryota; kingdom Metazoa; phylum Chordata; class Actinopteri; order Atheriniformes; family Atherinidae; genus Atherinomorus; species Atherinomorus stipes. The sequence continues at coordinate 256,884 of JALJCO010006053.1, read as the reverse complement.
GTGTGTCACAGTTCAGGTACGATGCAAGATGGATGCTAGTTTAGCTTTCGATAGGGGGCGCGTCACTGAGAAAACTGCTAAAAGTTCTGCTGTGTGTCTGTAGCCCTCAATCTTAGCCCTCAAGCCCAAACCTCAGTCTTAGTAGCTCTCAAAACCATGTGTTAAGAGGTATTTTGTGACTTAGAAATGGGACACCCCTTAAACACCCTTATCAGATCTGATATAAATCAGATGCCTGACTAAATGACTAAGGGATCAATTCCTGAAAATTATTTTTTGTAGAAACGAAAAAGAGGAGGAGGCTTATTATATTAAAAGATACAAGCTAATTTCCTCAGACTGAAAAAGGCATGGGTCACACTTGTGATTAATTAACTAATGGAAGTTTGAGTTAGAGTCACCATATGGTTTGTGGCACCATAGTGTAATTTCCCTGTGCATCACCACAGCATCAGGTCTTTTAATGAATGCATAAAATCATTATTCATGACACTTCAGCTTCCATAATTAACAAGTGTCTTGAACTTCTTTCTTTCTTTCTTTCTTTCTTTCTTTCTTTCTTTCTTTCTTTCTTTCTTTCTTTCTTTCTTTCTTTCTTTCTTTCTTTCTTTCTTTCTTTCTTTCTTTCTTTCTTTTTTTCTTATTGTTATATTATCATCCCTCACACTATTAAAAAAATCTGTAATATCACAGATTTTTTTCTGTGATATTTAACATTTTTTCCCCATTTTTCAAAAATACGGAAAATAATGATGAAATTATGGAAATAGGCTGTGAATTAACAAGTCTCACATGAAATAACATGAAAAGCCTGTAACTGTAAAAAGACATGAAGTTTCCATTTTTTTTTAAAGAAGATGCCATTTCATTTCATTTCACATGTTCAAATACATTTTCAATGTATTTCCTGATAAAAATTTCTTCTTAGCAAAAGAAAAATGTTTTTAGGTAATTTCATGTATTTACACTAAAAAGAGCATCTTTGCTGTAGTTGATATTAAAGAATTCTTTACATTGATCTAACTTAATTATTTTGGTTTGGGGATTATTATTATTATTATTATTATTATTATTATTATTATTTTTAGTCAAATCAACTGAAAAACCACTCTCTTTAATCTGAAACATGTTTTTACTTTCACTCAAACTAAATTTATTAAGTTGTTTCAGCACAGCATGCATGAACAACAAAGGGGGCGGGGCTACTTTCAAAACACAACATATCAGGACCACAAAGGCTCATGGGAAAAGCAAATTCAAGAGAAATGACCCTCTTATGATTGTTATCCTATAAATTTGAGTTAAAGGTTGAATATGGAATACGGACAGAACAGCGACATCACGTGTGTCTAGGTTGTAGTTGCAACGGCAGAAAAACAACTCCAGCCGCTGGGATGCCAGGCTCACTGCCGATACGCAAGTGACCAACAGCCTGCAGCATGTCCAACAAGAAACACAGAGGAGTTTATAACTGACAGCTAATGTTAGCCACGTTAGCAAACAAGCTAGCTTACCAATCCAGGAGGAAAGTCGGCATTTCCGTGTTTTACTCCGTGGAAAACGTTTATGTGGGTCCATTTAGTGAAGTCTTCACCTAAATTTACTCCAGGTTTTGCTCTTCTCAGGTCACTCCTCCTCAGAAACAGATAACAATATCTCCAGGGCTCTGAGGCAGCTGCTTCACTCGTCGTCTCTACGGTTTTCCCCTGTACGAGCCTGACTATGACCGAAATATTGTTTCCACACAGAGATCGTATTTGGCAACCTGCAATGGCGGCGTGTATTGGCTTATATACGTAAATAAAATGCCATTATCGAACCCGTAAAAATTTATTTTATAATTATTTTTAGGCTAAATATAATTTTTCTGGGAAACGTACTTTCATTCTGTACACCCCCAAACGACCTGTGGAGGTATTATTTTGGAAAAAATATAGCTTTTAATAAAAATGTTCCATATTCAACCTTTAAGTGTTTCCTGCCTTTGTTATGTTCACATTTAGAAGAAGTTGCTGAGAAAGTCAGTTAAGTTTGGATGTTAAAGTTGCAGCATGAGTTTGAAGGACAGTTCAAGGAGATAAATTCTTTATCATATCTAATGTTATTAGCTGTCCAGAATGGAACCAACATAGTTTATTTGAAAGTTGTGTTGCTGTTCTATCACAGACTCTGGATTTACTCATGGTGCAAATTTTACCTGTGTAAATTTGCACTGAAAACACATGTCAATGCAGCAGTGGCGGTCTTTGGGCCAGCAAATAGTGACTTCTCTCCCTGAAGAGTTGGCAACAGTAATATTAACAGTTTTTACTGTACGTCTAGGTGACTTGTTATCATACATCTTAACGTCCTTCAATAAACCTTAAAATGCCCCCAAAATAACAACAAAGATTTCATGTAACAGCAAAGTTATAAACAGTATTTTTGTCATGCAAAATTACTGTATTTTTATTTTTATTTTTTCTTTGTAATTTTACGGTATTTTTCTGGCGCCCCAGCTGCCAGAATATTACCGTTTTTTACGTTTTTTTTTTCTTACAGTGCATAAGTGGCAAATATAAAGTGTAGCATTATGACAAGCTTTTATTGGAGAAGGGTCTATCTGCTACTCGCAAGACAGGGGCGTGTCGCAGAGTGGGCGTGTCGTAGAGTGACGTTACTCGAAGACACGCCCACCAGGCCAATGAGAGCACGGTAAAATCTAGCCCTACCCCTGACCCTTCCCTAAACCTAACCAGACCCACCCATAATGCGACACGCCCACTATAGGACACGCCCACTGGGTTGCAAGCCGCAGATAGATACACTTGTTTAATTGGGCTTTTATTTCATACTGAGTTTTTTCTGACATCTGGGTCGGGGGGGCGGGCTTTCTCCCAGGTTTGTGCCATACCAGTCCTGGGTGGCGCTCAGCAGGATTGGCAGTCGTTGGCTGGGGCCTGTGCCCTGAGACTGTGGGGGACTTTGGCTGGAGCCACCCTCTGCTGCCCCCTGGGTGGATGCATGACCGTCTCTTTAGGGTGGCTGCTGGTGGCCCGAGTCTCGGGCCATGCAGGCTTTATCCTGCCTTTGCAGAGACAAGGTTGCATCTGCATGACTGCACTCACCATGGACCACCTTTTATTCTAGAAGGGTCTATTTGCGGGTCGCAATACAGGGGCGTGTCGTAGTGTGGGCATGTCATAGTGTGACGTTACTCGACAACACGCCACCAGGCCAATGAGAGCACGGTAAAATCTAGCCCTACCCCTGACCCTTCCCCTAAACCTAACCAGACCCACCTACTATGCGACACGCCCACTATAGGACACGCCCACTATATGACACGCCCACTGGGTTGCAAGCCGCAGATAGATACACTTGTTTTATTCTGCATGCTGACACTGTTATTGTGCTTCCTGCTGCTACTATTAACTATTTCTGTCTAGGTTTTGCCTCTTTTCTGCATAGGTCTGTGTATGTACAGTATACTGTTTTATCCTGTTATACTTTAGTAGCGATTTGATTTAAGTTGTGGTTGTCACCTGCAGGTCCTCCTGTAGGGGATTGTTAGCTTTGTTTTCCAGCAAAGATAGGGGGAATGTTTTCTGATGAGTTTCTGCGAAGATGCAACAGTTGACTTAGTGTAGCCACGTTTTTCTTTCTCTTCACTCCGATTTTTTCCCTTTTTTCCCACCTGCTCTTTTCTTAAACTTTTTTTTTACTCTTTTTAGGTCCAACAATATTAGGTAAAATGCAGTTATAAACATATATTAAAGCATAAACTTGCTTTCATACTGATGTGTTCAAGACACAGTCACATCTGGGGTTTGAGGGGAAAAAACATGAGTTCTCGCCATAGGTTTTTTTTGTTTTTTTTGTCGATGAGGCATCCAGTAATCTGCCAGTTTGTTTGAGTTGTAAATTGAAAGTTGCAAAGGCTAAGCCTTATAATATTTTCCATTTGCCCTATGCTGTTGTTTTAGAACTTTTTGAAGTCACATTTTAGCAGGTGGATTAGAGTTAGTTTTCTTTTGTCACATTTGCTGCATACAAATCCCATTTCTTGTGATGAGTCACTGAGGTACAACTGTGACAGTTTGTAGATGCAAAGTTCCCCTAAAATCCAAATCACTTTGATCCACAAATTCGTTAAGGGCTCAAATTTATTTCTTATTTGTTTCAGAAATATACAGTAACTAGCTTGTTTGGACTGGCCTGACTTGAGCATCTGTGTTTCTTTTCTAGCAGAGAGACTGCAGTAGATCATCCATCACTTTACAGACATGTCAGTGTGAAGAGCTGCCAGAGGGCTTCTCACCACACACTCCTCATACTGTGGTTGTGTTTACAGCCTTCTGTGGGTTGTTTGTTGAGTTTCTGTGGTTTGCTCATGTTGGATCCAGACACAGGGGAAAGCTGCCGCGTCATCAGAACTCAAAGGTCCAGCATCCAACACATCTCTAGGTAAAATATCTCATCTCCCCTCTTAACATGGCCATCCAGCATAGATTTGTTTTGGTAATTCTTTTCAAAGGCTTGGTATCCACACTATATAAAATTATAAACAGTCACAAATTACATCTTTGTCTTTAAATCTTGTATCCTACCGCTTGCTTTGTACCTAGTGGGATATAGGCTCCAACCTTCTTGAACCCTGAATGGAAATAAGCAAATATAGAGAATAAATTTTAGGATGGATGGATGTTTTCAGTTCTTTATCTTGCAAAGAATCTTTAAAAATGTCCTTAAGATCCCGATTTACTAAGATCTCAAATAAAGGGCAATAATTTGTTTGTGGCGCAAAAAGATTGGTCACATGCTGTCTTTATCATTTACTGGTGATCTACAAAGATTGCTCATGCAATCAGTACAGTACAGGTGCAAACAGTATTTAATTGAGGATTAAGTGTAGTGTAGTCTAATTTGTTGGGATTTGCTATGTTAGGATTTGCAATTCCCACTATACAGTATGCACCTGGCTCCATCTAACTGAACTCTGGGGGTCTTGGAGCCGAGGAGAGCATGCGCAAGACATACAAGTTCATGCGATAAATGAAAGCAGTTATAGAGAAGACACATAGCGATGATACAAAAACTATTTTTTTTTTTTACCATTTTACCATGTATTTCACCATGTATCTCAATTCACAATGTGTTTGCTTTAAAAACCCAGATGTAGTCCGTGTTCACATTCCTGTTTGGTGCGATCCAAGTGCCAGAGTGTTGTCATAAAAAATGGGCTTACCCATACGTAGAGGGCTTTGGTTCAGTGCAGACAGGCGTTTAACTCTGTGCTGGAAATCAGACACATAAAATAAATATTCTACACCAAATTACTTATATTTAGTGGCAGTGGGAACATAGTTAGCATATATGTGCCTTTAGTTGACTTTTGAAACATTTGAAAAGCATAATATAGCTCCTTCAATGTGTTTATTATTTGATTCATTCATCCACTAAAACCCATTTACAGAAATGTTGCTTTTTGTGGCAACTATTGTTACACAATTACAATGTGATTAATCAAGATTAATTACAAAGGCTCTGACTAATTAGATTAATCATTTTAATTAAGCCCCACCACTAGTATTTACATATATTTCACTTTGTGAACAACTCTCCTTTTTTCCATCTTGTCTGGATGGTTTCCTTCAAAATAGTTGAGGGCACTTCTTCAGCATGAACTTCGCCTGCCTCCTTGAACGGCACTTTCGTCTCTTTGTCTCTTTCGGTCATGCTATCTTTTTTTTTTTATTTCATTTCATCAGTTGAGCATGCATCCTTGCACTGATATCACCCACCACACAACAGTTTTAATGTGACCCTTTTTCATGCAAATCATTTAATACAATCTTTAAGTAATGCAGCTAATTCATTAACGCCTTGGCTGTAATTAGTTTGTGTTGCATTGCAACTTCACGAGAGTAACGTAAACAAAATCAATGCCTATGAATGTTTTTCTGATTACATCTTATAAGTTGTGTTTATGTTATGAGTAAAACAATTGCAGTAGGTTGGGTGCAAGCCCTCACTAAACTAAGGGGCCTTCCACACGGAAACGGATTACAGCAAAACCCTAAAAAAATGTAAGAAATCTGCCCCATCATCCCCACGAAGCCAGGGATTAGCCTCCTGAAACCGAGTTCCATGATGGAAAGGTTTGAAACCTCGATGGGTTTGTGTTTCATGGGGACGGCGTAATCACGCAAGGACGGGGGGGGGGGGGGCGGGGGCGCACGTGTTGGTCTTATTCACAACAACAATGAAGTTCACTGAAAAAGAAATTCACAACAGCAATGGTGTCGAGAACGACTGTTTTCAACTGTGTAGAAAACTTTAGCGTTTGCCTCGTAAATCCTCGGCCATCTTTGCCTTTCTGCTCTTCCTTTGTTGATTTCCAGCGACACGTAGTGAGTCTTCATTTGCGCATGTGCTGTGTCTTGTTCTAAGTTTGTTCTAAGTGTCACACTTTAATCATCACAGCGCCACCCACAGCCTTGTACGATGTAGCGGTTTCATGGGAATGGTGAAACCTTTCCCCAGATTTCTGCTATCGGTTTCACACCTGAACCGGCTTCAGCTCCGTGTGAACTAGACCTAAACTGCTCTTTATAGATTGCTGAAAGGCTTAAGGCCATGAAGCTCAAAATTGAATGTTCAGAAATCAAAACAACACTGCAATTTTTACTCTGAGAATACCGTGAGAAAATTCGATTGCAATCCATCATCACTCAAAGGAGTGACAAATAAATCAGATTTAATTATTGAGACCACAATGTTTCCCAATTTAATGCAAAGTAAAACAACTATATGAAATCTCAACTTTCTACTAAGACATTATACAGTGGAAGTAGGGCTGGATGATATCGAAAAAAAGATTATCAATAAAAGAAATTTGTAACGATCGATATCGATATTTATTTTTTAAAAGCCATTATCAAATTAAAAGCTATGTTAGGTGCATCCCTGGCCATTTAAGCTTTTGCTGAATGACCTCCTTATAATAAAGATCACACTAAAGCTGTTTTCAGACTTGCATTGCGGAACATGAGCGGTAAAGTCCATCCGCTCCTGAAATGGACTCGTCATTTTAAACATGCCGCTTCCTTGCAGACTTATCGCATCCCGGGCGCTTTCATACATCAGGAAATGTTGCAGAAAAGTCAGCACAGCCCCGCTGTCCCTTCAACTCTGTCCGGAACATTTTCTTGTAATTTCAGCCAAAAAGACGTGCTGCAACATTTCCACTCTTGTGACATGGAGACCAGCTGGTACATGTCCGCTACATCTCCGAGGTAAAAGACCTGTAGGAATTTCAGAACATTATAGCCTTTGCCTGGGTCTGCGTTTGTGATTGGTTTGGTGGGAGGAGTGACTGTAGTATCATGATACTTGATAGGCTACAGCGGAAAACTGTGCTTCTATATTGAACTTTTATTGACCTTCTTTTTTTCTATTGAAAAAACCTCTATCGATCAATATATATCAATATCGAATTATCGTCCAGCCTAAGTGGAAGCAAGCTAAACGGTGCTGCATGTCAACAGAGAGGCTGCTTGCCTCATCTTCATTTTCACCACTACAGAAGTTCCAGTGGACAGCTAAAACCCAACTGACCCTTGAAAGTGAATAAATAGAGAAATCGCAAATCAATGTCCAGAGTGAAGAAATTCTGTGCTTACAGAAGGTGAAAGGAGCAACATTAGTCAAATGTCACATCAGTTATGTCTGTCTAAAAATGACGAGGAAGATTAGGACATTTTGGCCCAATCCCAATTCTCTTTTTTACCCCTACCCCTTACCCCTTCCCCTTGGCCCTTGCACTTAAAACGAAGCTACAAGGGGTAGGGGTGAAAGTCAACCCCTTCAAATTGGGACACCCCTTCAAGAATCACATACGTCATCAGTGATTCCGCCGGCTTGTGTGTAAGCAGATGTGCGCTGAGCTGTTGGCGCAAATCTGGAGAAATCAAGCCGTCTACAGCTGTGGATTAACGTTAACAAGCAAATTCGATTTTTGCATGACATCCCTGCCTGTGTTTTATCCCATGAAGACCAGCAGCGATGCTGCCGAATTTCTTATTGATCATCTAGATTATCAGCGCTGCAGAGCACAGCTGGTTTTCAGCCTGGTAGCGTTTATATAACTGAAGCGTCAATGTAGTACTCGCGATTTTTTTTCATGTGCATTTTGCAAAAAAAATGACCGTTAAACATTTAAACAGCATTAAACTAGACTATATAATGGTTTTCACACTTTTTAAACTTTATTTATGGAGAAATAATTACATTTGTGGATGTTTTTGGACTCAGTAGCAGCCATCGTCCCGGTGATTTTCATACCCCTTCGTTTGAAGTGTGCTCTCGAAAAATCTTCGTTTGAAGGGGTATATAGCCCTACCCCTTAGCCCTTCCCCTCCATCCTACAGGTATTGGGACACCCCTACCCCTTCACATGAACGCGCAAAACGGAGGGGAAGGGCTAAGGGGTAGGGCCAAGGGGTGAAATGGGATTCACCCTTTATCTCTTCATTATGTAACAAGAAGAGCAGTAATTTATCATGACCTGAAATAGCTGCAGCCTGCTGCGTCTCCCTCGGCGTGTACTGTTTCAGCTAAGACAGACACATGCTGAGGGATGTATGTGTTAGTCTGAACATTACTTTATCAATGCTCAGACTACAAAGTACATTTTGAAAGAATCAGTTTGAAAAAATCTGGACAGTATTCAGTTATTGTTATATTCCCTCTGTAAATGCCTATTTGTTCTACAGCCTTACAGAACACAACTGTTATGGCAACTTTATGTAAACAAGAGTTTTCAGACAGTTGAATGCACATTCAAAGGGAAAGTAGATTCAGGGTTGCACAAGCCTGCTTTTCATTGCCATTTCTGTTTCTCATTTAGAAGAAGTGCATGAGAAATGGTGTGTTAATGCTAAAGATGAAAAATGGCTTCAACTAAGATTTATACACTCACTTTAGGTGACTTTTGCCATTTTCTAAAGAGTATGAGTAAGTCGAAACACTTGTGTGATTCATTCTGATCTGACAAAGATTTCCGTGACATGATTTACCAGCTGTTTTTAGTCTGAGGCAACACAGTGAACTCACATGGCTGACTGATACATTTCCAGATATCATAATGTTCTGGATATCCGTAGAGATCAAAGTTATTCAACAGGAAAAGTTCTTTCCATTTCATGACTGTGCCTGCAGGTGCTTTTTTTCATATCTTTTGAAGATTGTTTCCAGGTAGGAGAATGACATATTCTGAAATACAACCCTTATGCACCCTTGATTAGAAGTAATAAAGAGAAAGGTGCTTGGTAAGCATTTCTTTCTGTGGCTTAAAAAAAAAGCCTCAGATTTGCATCGCAAGTGACTGAAAACCTGTCAATAAGCTGTCAAAGCCCAGAATTATGGCTCAAATGTTGTTTAAACAGGAGTTATTGAGGATTAACCGATTTGTTAGCTGAGCATATGGCAAAATTATTTGACATTTTAACAAAAATTTTATGATCAAATGCCACTTGTAATGGAGAAGCACATCCTTTACACTCTCAAAGATGAATGAATGAGTGAATGAATGAATAAAAATGAATGCCTTATTTTGAACAAGTGCTTGTAACACAAAGAAATAAACAACAACAAAAGAAATCAAACAAACAAAATGGACAAAAATCAGATTACAGAGATCAGATTACTACACTAAAAAAAAATATAAGTTTGATAACAAGTTTCCATCCAACTGAATTATGCGTTTGTAGTCTTAAACAGAAAATATTTATGTAATTAAATCAAATGATACTAAGAAGAATGGACAACAAAGGATTAAAGTAACAACAGCTAATAGAATTTACCAAATTTATTATTATGATGTTTTTAATGAGGTTTATGTAAAACTGTTAATAAAGCTGATAAATTTATAACTTTATTTATAAACTTTATTTATACATTGTTAAAGTTTATAAAATTATTAACAGAATTAAATAAACTTTATTAGCAACATCACATTAACTCTATTATACTGGGAAAATTTTAGCTGTTGTTACTTTAATTTCATGTAGTCCTTTCTTAGTTTTTTTTTTTTTTTTAATTGAATTACATAAATTTCATTTTCTAGTCAAGGTTACAGACACATAATTCAGTTGGATGGAAATTTGTTATCTAACTGAAATACGTAGTTGGGCCAAACATTTTTTCTTTGGGCTTCATCTACATAAAAATTAAACAACGTTTTGCATCAGCCAAACAGTGTAGCTGAAACATTTCTCCATTATGCTGTGAGTAAATGTTGGAGAGTAATTACAATCACCTTTCATACCGCCTGATTGTACCACTCTGGGTAGACCATACGCCCGTGATTAATATCTTGCTAGAATAAAATGTGCACAATATCCACACTGCCACATGGGCACCAGGTGCATCATGTGACATATTTATAAAACATATGTATTTTGCAGATGAATCAATCAAAGGACCATTAATTGATCTCTACAGTTTTATCAAATCTAATTATCAATAATAAATTGTTTTGGAGTAGCGCTGCTGAAGAAGTAATCACAAATATCAGCTTATAACTTATAACTATCAATAGCTCTACAATTTTAAGCTGAAATCAAAGCACGATTGAGGGTATGTTATTGGGATTTTGAGATATTTCTATGAATTTTACCATGAAAAGGAGAAAAGAAGTACCTGTTAATAAGGTTTTCACCCTCGCTCCAATACATCTAATCTCTTTGATATCATACTATTGAATAAAGTAGCAAACTTTGCCCCTGTTCCGATAAAATATGGCATTTGCTTATTAGCTCAACTACAACATGTGATTTTGACACTGACATAATTGCACACTTGTGAATCTCATTGGCACAGCTAATGTGATAATAGTTAGCACACTTCATAAATCTGTACACAGTAAGGTGCTGGTGTTTTTTTTTTTCTCTTACACTGAGGGTGTAAAATTTTACACATTGTACTTTTTCTGCTTCAGATCCGCAAATTCAATTTGCACACTCACACCTACACACACACAAACACCTGTTTAGACAGAAATATTTTTGCATGATTAATCTAGAACTGACAAAGTTGTAAGTTGACCATAGAAAAATGGAACAGCCCTTATTTTAAGTGGAATTTACAATTTTCTTAGGTTGTAGTTTTTATGACTGTAGGGAATATAGTCAAGTAGGAGTATACTACATTATTAGAGACATGTACATGTCCCTCTTTTAAAACAGACTGCATGTCTAAATTGGATTTACCTGTAGAAACTAAGATTAAATTTAAACAAAAATTAAAAACATGTTTTTGGTTTACATATTTAGTTTCTTTTGCACTTCTTTTCAATTGTTGCCAGGAGGATGATGGACAAGCAGGTTATCAGTGTTCTAGGGATATTTCACTTGGTTTAAATAACAGCTGGTTTGTTTGTTCTTATACAGTACTTCATTCTTTACTACATGTATACTTTTATTGCATTGCCCCTCTTTTTGACAATCGGTTTTTCATCCTGTTTATTGCATATTTGACTCATTTTATTAACATCAAGTAGTAAAAAAGAATTACATATGCATTAAATATAAAATAAATTAAGATCTGTTAATCATATAAATACAATGAGAGTGGGCAATAACTGATAACAACATATGTTGACTTGTGTGGCGTGTAATTAATTATATTTTGTTTTTTGGCAGCTTCGGGCAATAGTGATACCTCAAGAAAAAAAATATGTTTTTTAAAAAAATCCATTGGCTGAATCCCACAGAGGAATATATTCTTTCACTGTACATTAAGTCAGATCATAATTCCCTCAGAATGATAATAGCTGGCCAGTCCATTACTTCTAATTATATCAATCATCACCCGTAGATTTGAAATGGCATGTTACACCCTGATGAGAGCATCTGTGGCTTTGTATTTATCAGAGACAAATTGAAATTCAAAGCACATGGTGCAGAAACTCAACCCATGCCTCCTGCATCTATTTTGAGAATTTCTTTTGTTTTGCAGCATCTCTGTCTCACTCACTCAGGATTGACATGAATATCCATTCCAGTGAAAACTAGTAAAATACATTCACTAAGCTTGGTATGCTTGTCATCGTACTAGTCAGGCAAAAGCTTGAACTTCTCACTTTGTTATCCACAAACAAATATTAACAATAATGTGTCTTGTCAATTCCATTTAAACCTTTTTTTCTCAGCACATTACTTTTTTTTTTTTTTTACTTCTTGAAATTCTCAAATGACCCCATCTTTTAGCGTATCAATGACAGGTCATATGTGCACACAGAAGCTGGTAACAAATGGTCTAAATCCGATTCTTATGGAAGTGGTTATATGTTTTCTGATACTCTAAAATATTCTGATATGAACAAACCTAACTATTGCAACAGAGCAGATCCATTTGAAAAAAAGTAAAGCGACTGTATGTATGTTTGCCAGGGACAATCAAAAAAGACTTTAGCTGGCAGCCTGTCCCCACAAGACATGAACCCACAAGATCTTCAGTCCCTCAAATCCCAGCTGTGCATGCTGACTTCTGTGTTTGCTCCTTACTGCCAGCAGCAGAGCATCTGCCATGCTTTGCTTGTTGTGTTAACACGTGAGTGAAAATAATTGTGGACTGCAGCAGCTTTGTTTGACAGTGCGCCAAAGTAGCCACTTGGCAGGGAATGACAAAGGTGTTACTCAGAGCTAGAAAAGTTGCAAGTGAAAGGCTTGGACTCTGAAGGACGTGTTTGTAGAAATTCAAGAGGAGTGTTGTCTGTGGGAAAGAAATCTCCACGTCTCTGATTTTAAGGCCCCTGTACATCATTCATATTGGAAAATTATGCAGTACCATTTCTCCATAGTTAGCAACATTTATGCTAACAAGCTAGGATATTGCTTGCACTGTTAAAATGGGAATGACTGGACACTTCCTATTTTAAATGCTGCAATCTTTATTCAAACAAATACAGTAGCTGTTCTTAGATAGATAGATAGATAGATAGATAGATAGATAGATAGATAGATAGATAGATAGATAGATAGATAGATAGATAGATAGATAGATAGATAGATAGATAGATAGATAGATAGATAGATAGATAGATAGATAGATAGATAGATAGATAGATAGATATAGAATCTACATACAGTAGATAGATTACATAGATAGTCACTGATGTCATTAAATAAATGTCCACTTAATTACTGTGTTGTTTTTAATCTCATTAGTAAATGTAATAAATTAGATTAGCACAGTGGGATGTGGTTTGACTGGATCTGGTGATTTTTGGACATATGCTCATTATGTACTTTTTTTTTATAAAGTCATTTATCAGATTGTGTTTCTTGTAGTTTAAAGGATCAATATTTAAGTAATCACATATGAAATTTACCCTCAGATTTAAGTACGATTGTTTAGATTCAGTCTCTGAGCAATTCTATACTCGATCCTGATTTTCTAAACAGATGATTTTTAAAAAGAAAATGATTTTAATCTATTCTAATGATTTGACATATTGACATTTTGTATCATCTTATTGTTTAGATTATTTTCCACATACACAACCACTCCTTCTCCACTCTTGATCTTTCTTCTGGTATAGCTCAGTTCACCCAAAATCTATTTCTTTCTCAGCATTAATCCAATTTTTTAAAATATTGCAATTATTTTAAATGGTTCAGTGAACTGGCTTAAATATTGCTTAATATAGCTGAAGGTAGCAGATGTCTGCTATTGAAATGAATCATTGATAACTTGTGTCTCTTTAAAAGTTCCTATTATACTCCTCATCCATGCAGTAACAGCAGGTCTTGTTAATATTGCAGCAGAAGAAATTGATATTTGAGTCCTAAATCATTTGCTAAGGGTATATAGTCCTGGGTTAAAGGAGGGGTGGGTTAAAGCATTATTGACTTAGGAAAGATGCGTATGTTGTATCATATGTTTTTTAACTTTTGGTCCCATTTTGTAATATATCATAAGCATTTTTGGGCTTCCAACATACCTGTTCCATGTGGATGAAATGTCCAAACAGTAAAAAAAAAAAAAAGAACTTGGTTATCAGTAACATGCAGTATAGGGGTTTCAATTTTATCTTAAAAAATTAATAATGGCCTACAAAATATCATATTTTTGCCCAAAAAAAAAAAAAAAGAAAAAAAGAAAAAGAAATTCAACAACAAAGTTATCAGTCAGAAACTAAGAATAAAGACAAGATGCTGAATTCTAGCTGTGGGCTGGAGCGATCTCCCACTGTGTTCTTTATTGTAGCAGAGATGCAGAAACCTCTGACTGAACACACTTTGGTGATTGATCACCATGCTATGTAAAGAAGGTACGCAGTATTGAACATTATGCTGACTTATACAATACTCTTCTCTGCATAATCAGCTCCACGAGGTTCCAGGATAGTCTCCAGCACAGAATCTGCTTCTTTCTTTCTTTGCTTAATTACTTTAAGACTCTGACTTCGATGCTGTTCCCCAGCAGATGGCTGTGAAGCAGATTTCACATTCCACCATAAACCGATTGAGTATTATGCAAGATCTAGATATAGAACCACTTTTCTCCGGCAAAAAAACAAACAAACAAAAAAAAAACCTTATCTGTATAGCTCACAAGCTGAAGCTTGTCAAATACTCAATAATCAAGGCAATTGTGGAGACATCCATCTTTGTTTTCTGTTAACATCACAATGGAGGCCGACCTGTCTTAAAACGAACAAGAAGTCATGAAAATGTGAACTTCACAATGCTGCCTGTTTTGTCCAGAAAGGCTTCAGCCCCAAATCAAGACAAATAAAAACACCCCCCCCCCCCCCCCCCCACAAAAAAGAAGATGAAGAAAGAAAACGATATTTTCTTATTTACATGAGCTAATAACTTGTCTGTGGCTTTTTTTTTGTGGTTGTTGTTTTGTTTGTTTTTAACATTGTTGTATGTTACTTAGTGAAGTTTTGATGGTTTGATTTCTGTGATTTCCGTTTTAAAGGAGCTGTATCATGCTTTTCAAACGTTCCAAAAGTCAAATACGGGCATTTATAAGCTAAATATATTCCCATCGCCACTATAGCAACCAATTTGGTGTTAAATATTAGTTTTTTTATGCATCTAATTTCCAACACAGAAGTAAGATGGCTGAATGTACTGAACCACCGAAGCTCTCCACCAATCTCAACATTGATGGATAACCGGACTCAGATCGACGGAATAAAATGGAGCAGCCTGTTATGGAGCTGTATGCGCTTGACCCAGAGTCTGATATGGAGTTTGAAGTACACGCAGTACCACAGAGACCATGTAAATAAGCAAACAAATCATAGGCTAACAGTTAGCATTGAGCTTAGGGTTGTCACCCATCCCGTAAAATACGAAATCGTCCTTTAATTGACAATAAAATGTTGCGTCCCGTAACGGGACGCCATTTGTTCCGTATTCTCATAAATGTCAAACACTCATGTCTGTCACACACATGTAAACATTAAATTTAGAAATAATAAGCTAAATAAAACAGTAAATTTTAAAGCCAGCAAAAACCTGCGGGATCTACGCAGGATCCTCCAGTCCTCTGCCGGTCTCTGCCTGGCTGCCTGCGTGTGCTGCTGTCATGCGCGCTCCTCACAGCACCCGCGCCTTTTAAAATGTCCACAGCATGGACAGAGCTTAGTTTAGGAGACTTGTGATTTGGTTAGTTGATTGATTGTTTAGGATGTTGACTTTTTAAAGTTGAATGAATGATCATTTATTTAATATATACAGAATCTAATCGTAGTAGTAGCCAATATAAATGTCACACATTTATTTAAACAATAAATCACAGCAATGGATAAACATTTGATAGATAAATTAATATAAATTAAATTAATATTGTTTCATATATATATATATATATATATATATATATATATATATATATATATATATATATATATATATATATATATATATATATATATATATATGTATTAAAGACTTTATGCACACACAATATATTTCCTATATAAACCAAACTTGTACAGCTTTCTGTGTATTCTGTGTCAAAATGTTTATTTTGAAGAACACAGTGTTCAGTTATCACAACACAAATTCTTTTGTTGCTGTGGTTTAATTGTCTGGATTACCTGACTTTCTTTCAAGTCATAAGAGGCAGCAAAAAAAATAAGTTTAATTAATCTGTCATCCCACTCTAGGTTACAGTTGAGGTGACACATGTGTACCACAGATTCAGACACAACAGAGCTGTCTACAATAGATCACTTTAACAGTTACATTCAGTTCTTCATGTATTTACTAGGCTTATATTTTAAGTTAATTGTTGCACACTCCACACAAACAGATCTCCATGGCTGCTGGTGCTGCATGTGATACGTGCATGACAGCATCTCATAGGTTTTATTGATAATGCAATAACTAAGTTTTGTGCTTATGGCACTTTCTTATATATTTTCTCCTCATTTTATTTTAAATAGGGATGGATGTAATTACAGCATATGTGGCCTAAATAACAGCACTTTCTATGCAACAATGTTGCATAAACAATGTGTTCATTGCAGCATTTCAAGCTTTAAGTGTCACCAATTGTTTTATTGATCACTCCTTTACTAAAAACAAAATAAAGCATACCACCGCTGTGGGGGGTCCACCGTACGGGTATCGGTGGTGGCCCCGATGAGCTGTGGTAGGTGTCCCTTTTTTTTTTTCTGAAAGGTGGCAACCCTAATTGAGCTAGGAGACATTTTCACTCACCGGTGCTGTTGTCTGTCCATGAGGTGTTTTTATAGTAGGAACTGCGTCAGGTTTCAGAAGTAATCCCCGAGAAAAAAACACTTTACTGCCCGAGATTCATGAAGTTGTCAGGAGTGAAGTTCACACACAAAGTTGAGGGTTTTTTTCTGCTCCTGAAGATATAATCCAACCACTTCTGGCAAGTTGATTCGTCCAGTACAACAAATAAACTCCCACGCCGAACGCAACCACATTTTTCCCAACTTGCCGTCCTCTAGAACTTAAAAAAAAGAAAAAAAAGCTAAAAAAAGCTTTTCTTCTGAACTGTGGAGCAAATGTCTGTTGGCTGATGGCTGTTTGTCTCTGAGGAAATCTTCCTGCGAGCTGTTTGTTTCTTCCTCAGAGAGTGTGTATAGGTTAGGATTCTCCTCGAGTTTCTGTTTAACAAAGAGGGCGTCTTGCTGCGATGCTGCGCATGCGTGTTTGTCATTTCATGATTGGTGCCACCTCGTTACGTATACCGGTGGTCAGTCAGTTATGTTAAGGAAGCTACAGCTTGGCCTGAATATCATATATATTACTCAAATATGTACAAATGAAAAAAAAAAAACAACTTGAATGAAGTATTTTTTATGAGGAAATAACACAGTAACATGCTGAAAAGCTCTAAAAAGTCCATTTTTCATGCTACGGCTCCTTTAAGCTCTGTTATGTTCACCTTCAGTTCAGGTTTATGCCAAATGCCAAGTTTGTTTTATAATTTGAACTTGTGGCTGAATAAGGTTTGAGTTTTCTCCATTAGCTCCCTGAATAATACTTTGTTTCCTTTGTTTGGTGTCAGATCCTTGTCTTGGGTTACCTCTCTTGCTCACGTTGTCCGAAGGTGTTTACACCTGTTTTTTGTTGTTGTTGTTGTTGTTGTTTTTTCATTTATTTTCCTCAGTCAAGTTTCTTGGATTTTTTTCCTGTCGTGGCAATGGTTTTGTTTTGTTTGACAGCAAGTTATTTAAGTTATTTTGTGACACCTGCCTGTTTAGTCCCAGATTTGGGTCCTTTGGGAGACAGGCAGAGGGAGGCAGAGGAGGTCTTAGAGTGTCCTCATGTGGAGGCAGATGTTGACAGGGCTGTGTTAGGACCTATGACTGAGGTGCAGGGTGATACAGTTGAGGTGGAACAGAGAACCTGTACATCTAGGGAGCATGTGAGGTCTGCGTAGTGTGAGGGAGGGATCTGGATAGACGGCATTGCTCTCAACTAAACTTGCTGTAAAACATGTTCAACTCATTGGTTTTGTCCAGACTTCCATCAGTCTGCTTCACACTTCTGATTTTAGTCTCTGATCTTTTTTATACCACCAAATATTTCTCATGTTTTGCTAGTCTGTTTTCCAATTTTCTTTGAGTTGTTTTCTTTCTTTCTTTTATCTACTTGTGCTCAATGATCCTTTTTTTCAGTTATTTCTGTACGTCTCACCACAATTTCCTGGCTCTGCAGCTTTTTCAGGTCACTGATGATCCAGGGCTTATTAACATAGAATCACCTCATTGCCCCTGCCTGGATAATAGCGTCCACACTGTAGTTGATGTATCCAAATAGAAACGGCATCATGGTCATTTCATTGTGGTTCAGAGAAAGCATTCCAGTCTGTGGCCACAAAGCACTACTTCAGGGTCTCGTCAGCTTCCAGAGACCACCCCCTCAAAGTCCTTCCGGATGCAGATTGCCACTCAGTGATAGATGTAGGATGATTGAACATCCTCCTTTTGAGAGCAAAAAAACCCAAACCTGAATCCAGATGGAATTTCAAAATCGGCTAGGATTTTTCCAGTATAGATCAAAATCCCAGATGATGTATTCTCATGTAAAATATATTTCTAACATTGCATTGGAAATATGCTTACATCAGATTTGTGTTGCATTTCATTCTCCTTACTCAATTGTTATGCACTCTCTCACACCTGGTGTGGTGCCTGAAGAACAGAAGGAGGAGAGCAGGCAACCCCAGCAGAAACAGTGCAGAGGCCAGAGTAACAGAGCGACCTGCAACGTGTTGGTGCAAAACTGTAGAGAAAGCATGGGTGCTGAACCCTCCCAGGATGAGCACCAATGACTGCCCTCAGTATGAGTCTCTCTGTTTACATCACCTTGTCCATTGCTAGAAAATGTCCAAATACTGTATAAATCAGAATTCATGGATGGACTACAAAAAAGATACCCATGTTTTTGTCTTAGTCATGATGCATGGAAGGGTCAGTGCAGGTTAGGGATGTAATATTAACCAATAAAAAGATAAATCAGGATATAATTCCCCAACGATTAGTATGATCGCTTCAGATTTTAATTATCATAAAACCGTGATTATCGCACTTTGAAAAACTTAGTGATGCTGCTCATTGCCAGGAAAAGCAGCAGCAGTGGAAGAAGGCAGAAGGCACTGCATGGACAGCTCTGGAGATATTTTTCCCCATCTAAAAGGACAAAGTCTGAAGTCTGAATGTTTTTTGGATTTTTTTTTACACTCTCCCTTCAGCCCTGTCTGGAGCATTTTCTTGTGCGTTCAGCGAAAACGACGTGTCGCAACATTTCCGCTCTTGTGACGTAGAGGCCAGCCGGTACATGTCCACTACATCTCTGAGGCAAAAGAGCGGAACACATGTCTGAATGCAAGTGCTATAAATGACAAATTACCGCTTTCCAGCGCAAGTCTGAAAGGGGCTTTTATAACCTACTTCTTTACTTTCTCATTAGTATTGCTCCAGCATGTATCACATGGTTTTGTGCTACTGTCATTTTTATATTTCTACACTCTATTTGGTATATAATATACTGTGTATTGCATCTCCTTAAATGTATTTTTTTTTCATTCATTCATTTTCTGTACCGCTTATCCAGTTCAGGGTCGTGGGGATTGCTGGAGCCTATCCCAGCTATTATCAGGCGAGAGGCAGGGTAGATGTTATTGTGCGTTCAGACCATAAAAATAAAAATAGCTGCTACAAAAAATCTGTTCGCTTTTGTCGCTCAAGTTGCTTATGGCATCACGTTCAATTTTGCATATCCTTTTAAAAGGACCGTATGCTTTTTACCATTAGCAGAGCTTTTTTACAGTGATGCTTTTCGTGATTGCTGCCTTGTGCTTTGACAAGTTGTAGCCTGTGATTAACCAGCAATCTGTCTCCTACTGAAAAACAACGGTCTGGAAATAACTGATTAAATTACACCCCAAAACAAAATAATGTTTTAGCTTAGTTAAGTACATCATCTTTACTGATCTGCATCTGCAGATCTTCACTCATTCATCTCTCACTCTCAAACTAAATGTCAAGACAAGGGACAAAAGGGAAATATGTATTTTTATCCCTGTCAATTATTATTATTATAACATAGTACTTTCCATATTTATAAATGATATCGTCCCATTCACATACAATAGCATGCTAGGCGCTCGATTAGCAGGCAAGTTTTGCGACTATTTTAAAAATAATTTTATCAACTTTCCGGACAAACCAACGGCAGGTGATACCTCTTCCCAGGCCAGAACCTTCTTTTGGAGATCCCGAAAGGTGTAAAGTGTCGGGTCATACAATACTGGGTGGCCAGCTACGGCAGTTATCAGCGTTTCTGTTGTCATTTTGACTCGGAACCAAAATACGGCACCAGAGTTCAGAGTTCGTTTCCAGGGACTCCGGGAAGTGAACAATGTCTACATTCCAATTGGTTGTCAGGGTTGTACAGCTGAAATGTGTCATAGCCAATTTGCATAAAGTTAAGCTATTTTTAACTTTGTTTAGTCGCTCTAATCGCTCAACTTTTGAAGCTCGTCGCTTCTGACGCTTTATTCTCTCTTGTTGCTCCTGTCCATTGAAAGTGAATGACTTCCGGCGATTTTACAGCTTTAGTCGCTCTTGGTCTGAACGCACAGTTAGGTTAATTCTTTTTATAAAACGGGTGTTTCTCATTCTTAAATGTGATTGGCTGAGCTGCGTTCCAAGCCCGTGGTAAAACAGACTGTAACCTACACGTAGATCCGGCAGACCGCAGCACAAAAAATCCCTGCGCCAGCATAAACAGATGTTGCGTTGCTTAGCAACCAACTGCTCTGGAGTTCAACCGATTCGCTGGATTATATTTGTTTTAAGACTTTTGTAGACTTTGTGGTGAATTTTGATATTTTGGGTGTCCTGAACCTGGATGAGGGGTGGAAGATGACAGCGCAGATTTCACCGCGGACATGTTGCCTCATTTGCAAAGCAGCCGTCACATCTGCACAAAAACAGCTGCCGCCAAACGCACACCACCGTTTCTCCAAACATTATTTTTACACCACTATTAATGGAAGTAACAACATTAACGAGGCCAGACAGCCTGAATTGGTGAGAGCGAATGGCCAATGTGTAGCCGGATTTTTGTAAAACGAGCGTCTTCCCTCCTCCAACTAAGAAAATTTAAAAAAGAAGAAAAAAAATCGCATCCACCTTGTTTTTGGAATAAAAATCCTCATACCGAACTGCAGAAGTGCGTTAAGCACATTCACAGAGTTTAGCTGTTTCTGATGGTTCGCTCCTTTACCGTCGTCAACCAGGCGATGGCCCGGGAGAAGTGCTGCTTTTTATCCACATTTCAATACTTATCAGCTGTATGGAGAAATATTAATATGGATGGATAAATGAAACGGGGGGGAAAAGAAGTGATGATTGGCGGGTAGGAGGAGTTTGCTGCTTAAATGGAGGGGAAAGCGTTTGCAGGTGGAAAGAGGGTTTAACAAAATAAATAAAGCATGGATCTTTGGGAGCAAAGTTAATAAAATAAAAATCGACTGAGCAGGCCATCGGATCTGAGCGGATCATCTGTCTGATCGCCGTTTTAAACAAGTGAAAACTCCGCTGACCCAGTTCACAGCTTGTTCGCCTGGAAAGCGATCCAGAGTAAACACAGGTAGCAAATGTGATCAGAGCTTTTTTTTTTTTTTTTTTTTTTTTTTTGTCGCAGGCAGTGATGTTTCAAACCTTAAAACCCTGGTTATTAATGTCCACACGCAGTTGCATAAACGAGGTAAACTAAATCTTCACTTTGGTCGAAGTTTTTGAAATGAACTTATCTTAATGCCCAAAAAATAAATTAATAAGTAGAAAAAAAATACAAAGAAATAAGATCTGCGTTTACGTGTTAATGATGGGCCAAATCGTAGGAAATATCTTCGTTTTATGAGACCCTCCTACTTGTGAACAAGCTGAGTTGCTTAGCAACCATACTGTCCACTCAATCTTATGTGTTGGGAGAACAAATAGTTCTTGATGTCATTATTTCATTATTACACATGAATTGTTTATTTTGTATGTGTGTATTTATTTTTATTTATTTTATAGGCAATATGTGAGGTAACCGTTTTATAAAAGCAATAAGCCCCTTGACCGGGGTTACAGCGGTTTTACAACGGCGGAGGGGCACTCCGCTTCGCGTCGTGCCCCGCCGTTGTAAAACCGCTGTAACCCACGGCTTCTCGGGGCTTATTGCTTTAATAAACTCTGAAGGAATGAGGCAAGAGGAGACAGTCTCATACCATCTCCGAGGTTTTTCTGTGCCTTGCAGACAGGGAGCATGTCACACTGACGCGGATCATGCATGTCACACACTTATCATTGATAATATATAATTATTCTAACAGTAGACCTTGGACAGGAAGCCAGTCATAGGGCCAACACAGAACCCTCTTCCACTGTACCGACTTGAGAGCCGGTTTGGAGCTGGAGCCTGAGAAAAAACGGTTCTTTGGTTTTCCACTGCCTAAGCACCGGTTCCTGGCTCCCAAAACTGGTTCGAGACTTGGCACCACTTTCGTTGCTGGGCCAGAGTGAAGAACCGGTTCACGTAACTTGTGTCAGGGGTGGGGTTACCAGGCCAACACAAGAGTGTTTCAAGCCAGCGCGGAGCAATAGATTAAAAAATAAACTGAACTGGTCCAAGCAGGAGACCCGATGTTTCAAACTCAGAGAGGCCCACGTTAGAGGCCGTGGCTCGCAAAAAGGGAAAAAAACAAACAAAAAACTGTCAATGTAGTGATGCAATGATGCAAAACAAACTTGGCTCTGTCTGTGGAAACAAGAACTGGTTCTTTGGAAGCACTGGAGTTGAACCAGTCAAGCACCGGCTCTAGCACCAGTACCAGGCCAGAACCAGCTCTTCAGTGGAAAAGAAGCCACAGAGAGACAGACAACTGTTTAGACAGTTTAGAGTGATCAATTAAGCTAACATGCACGTCTTTGGATGATGGAAGGAAGTCAGAGGACCCGGAGAGAACCCACGCACACAGAGAACATGCAACTCAGGAAGGCCACTGCTGGAATTTGTGCAAACCCCCTCCCCAGCCGGGACTCAAACTAAGCGACCTTCTTACTGTAAGGCTGCGGTGCTAACCACCACGTCACTGTGCAGCCCTAAATTACATTTTTCATATTAAAAATACTGTGTTTTCACATTTAAACTTGGTAACTGAAATCAAGACAAAGTAAACTTTTAATGACTTCTAAAATTTACCATAAACAGCACAACTAATTAGTTCAACAGAGACATTTATTTCTAACAGAACAATCAACTCCTTTCTTAATTTGTTTTTTTCAGAAAATATTTAGTCAAAGCTTAAATTCAAAGTGTTTTAATAGGTTTTGACAGTTGTATTTTCTGAAAAAGAAAGAACATTTTGGTTTTTCAAAGTGTTTGACGTAGAGTAGCAATGACAAGGCAAGATGAATTCAAAAGAACATTTCAAGCTAGTAAACGCTCAGTATTAAAATCCACTTTACATCTCTTCTGAGCTTGAAATGAACTTTTATTCATCACAATTTTCCAACATCACTCATACCGTTGAAACTCTCATTTTTCATTTCCAGTAGATTCTTTTCTCGTGGCGTTGTGCTACCCTCTGTTCAGCCAGCAAAAATACACATCTGCTGCATTCCTGTCACAAATGGATTTGGAAAATTCTAATTTAGAAAGTGGGCTGTACACTTACCCACATGCACACACGAACACATCCATACACACACTTCCAGGCAGACTTTCAGGCATGCAGGCCTGTGTGAGTTGTGACTTCTACTCCTGCTTGGTTTCATGTTACCAGGCTTCCCTCGCTTGTCTCTCCTGTATGTCGGTCTGTCTTTTTCTTCACCAGCTCAAGGAGTCTGGCTGTCTGCTCTGAAAATAGAGTTGACCTCAATGCAAACTTGGCGCTGCTGCTGTCTCTCTCTGCATGGGAGATGATGCATGTGAAAGCCATACTGTGCATCTTTATCTTTGAGACCGTGTAGACGTTTGAGTTGAATGTATTCAAACAGAATATAACAAAATAATCTTTATGAAAATAAAGACAAGGCAGCTACAACTAACTGCTTCACTTGTGGGATTTCATTTGCAAACATGCAACTTTGCTGAAACTGTGTTTTAAGTTTTAATCAATTCCACAAAATTTAAACATTGTCATTCATCCTGTAACATTGTCATTAAATAAATGCAAAGTTTCCAAACCACTGAAGCCAGACAACATGCGTGCAAATCATGTTTGTTATATTTTTGACAGAGGAAAAGTTCTACTGAGTAGAAGAGGGAAAAGGGGAAACTGGACATGGAAAGTGATGAGTGGTTCACTGGATTCCTTCTTCCAAACCATGCGGTAAACTGCATGCACACATTTTTCTCTAGAGTTGGTTGGACTAGTTATGTTCAGACACACAATATGAATTTGAAGGTAAAACAGGACAGGATGTTTATGGTACTTTAGGAGTTATATATCTTATCACTGACACTGCTGTCATGATTCATTATGGCTCAACACATCTTTGAAGTTACTGAGTACTGACATCCCTGAGGTTACATGTGAGTTACATGTCACGTATAGAGTGATGTAACTGATACTGTATAGGCACGCTGGAAAAGAACACATTACGATTAGCTTCCTGAACAACTGTCAGGAGGATATATTGTATTTTAGATTATGCAGATACAAAATGTTGCTTCATGTGTTATTCGTTTGTACTTAGAACTAGCTTTTTGTCCCTAAAACAAGAACACCACCAAGGGGTGGCCAGAGTTGACCAGTGCCCCTCTGGAGAAAAAAAAACAAACAAAAAAAAAAACTGGCCACCCCTGCAAAAATGATATTTTTTTCATTTATATAGATTTTTATGTACTATTAACATGGTGCATCATGCTTTGCTTATATTTGTTTTTTTTTTATTTTTTATTTTTTGGGCACTAGTGGCCTTTATATGACAGTATATACAGGAAAGGGGCAGAGAGAGTGGGGAGCGACATGCAGCAAAGGGACCTGGACCGGGAATCGAACCGGGGCCAACTGCGCTGAGGAACTGTAGCCTCTGCTCATGGGGCGGCTGCTCAACCAACTGAGCTAATCACCGCCCCGCTTTGCTAATATTTGAATGTCAAAATCTTTATAAGCTAATAAAAATAAAATAAATGAAATTATTACACTAGACCTACCATTTTTTGCCATTGCTCTTTTACCATAGTTCCCCGCAGGTCTGTCACTCCTAAATAACTCACCCTTTCTTATGCAACTGAACCCAGGAAGGTGCCACCCAGAACTGCCCCAACCAATTTCTTATGTTCCTTTTACATCATCACCTACTCAGCCTGGCCCTCATTGGGGTGACACCAGCCGCGGCGTTATGAGTGGGCCTACTGCGCCTGGGCCCACCCACTTGCGCTCTGGGCCCACTCTGTGAGACTGCCGATAGATCAGCATTTTGTACTCAAAGCTGCAAAAAACAGCAAACGTGTTAACAAGGTAGTAGGTTAAATGGATTCCTCCAGTTCAATCGTTTTCTTTTAAATACAGAATAACCTCTAAATGAAATGGTCAGGTATTGTTTCTGTACCTGCTCAAAATTAGTTGGCTGTTAATTTATAAAGCTTGGGAAACAACATTACGCGATTGCAGCTGTCATACTTGCAGACACAGCAGTGAAAGACGCTTCGCTTTCACTTTCACCACTTCAGATCCAAATAAATAAATAAATAGATGGAGGAAACATGCAAGAGCTGTTTCATTCTGAGAAAAACTGAACAATCAGACAAGGAAACATTATCTATAGACTGAATTAGGAAGAACTGACCCATATGAGCACGAGGAATAGTCCAGAAGTATCGGATCTGATGTGCAGCTCAGTAATTGCAGTAAAAGGCAGGTGAGCGCAGTCGCGCCTGTCTGCACGCTGCTCCACCTTCCACAGCCAAACTACACACCCCGCCACATTTACGCTTCCCCAATGATCAGTTTAATATCACACAAAATATTGATAATCAGAATTTGAATAGTATCACTTCAATGTAGATTTGTCTAACAATAAAGTAATTCAATGGTAAAATTCTCATTAACGGTTTAACAATATAGGTTCGTGTGGTTATGAAGCAGTGGTAGAAATTGTTTTCCCTTTTTCCCTCCGGCACCATGACTTAAATGTATATGTCACTCCTTTAAGTTTGACCGGAGTTTTGTGAACTGCATGAGCATAAAGCTAAAGAAAGAGATGCAGCGTATATGGGTTCCTGAGGTCATACGGCAGTGGTGGAAGTTGATATTGGACCCAACCTGATCTAAGCAGGCCCGTCCTGAGCGGGAATTCTGGCGCCGCGCCTGGGGGACACTACACTACCCCTGTTTAGTTTGTTCACATTATAACTGAGGCGTCTTCAGCTATGGTTTTCAGTGTGGATGAGGTCGTCATAGTGAAGTTTTGCGAAGTCATTTGTTTGGGACACAAAGAATTTGTGACACACACACACTGAACTGCTTCTAACAAGCAAAAGAAAAATCTTGGACACTTAAAATAAGTTTTAAAAAATTCTGCAAATGGAACAAGTGAAATTTTCTTATAATATTTCTTGAAATAAGATGCATTTGTCTTAAAACAGGTTCCTGTATCACACTGAAATGTTTCTTTTTAAGTGATTTTGTCTTATTTTGAGTGTGATGAGTTTGAGTTTTTACAGTGTGATGTTGAAATTAAGGAAGTTTGCTGCAGATTATGACTTATTTAGAGGCCCATTCATTCTGCCTCCTTCACTGCCATTACAGTATATGGATATATACGGATCTACGACCAATCTAAATAGTGTCCAAAGGAGTCAGAGTGGTGCAGAAATGTTACTAATAAGTAAATGCTCGTATAAATTCCTAGAAATAAGGTCCAGGTTGAAAGAACTAATAGTTATCCTTTAATAACCCTTAGCCACCCTGCTATTTTTTTCTGGCCACCCTGTGACCACCCCCCCAAAAAATCTCTGCAGGCACCCCTGCCCTAAAAATGTGATCATCCTCATGAAAAAGACTTGAAACATGTCAAAGAAAATAAACTTTGCGTTCAACTGTTAGCAGAGTATAGAGTAGAGTGATCAGTCAAGGATGTCCTCACACATCTCACTGTTTGCCACGGGGAAAGTCTAATCCATAAAGCTCACATTTGCAGGGCAAACAAAGCACAAAGGCCAGTGCATCAACCTCAGCTGATTTGAGCTGAGGTAAAAGGGTTAATTAGGTCTAATACAGAGTTGTTATTCACTCACTAACTCCAGAGCTGCTTGTTCAGCAAAACAGAGGTGACTTCAAAACATCCTTTGAAAGTGGCAGCTTTTAAACTGTGGAGGAAAGAGAAGAGATCACCTTGTTTCAGCTCATATTACATCGACTTTTAGAGATGCATATGGAGCCTAAACGGAAAAGAGAAATTAGATTCATCCCTGCATTTACAGATGTAAAAATCTAATTAGTCCATTAAAAAGCAGAGGAGTGGATATTTAGCCAGAAGCATGTGAGAATGTCAGCCTGGTGATTTTGAAGGTACACACTTAAATGTCATGCATAACATATGTCCTGTAGTATACTTTGATATTTAAAAAGGTTACAAATTATTCAGATCAGGAAAACTATCAGTGCAACATCTGCCTTACCTGTCTCAGACTCCAACACATGGCCAATCCTGTTACCTTAAAAGTTCCTGCAAAGGGCCAACAGCTGCTGCGATATAAAGGTCACAGGGAAAGATCAGCCTCCCATGGTTTCAGGGGGTCATAATTAACACATTTCCACCTGGTACACTCTCCATCCTTTGCATTTTTGGAACAGCAGGCTTTGAAATCTCCACTTTGCTGTGGTAGATCAAAGCTGTGAAAATAGCATCCCTGAGACTGAGACATCAAGCCAATTACCTTAAAAAAGGAAAAAAAAAAAAAAAAAATCACTCTACATGTGTTACCAATTTCAACAGACCGGAACAGCTCCAGGTGTCTAAAACAAGAAAAATCAATAAGTCTAAAATGTTTCATCTGCATCTGTCTGATTAATGCAAATCCACTTTGCCTGCTCTGATTTTTTCTCTTTTTTTTAATCAAGTTTATCTAAACATGTTAACAGCCTATAAGTGTTATTTATTTCTACAGTTGTGAGTTGTGGAGTTTGATCACCATTGTGAACATATATGAACATATATGTTCTTTAAGTGATAGCTACAAGTTAAATTCCTCACGAGTAGGTGTCACCATAACACTCGATTACTTAATTAGAATTAGCAACGTTGCACAGCTGGCAAACCATTAATTACCATTAGTAAATATTTAACTTATACATGTGCAGGAGGAAAGTGGAAACCTCTACAGGGCTTTTGAGCCCCTTTGCTACCTTCACCCTCATCCTGAACCCTCATCTTGATTTTGAGAAATGTAAGGCAAAGAAGATGCTATTTCTACACACAGCAATTAAGCTAGCAAGTCCAGAGCTAATGCCAATGGCAAAGTATCCTGGCGTTTGCATTAGAAATCAGGAATAATTGATTAAACAATTATTTATATGCAACAAATATTTTGGGGGTAAAGTTAATAAAAATGATCAAAAAATCTGGTTCTATGCTGGAGATAATTCTGGAGCCATTAGAGCTGATTGTTCAAAAAAGAATGCTGCACAAGCTGCTGAAGATGATGGGGGATTAATCACACCCTCTACACAACACAGTAAATAAACAACAGTAAGTTCAGTGAGAGGCTTCATCACGTCTGCTGGAAGATTGAGAGGTACAGCCTCCGAAGCAAGACCTCTTATTAACTATTATTATCTTTTTTTCTTTTTTTGTTTTAATTGTTAAAAAAGAGAAAAAACACCCTACTACAGTACTGAATTTCCCTTCATGATCAATAGAGTATTTTTATTTCATTTCATTTGACAGAGCTTATAAAGCTGGACCTGCTTTTAATATTAAACAAAGTTAATCAGCTGCTGGCTGTCACTTTATATTCAGCAGACAGATATTAAAGTGAAATGCTGGAATATCCATTTTATACTTACATAACCCAAGAAATAAAATATGCACAGTTTTTTGTTGAAGTAGTTTTTTCCTAAAAGCTGAGAAAAGCAGTAGTTTTTACTCTAGTTTAAGGCTTTTTTTTTCAAAGCATCCAAGACATAGTATAGTTGTCATCACTGTCCTAAAATACACACTTTGACAATGTGTGAGAGAAAATATTAAAGCTTTGTTGTCACTTGAAAATGTAAGAAGCAGCAGCACTAGACAAAATGGAAAAGATGATTTCTGTGGGAAAATGATCAGTTTTGCTTCTGCTGCATGTTGACATTCTGTTTGTTATCGTGGATGATTAGCAGGATTCTGTCCCCAAGGAACAAAGCCCACATAACCCCCCACTTGTACTTCTGCCTCCTGCAGTGAGACTCTCTAGGGAGAGGGAAATCACTCAGTGTGCTAGAGATGTGCCAGCATGAGATCTGTGAGTGAGAAATGGATTTTGAATATTTGGATGTGAGGAGGCTTTTGGATGGAGTAACGCCTGAGAACACTGTCAGAAAGGTAATCACTCGTGACAAATTGCTCCTCAGGACAGAAGTGGGCATCCACATAGACCGTGGAAAAAAATTTTTTAATCTTTATTTCATTGTGGAAATTTGTCAAACCAGAGGACACCAGTGGTGAAGTTGGCTACTGTTAGATTCAAGCCATGCAAACCCGCCCTTGGTCCAATCTTTAATCTTTCATCATTTCTATGCAGAATTATAAGTTTGCTCTTGTCATTTCTAATGGCTAATCAGCCTCCACAAGTCGTAGGCTGAAACCCTTGATGGTTTTGCATGGAAGCTCAAATTCAGCTCAAATCAGTTACCCTGTAAAATGCATTAGAGAGTCTATTCATTTCTCCAGAGTACTGCACTGGAGAACAGAATATTTATTGTATACTACTGCGCAGAACTATTAAATTTGGACACATACTGTAAAAAAAATGTCTACATTGATCTTTTCTAAATATTTTAAAAGGAAACATTCCCAATAAACACATTTTATAATTGATAGCTTCAGTATGAAAGGATAAATAAACTCTGATTTGCATTACAGATTTTTTCAGGGATCATAAAAGGGGATTTAGCTGAGTGTCTAGATGTGTATTTGTGTTAGACATTTCCCAGTGGTGATCTTTTGAAAACTTTATTATGTTTATTAACACAAAGGAGTATAACGTCTAAAATATTCCATTTGAAAGGAGCATTTATGATAAAATGTCTATAATCTAAATTTCAATCCCAAAGCTATTTACTCTCATTGGTTTATTTTTTCCCAAATATCCCGTGCTTGATTGTTTGATTGATGTCTTAGTTTAATTCAAAACTAAGTGAAATGTAATGGAGGAAGACCTGGTATGTTTGAATAAAACAACATGTAGCTTTTGCATTTAAAATGTATTTAACATATTGTCAAAACAATGTAACTCCAAGCAAAACTGATTTCTCCAATGAAAACATTTGGAAACTGACATAAAAGGAAATTGAGAGACTGACATTGTTCAGAAAAGTCATTTTTCAATGCCATTAAACATGGAATAGCTTTTATTTGCACCGTTTGTGAGTTAATGGATCTTTATTTTTCTAATCAGAGGTCCCCTTACTGCCAATTTATGCAGTAGTTCAGATTTCTTTTCCATGAAGTAGTTACCTCTAAGCTACAACCACAAGCTGTCCACATTTAAGTACTGTGATTTTCAATCCTTTTTGAGCAGCACATTGTTTACAGTAGTAAACATGGATAGTAAAAAAGTAAAATACCAGGGTGCAATTTGTGAAAAAACCAGAGGGCATTTAAAATCGGCATAGTGGCGTTTTTAATTTTAAATCATGCTTCTATTCTTTAGGGTTTTTTTTTTACTTTTAATGTCTTCTTTTGCTTTGCATCCAGCTGTAATGCTTTTAATGTTTTAATTAGAGTACTGTGATTTGTCCTGTACACGAAATGTACAGGACAAATCAAAGCAAGGTAAGGCAAGGCAAATAAACTTGCCTTACCTCCCCTTTCGTCATGACACCCGCTCTGCAGCTTTAGCCTCCTGTTGGCATCTGATGACTGCAAAGATGTGGACTATATTCTTTCTGTGGAAAAGGGAAGATGGGAGACAACGACGTGAGTCAGCACCGAATCAATCGCAGGGGAATGAGATAGTACGGCCCCAACAATGGGTCAGTTACGTTTGTGTTTACAAACATAACTGACCCATTTCATTGACAAATGCAACCCTTAAAGGCAAACTTTCATTTTAAACATATGTATTTGAATTTTGGGATCTGAACACAGTCAGAGATATGCACATTGTTGGGGCCATGTGTGCTGCTTGCACTGCTAGTTGGAGAGACCCTCCTATACTGCAGAGCTTTTTCAACTGCTGTGCAGCTAGGAAGTCTTGCATCAAGGATAGCATCTCACCCCCAGATGTAGAAGATGAACTGGGCCCAGGCTTGGGTTGACTTTCTTCTTCCTCTGATAGTGATGATGACTGCATAGTCTCCCATGCTGGACCACCCTTGGATTCAGCTTGTACCAGCAACTGGAAGTGCAGCTAAGTCCTTGGTTTTGGTGGAGGGCAAGCTGATTTCTTACAGCTTGCCGTCCCACTTCTGACACCATCTGTCACAGTTTTTTTTTTTTTTTTTTTGCCAGAAACCAAATGAATCACCTGCAAGCCAAAGAATAAAATGTTGTGACTTTATTCACTTTCTGTGCAGCATGATTAGGATCAATCGGGACAGGACATATTCTGTTTACCTGGCACAAGTGGGATGCTACCTCCTGTGTCATCGCCTGACTTTTCTCATTCACAATGAGCGAATCACTCCTTTTAAGCCCCTTCAAATGAGGTCAATCACAATGACACAAACACAGGCAAAAACACTCAAAACCAAGCAAAAAAGGAAAAATAAACAGTAAAGACACACATTTCCGTCCATCTGTGAGGAATCTCAGCATATTTTCTTTCTACATGAGTAACATAATTTACCAAAAGATTCCAATACAAAAGCTCTTAATTGACCATGATCAATAGAAATTCCCAAAACACCTGAAACCCAAGTCACATGATCAAGGTAAGTACTTCCTATTTAAGCAAGGAAAAATCTTTCTGCCCAGTTTTGTCAAACAGTGTGGGGTGTGGCTGGTGCACCATGCATTGCAGCACCTAATTAGTAATGAAATGTATGCAAAGACCAGATAAAAGCTTACTAAGTGTGTATGGTCGGCTATGCTGCTCAAACAGGTAAGGATGGGGAAAATATGAGGAGTAAAAGAGGCGACAAAACATTAACCAAAATTTAAGGGTCGAGAGGAAGAGGGTGATGTGACGTGTGTGCTTGCACTAGTGTATGTATGTGAGTGTGTGTGTGCAGGTGTGCACAGGGGTTCTTGTGTGGGTGTGTGCTCCTCACAGGCAGACAGAGCACCCCCTCCATGACACACCTACAGTTGGTCATAATTACTGATAAATATGCAGTTTCATAGCTGCTTCTCTGATGTTTATAACTAACCAAACTGTTTGAAAACTGGTAGAAAATTGAGCAAATTATGTTTATTTAAAAAGTACAAACACCATTTAAACAATGTCATGAGTGACTGTGGCAAGATGTCTACCAGTGCGGACGTTCGACGCCATTGGCCAGCAGCTCGGATGAAGCATCTGGTGTTCTATGGTTTCTAAGGCGGATTTGGGAACTAGCTGACTTTTTTTTTTTTACTTGTCCTGTCCAGCATCGAAGCAAGCAGAATGGAAATCTGATTGCTTTATTTTGTTGAACAGTTTTGCTTTACCAAGCGGAGCTTTATGAACATAAGGCTCCACTTGATATCCTGTTTATTCATTTTATTTCTTTAATTAAACATTTGTCTATTACACCATTCCATATCATACTGCTGGGCCTGACAAGGGAGAAATGAAAGTTAACAGAGGTAATGATAGAAAGTGGAACAGAGAGAAAGGAGTAAGGAAGAGGAAGAGAGAGAGGAGAGAAACATGAATCCACTTACACAGTTCACTGGTACATCTGTACAGCGATCCCTAAACAACCAAGGTCTCTGTCGGAAAACAAAACAAGCAATCCCCTACAGGAGGACCTGCAGGTGGCTTAAATATCCTCAGATCATACAAACACACACAAACACACGCAGAACTACGCAGAGAAGAGGTAAAACCTAGTCAACGCAATGGGAAGCAGAGAAGAGGTACAACCTAGTCAGCGCAATGGGAAGTAGAGAAGAGGTACAACCTAGTCAACGCAATGGGAAGCAGAGAAGAGGTACAACCTAGTCATCGCAATGGGAAGCAGTGTCACAGTGTCAACATGCATAATAAAGGGTGCTCCGTGGTGATACAGTCATGCAGATGCAGCCTCGTCTCTGCAAGGAGGAGGAAGCCCGCAAGGCTCACGACCCAGGCCCCCAGCAGCCACCAGAGGCCCAGATCCCAGCTACCCCCCCCCCAAAGAGCGGACATGCATCCCCCGAAGGGCGGCAAAAGGCGGCCCCCGTCGGAGCCCCCCGCGGTCTGGGGCCCCGGGGCAGAGACAGCGCCGGGCCCAGGAGCCCAAGCGCCCAGGAGCAGCCCCCCCCCCCCCCCCGACCCGGGCGGCCCAACTGAAACCCAGGAGGACCGGACCCCCCAGAAGACACCCCCCCAGGGCAGGCCAGCCCCCACCCCAATGTCCCTGCCCCACACACCTGACACCAGGGCGCCACCACCTCTACCACCCCCTACCCCATCACCACGCTCACACACACAAACTCCCCACACACCTACCCCAACACCCCCATGTACTCCCCCCACACACACATACACCCACCCACTCTCGCTCTCCGACCTTACATACCCACACTCACTCCTCCCTCCACCCCCAACACACTCCTCCCTCTACCGTTCACACCTACCCCCACCTCCTCATACCCTCTAACACACACATGCACTCCCCCCACATAACTGCACCAACCCCTCCCTACCCCCCACACATACGCCCCCACCTCCCTATACCCCCAATACCCCATACAATCCCCCCTTACATGTCCAGCCCCGCCCATCCCTCTGACCTATCCCACTCCCGCCCTTCCCTTCCTTCAGCCCCTCACGACCATCCCTACTAGACACTCACGAGCGTGCCCCCTCCTTCCTCCATCCCCCCTTTCCTCCAACCACTTACCCACATCTCCTCCCCTCTTCCAGCCCAAGTTCCTCCCTCCCACATTTCCTCTTTCACACTCTCCATTCATTATTCTCACATACCCACCTCGCTCTTGCCCATGCCCTCGTGCCTCCTAAGTGGTAGCTCGGGCCGGGGAAGGAGCCGTGAGCTCCAAGCCCCCAACACTTCCCCCCCCCCCCCCACCCCCCATCCCCCACCCCCGGACGCAGCAGGCCAGGCATCCCCCAGGCCAGCAGATCCCCTGCAATGCAGCCAGCCTTAACCACTAGCGTGTGAAGCAGCCATTCCCCCTCTCCTCAGCTGACTTTTCTTCTGGCTGATTGGCCAACAGAGGTGTCAATCATCACAATCAAACAATGGACCCTTTCGTAATTTATGCATACGTCACTCGCACATGTTCACAACTGCCACCGAAGGTCAGAAAGCTTTGGAAGCCCATTGGAATGGAAGAGAGACTAGTCTTTCTCAACTTCATGGGCAGTTGCAAGCATGCACGAGTGACGTATGCATAAATTATGAAAATTGTCCATTGCTTACTAACATCTTCCTAAATATATCTTAAAGTGCCCCTGGCATGAAATTTGCATTTTTTGAGGTTTTTGACCAAATATTTTAGTTTCCCCCGAACTACACTCTTCAAGTCCCTCCCTCCGAGATCAATGACAACAAACCGACATCATCGTCCAGTTCACATCAGAATTGCTCTGTACCTGGCGTACAAAGGACAACAATCTTTTTGTCCTCCCCACTGAAAAGCTTGTGGATGATTTTATTTCTGCAGGAATGTGCCCGACCAAACTAACAGAAAATCTCCCTGCAGCTCTGTCTCCTCCTCAGGAGGTTATAACGGCTTCTAGCCACCACGAAGAAACACGAAGTTTCTAATAAACGTCTCTCATCGTGTTTGTGTCTTTTATCTCTGAGGGAAACTGATGTTTTTGATCATTCTAGTTTATAATTCTTCCCGTTGTGCGCGCATGTTTGGCTGTGGACTCATGTTTGTAATCGGGTCTTCATCATCATCACCATCATCACTGTTTCTGTACCGCCCCGGTCAGACGAAGACAGATCTAATATGCAGAACTAGTGTAATACATCTTTAGTATTAACTATTAACTGAAATCGGGTCATGGGTGAAGTAAATTATTCAGGGAAACTTGTTGCTGGAATATGATGCTGTTTTCTGCTTAAACTCTGTTCATACTCATGCTGCATCAGCATCTGTGTCAGGTTGGTGAGGGCCGTCACCGTCATACGTCCTGTATAGATCCACAGAGACTTAATACGTACTTCATCCAGCCTGACGTGCAGCTGCATTCAACAGAACACAGCAACTCTTTTTTTTTGTTTACTCAAACATGAGTGTGTGGAGAGGCGCGTGTCTGTAGGTTACTGCTGAGTGTATGGGTAAATGTCTCCAGGTATCTCCATATCACTCCACCTCCTCTCCACGAGAGCACATGTTTCATCAGATGAAGACCACAGAGACTCATTGACAACAGAAGCACATGGTGACAAGCGTGCCTTCTGGTCCCGCCCACCGAACCTCTGTCATTGTACGCCAGTGCTAACAGTTGCGCTAACTAGTAGCGCCTGCTATTCTGTGACAAGGCTGAGTTACGGCGCATGATCCTATACAGTATTGAGGTACTTAGTCTGACTAAAAAGGGACCAAAAGTCACCGGGAATTTCATGCCACTGGCACTTTAAATGTGATAGCTACAACTTTTTAATCTAAACAGTAATCTTTAAAAAATTTTCACATCCACAGAACATCTATAGGGGTGCAGGATAATTTATTAATTTTAACCCCACCCTCTCATTTTTTTTTATAGTAAAATTGCAAAAAGTAATTGTTTAATCACTTATGATGGGTCTAAAAAGTAAATATTTACATCTGATGACCATGCCAACATCAGGATCCTTCGCCCTTAGCACTAGCTCCAGAGTTGCTAGTTCAATTGCTATGTGTATCGATAGCATCTTCCTTGCCTTCCATTTCTCAAATTCAAGCAGAACAAAATGGAGCAGAATGAGGTTGAAGGAAAGGGGCTCAAAAGCCCCATGGAGATTGCCACTTTCCTCTTAGACATGTAAGTGAAACATTTGTGCTAATTAATGGTTAGCTGGTCCTGAAATATTGCTAATGCTAATTAAGTAAGCGAGTGTTTGCCACCAACTGGCAGAGAAGGATTAAACTTGTAGCTATCACCTTTAATGCTCCCCTTTTAAAGATATTGCTCTGCACCCCTCAACAGTCTGAACGCCCCCGTTGAGAAATGCTACTAAGGTAGCAAAAGCTGTATCATTATTACCTGGTGTCAATGTGTAGGAGCAAATTCATTTCTTCATGTTTGGTGACATATAAATATAATTTTTTGTTCTGATAGTTTTAGTTTTATATTTTTTTATTTTTATTTTTATTAAGACAAGATAAATTACTCAAATCCTGAAAGGTGGCCCAACGATCTGTCATCTTTGAATACCCCATGTGTTTTAACAGATACTGTATTCTTTAGATTTACTGTAAGATGAAATCATTTTCCCCTGCTGGCTGTTCTATCCATCCAGTAGGGAAAATGGTCATTGATTGGCTGTAAGAGCATCTGCTTGCATTCACACTGTTATATGGTTAATAACTCTTATTCATTTATCATGTCACTTGCTGCATGCCTGAAACACTTTTTTTTCCAACTTTGTAGCCAACAGAAATGATTTGCCGTCTGATATGTGATCAAATAAATGAGGTTTACTTATCCTTGCTCTAATTGTATACAGTCCACACATATTGATTTTCATCTATTTCACATGATCTGTATGAGAAATAATTGCCCTTTCTCTGTGTAATCCCCTGGCTTCCACTTTGTTTAATAATGCTGACAAACCATTATGCTGAAGAGGAAATCTTATACATTTTGAGCTCCAAAGCAAGTCTTCCATGTAGGATTGGAAATCAGTAAGATGAGGCCAGAGATTAAATATGTCTTAAAGGTATGAAGCTACACTTTCACATATAATGAACAAACATTCATCTCATAAACATGCTTGTGGCAACTGATTTTTAAACAATGTTTTGTTTTGCAGTATTAGTCGCTCAGAGCAAATAAAAACAACTTAACTCTCAAACCCCAAACTATTAAAGAAAAACAGCAAAAAAAGAAACATCAGTAAAACGCATGAGCTGTTTGACAATTATTCTTTTTTTTTATTATTATTATTCCATCTCTGCAACTCTCTGCCAGGCTGAAAAGCTGCTTGGTCTTGAGTGTGTTCCCATTAACCAACACACTGATTTGGGAAATTGCAGCCAGTAAACACATAACTGAAATAATACATGTTTAGATTTCAGATTCAGATAAAATTAAACAGGACCTGGAATGAAACTTTCATTACGTCCCTTGCTACTTATAAGTTGTCCACAGGTTGATATATTACTGCTTGAAAACACTTGTTACTGCATCAAATATCTGTGTTTCATACAAGGTAGGGTATTTTTCAGGTAGGGTATTTGAAGCTGTGCTTACAAAAAGACTTGTTCATACCCCAGCGAGCCTTCCAAGGACTGTTTAAAGAAAAAAAAAAAAAGCATGCCGTCTGCAGGCATCATATTGTATGCTTTGCATCATCAATTGCAGATTAAGCTGAGGTTGCTGGTTCTCAAACCCTAACCTTCAATTCTGTATTTTGCGAGACAATAATTGTCTTTCAGTTGTTAATCCACTGTTTCTTTCTTTTAAGTAATTACTTTATTCTGTCACTGCAGGGCCACTTCCCTCTTTCCCCTCGTAACCAAGGCAAGTTTTTGATTATGTTACTTTTTTGCATTCAACAACTTTTCGTTTTGTTCATATTTACAGAAATGAGACTACCAGATAAAACAGATTTAATTTTCTCTGCTTCAGTCTATCAGTTCTACACTCTTTCAGACTTTCATTAACATACTTTCCAGTTGTGGTTCAAACAATGTTTCTAATAGAAAAGACTAATTAGAGTAGAGTCTGCATCCATTCAGAATGGTCCCTGAGGTCAGTTGTGATGGGCCAGAGGCATCTGACAGATGAGGAAAGACATGGTCAACTCGTGGTTCGAACCATCTTGGGAAATCAGGGTCCTATGCCACTGGTGTGTGTGCTGCAGTTGTGGGGTGGAACAGAGTTTCTGTATCCACTTGTCCACGGGTATGTACTTTATGTGGATGGACTGTGCATGTAGTTTTGTGCACTTGTGTATATATTCACAATGATGGAAATTAATACAGAGCGACTTTAATATTTTACAGTGTGATAGATCTGGTGGAAAAAAAATGCATACAACGTATATACTGCATTGCAGTATCATGTATATAT
Organism: Atherinomorus stipes; assembly: GCA_023101725.1. Taxonomy (NCBI): domain Eukaryota; kingdom Metazoa; phylum Chordata; class Actinopteri; order Atheriniformes; family Atherinidae; genus Atherinomorus; species Atherinomorus stipes. Next base: position 218,314 of record JALJCO010006053.1, on the reverse strand, counting down.
TGAGCTATCAAATGATTAAAAATTTTAATCAGATTACAAATTATTCATGAATATCCACCATTCACAGCTAAAATACCCATTTTTTTTTTGTATCAACAGAAAGAATGAACCACTTGTTGAACTTAAAGGAGCCCTATCATGAAAAATGGACTTTTAAGAGCTTTTCAACATGTCAGTGTGTTATTTCCTCATCAAGAAATGATTTAAATTGTTATTTTTCTTCATTCATGCATATTTGAGTGAGCTTTGCTCCAGAGTTCAGGAGAATTTTCTTCCTTTTTTTTTTCTTCTTTTTTTTAAGCTCTAGAGGACAGCAAGTTGGGGAAAATGCAGTTACGTTCAGCGTGGGAGTTTATTTGTTGTACTGGATGAATCGACTTGCCAGAAGTGGTTGGATTATAACTTCAGGAGCAGGGAAAAAAACCTCAACTTTGTGTGTGAACTTCACTCCTGACAACTTCATGAATCTCAGGCAGTAAAGTGTTTTTTTCTCTGGGATTACTTCTGAAACCTGACGCAGTTCCTACAATAAAAACGCGCATGGACAGACAACAACACTGGTGAGTCAACACATCCCTCAGCTCAATTAGGCTATGATTTGTTCGCTAATTTACTTACTTGTCAAGGGTCTCTGTGGTACTTCTGTGGTACTGCGTGTACTTCAAACTCCATATCAGACTCTGGGTCGAGCGCATACAGCTCCATTACAGGCTGCTCCGTTTGATCCCGTCGATCGGAGTCCGATTATCCATCAATGTTTACAAGATCCATGTGAGTGCTGCTTAGCTCAGCACTAACTGTTAGCCTATGATTTGTTTGCTAAATTACTTGCTTGTCAGGGGTCTCTGTGGTACTTCTGTGGTACTGCGTATACTTCAAACTCCATATCAGACTCTGGGTCGAGCGCATACAGCTCCATAACAGGCTGGTCTGTTTTATCCCGTCGATCAGAGTAATTATCCATCAATGTTTACTACTAACATCCACATGAGAGCTGCCGGTGCTACAGACAATTCTGTGACCATTCAGAATAATTGTCTCTTCCGGGGCGACGTCATAAAATGGGCGTAAAACATGCTGCAATTGGTCGAGAGCTCCGCGGTTCAGTACAGTCAGCCATCTTACTTCCGTGTTGGAAATTAGATGCATCGAAAAACTAATATTTAAATATTTAACACCAAATTAGTTTCTATAGTAACGATGGGAACATATCTAGCTTATAAATGCCTGTATTTGACTTTTGGAATGTTTGAAAAGCACGATACAGCTCCTGTAAGGCCAAACAGAAGCATGCTTAACATTGGTATTGTACTTTAAAGATGCACTACAGAACTTTAGCAATTTTCTAAGTCAGGTGTGAGCAACTCCCATCCTTGAGGGCCAGCACCCTGCAGGTATGTTTCTCTGCTGCAACACACCTTGGCCTCATTTATACTGTCAGTGAAATGTGACCCAATTCAGATTTTTTTTTCTTATGTGACTCAGATCAGATTTGCTTTTTGACAATGTAAACAGGAAAAAGGCGCATGCATTTGGATCTGTTGAGATTGGATACAGGCCTCATTCATATGTGGAAATAAATCGGATATCAATCAGATATGTTACAATGCGACTGCAGTGAAAGCAGGCAGATCGGATCTTCTTACACATTGCGTTCCACACGTCATTAAATCTGCGACGATTTAGCTTATTTTTGGCGCACCACTAAGATGTGAGCAGTAGTTAAATGCCAGAACGGAGGCTCGACAGAGAATGAGAGATGAGGAGGAAAGTGTGTGTGGGAGGCAGTCGCCATTCCGTCATTCCTCCACTCATACATGGGTCCCCAATTGTTGAAATGGCAATTGTCATTCCAACAATTTTTTTCATTCTATGGTCGCAACGACGGTATTTAAAAAAAAAACATCCCACCATTATGATGATTCTTTAATAGCCTCCCAACTCCCCCGGCATTCAGATCTTTTAGGTACTTTTACAGGAGACGAACTCCACAACCTTGAAAACCAAAGGGACTACAGGCAAGATTAAGAAATGAAACTCGCAACTGCTGTGACTGGCGCTTCAGGTAACTGCAGCCACGAGCCAAGCCGTGCACAAACTGAAGCTATAATGTTGTTTACTAAGCTTTTTCTTCGTAGTTACACTTTTTAGTGTCTTTCAGTTGATCTGGATCGTTTGCTGACGGCAGAAGAATCCATAACTATCGCTTACAGTGTTTGAATTTACCGCAACCGTCTTCTTCCTGTATCAAAACTGCCGGGGATGCGGATGCAGTGTCATTTGACGTCATATCCACAGGGCAGCGCGGGAAATTCGGCCACCGAATCATTGTTGCCAACTTAGCGACTTTGTCGCTATATTTAGCGACTTTTCAGATCCCTCTAGCGACTTATTTTCAAAAAAGCGACTAGCGACAAATCTAGCGACTTTCCCTGGTGACCATGGAGACAGATAAAGTTTATATCGCTCCACCCGTTCATCAGGAGCTGCCTTCCGTCAGCCCCTTCCTCCCCTGTTTCTCGGCACTCACTCACTACTTCCGCTGTTCCTTTGCAGACAGCAGCCCTCCTGAGCCAATAGTATGTGCCCGACACCGCATCACCTCATCTACATTATTTCCCATGATGCATTGTGGGTACAACTGGGTCTTCTTTGCACCATGACTCAAACGTGTATGTCAGCTCTTTAGTACCCTTGTACATTAGAATTACTGTATGTTATAGATAAATATAAAAAAGTGATTGAGATTTTGCACATGTGTGTGTTCATATTAATAAGTTGGTGACGTCATTTGGCGACTTCTGGCGACTTTTGGGTCAGCCAATAGCGACTTATCTTCACGAAGAGTTGGCAACACTGCACCGAATTGCAGTGCATTTTGCATCACACAGCCTATTCAAGGCAACAGAGAGAAATGTGGGTGGGCTCGTTGTTTTTGGTATTTAGCGCTTCATCGCCCATTAGTATTAATGGTAAGTATTAAAGTACTTCTTACAGCTCAACCAGGACAAAACTGAAGTTTTAATCATTGGTCCTGAAGACAAGAGAGAGATCATTTTACCAAAATTACAGAATTTTAATCCTTCTTAGTGTGTGAGAAATTTGGGTGTTCTTTTCCACTCTGAGCTGAATTTTATTCCACATATCAAAAATGTCACAAAGACAGGTTTTTATCATCTCAAAAACATTGCTAGAGTCCGCCCATTTCTCTCTCTTACCAGCACGGAGGTGCTGACGCATGCTTTTATTTCTAGTAGAATAGATTACTGTAATGCCCTGCTCTCTGGTCTTCCTAAAAGGACTACATCGAGTTTGCAACTTCTTCAGAACTCAGCAGCACGAGTTCTGACAAGGACCAGAGGGCGGGAAAACATTACACCAGTTTTAAAATCGCTGCATTGGCTCCCCGTGCATTTCAAGATTGATTTTAAGGTTCTTTTAATAGTTTATAAATGTCTTAATGGTCTTGGGCCTTCTTATTTATCTAACCTTCTTTTAAACGATGAACCCTCGCGGACCCTGAGGTCCTCTGGTACCGGCCTTTTAGTTGTTCCCAAAGTGAGAACCAAAACTCATGGCGAGGCCCCATTCCACCATTATGGGCCTCGTCTGTGGAACAGCCTGCCAGAGAACCTCAGGGCTGCAGAGACTGTTGATGTTTTTAAGAGGAGGCTCAAGACCTACCTTTTTAATAAAGCATTTAATTAATTTGTCATTTGTATTTTCGATTGTTTTATTCATTGATTTACTTTTTTTTTTTCCTGTTTTATTATGGTTCTGATTTTACTAAGGCATGTCATATTAGCTGTTTTTATTACTCTTAAGTCCATATTTTAATACTTGTAGTTCTTATTTGTGCTTATTGACATTTATTTGATTTAGTCTTTAACATCAACTCCAGTGTTTTCCTCATGGGGGTCCTCCACGCTGGGAGCTTTGCTTTTTGGTCAGTGAGGTTGTTTCCATTGGGGGGCTCTCTTGGTTGGGGTGGCTGGGGGGTCCTGCTCTGCAATTGTATGGTTGTGGTGTGGGCCCCTGGTGGCCCTGCAAAATGGACATGCATGTTTGTTTGTTTTTTAAATTCCTGCCTCTAGTCCCTTTAATAATCTGTTACTAAAATTAAATGGGGAAATATAGCCTTATATGCCTCCACGTATTAATGTAACTCGGTTAGTCTGAGACATGTTAGATTCATGTCTGAATCTCAGGGATCACTGACTGTAAGCAGAAATACAGTCTGTCACCGGAACGAAGTCTCCACAGAGCCGTGCATCTTCATGCCTGCTGGCATCATAATGCAACATTACTAACTGCAGTTACAGATATCAATGATGGCGCTGCAGGTGACACCTGAAGTCACTGACTAATTCCAGCCAAAACATGTGAATGATGTCCAGTCTCCTTCATGTTGGACAGGGAACCGCATTTAGGCATTACGCACGTCAGACAAAACTCTTTTATCGCCAGACGCACCGCTGGGTCATCCAGGTTCAGTGAAATATTGGCTCAGAATCAAGACGCATCATCCAGATTACCAAGCTTCATCAGAACTGTTTAAAAATCTGATTTCAGAAGCTAAAACTTTATTTTGGAAATTAATCTACACACAATTAAAGAAAACACCAGCGCGCTCACTCTCGGCATAATTTAAAAAGCAACAGGAGACGATTGAAGCTCACAGTAATTACATCTAAATCTGGGCTTTATTTTGTTACATTGTTGATCAGTAATCTAACTATTTCCCATCATTGTATCCGTCTGGATCCTCTTGTCTGTTTGTATGCAAGCGCCTGATATGGGTCGCCTACAATTTTGGAAACACTAGGTACGCATGCAGGGTGTTTCAAATGATAGGATGGTGTAATCAGGAGAAATTTGATATGGGTCACATTATAAAATACGTGTAACCACACATTTAAACAATCGGATTAAGGGATCAAATCTGACTTGGGCATGAAGACCTGACAGCGTAAATGTAGCCCTTGTGACTTGTACAGAGTTTCACATCAAGCTCTGCACAAGTCTGCTAATTACTTATTGATTGGAGTCAGGTGTTTTGCAGCAGGGAAACTCCTAATCAGGGGCACCATATGGGGGGGAAAGTTAGGAAGATTTCAAGGGCCCATGACTGTGGGGGGCCCCAAAGATGTGGAAATTATTAAACCTTCATTTTAAATAATATATTTATATACATTTCAAATAGAACAAGAAAATACAGTAGTAGAATAAAGTACCTTCGTGTTCTCACTGGTTTTTCAGCAGTAAACGGCAAAACAAAGCATGAATATATTGACCAATCCACCCCTGTGAAAGTGCAAGAAATGGTTTGGTCCTCAGGAACTGCCTCGGCGCATCAGTTCCCTGCCTGTCAGCACCGCGGTTTGCTGGTATCGGGCCTTTATTGCTGCATGCACTTCATTTGACAGAGTGACAGCGAATAAAACGACTGACCAAGAAAATGTGTAAATAAGCAGCAGTGTGAAAAAATCCATCCGCGGACAAAGAATGCAGCGCCCCAAGAAATCAAAGTATGATTTTCAAATGAGAACAGAAAGAAAGGAGAAAGAGAAGAGACGAACGAAGCGTGAGACAGTTTTTAAAGAAAGGTTTGTTGCCTGAGTTGTTCAAATGAACCTGTTGAGTGAAATAAGCTAGCTATCTGCAGACTATTACAACTTAGTTAATCCATAAGGTGGAAGTGGGATCACATGATTGATGATGCCGGGTATTGCTGTGCGGCTTGAACGAAAAGTGATTTTCCCTCTGTTTTTCTTTCTAAGAAAAATTAAACCAGGACTCTCCAGCATTTGTAATAAGTCTGTTGTGTGTCTGTAACTAACACAGAAGCAAATAAGCCAAAAAAATCATAGAGCTGAGAATTTACATTTACATAACCAAACCAGGCAAAACATAGTTCTCAGAACATCACTTGAGTGCTAATAATTGTTTAGCAAGATACTTATATTAAATAACTGTCCTTGTCCCCCTTTAATCATAAACAGATGATCCGCCAGCAGCAGCCCCATCTCTTCAAACCCCACCCCCCTTTCCATTCCCAGTGAAGAAGGTAAGCAACATTGGGACCAGTTAGCATCATTAAATAAAAATTGAAACACTAAAAAAAAAAACAACAAAAAACCCCATAATGATCTCAATAAAATAAAAATACACTGTAATTGTAGTTGTTTGTACAGGATACTGGACAGTTAAATGAAAAACACCGAGGAGCCACCAGCAGCCTGTATTAAAATCAGTCACGATTTAAATAGTTCAGTTAGATTTTTACATTCAGATTGAATTACAACCATCAAAAGACATCTATAAATCTTGATCATTCTCAAGACGGTTAATTTATTTGAGCAGCTTGAGCTGCACCATAAATACCTGTTTGCAATCTAGCTGTGAGGTTACACTGAGCTGCTGATAATTGATGTCATTAGATGATATAATTTGTTGGTACATTATATAAATGTAACAACTGTTACAGTCTTGGCTTACATTTCTCAGGGCCCTCTCAGGTTTGAATGAATAAATAGAGTACATGGGCAGAAAAAGTAATGAAAGAGATGTTGAAGGAGAAGTTTTTGAGAACTTGTGCTCTCAGTCAGATGACCAACTCTTTCATGTTAGGATAGTTTTCCTTTGTTGAAATTTGGAACAACAAAAAATTAGGGCTGTCAAAAAATTAATCCTAAATTAATCCTATTGTCAAACAAGAGATATTTTTTAATAATTAGTACTGCTATATGTAGAAAATACATTAACTTTTGTTTTATAACTAAAAGGCTAAAACCAAGCCAGAAATCTGGGAGTAGTCGATGACTAAGACCTGAATTTCAGCTTCACATTAAGACAGTTGTGAAGTCGCCTGTGAGGACCAGCAGCATTCTGGACTAAACTGTGAAGGACTTTAGGGAGACATGTAAGGACACTAGGGATGTATATCGTTAGGAATTTTTTCGATACCGATACCGATACCGATACTCCTTATCGATACCGGTATTTATCGATACCCTTATCGATACTACAGTGTAATTTAAAGGACACAATAAAGACATTTCACGATATTCAGAGTCAACGTATTTTACTCCCATAATGAGGATCAGTAGAACAGAAGGTATTCTGACAATTAAACGTGGGTACAGATTATCAGAGAAAAATAAACATGAGTGCTATGAAGGCACTTCTATTGCTTCACTTCTAACAGTTTTTGTTCGATTTTGCAGTTTTCACGATATTCAGAGTCAACATATTTTACTCCCACAATGAGGATCAGTAGAACAGAAGGTATTCTGACAAACGTGGGAAAAGATCAGAAAAAAATAAACATATGAGTGCAATGGAGGCACTAATGCTTCACTTCTAACAGTTTTTGTTCAGAAAAAGCAACATATTTACTTTATCAGGTTGCAGCCGAGACCTCTCTGGACAGAGTGTGTCTCCAGTGGTGGAGAACACTCGTTCAGAGGGTGTTGAAGAGGCCTGGACGCAAAGGTACGCCAAGGACAGCTGTGATAGTAAAGGAAGTGTGTCTGTCTTACTCCACCACCAATGGACAGGGTCTTGTTCAGTTGGGATAGGGGGGAGATCTCTGTAAACAGCAAGTTCTTTTTTCAGTCTGTCATGAATAGATGGTCCACTCTGCTGCTGAACAAGCTGCCTTTGTAGTTGTCTGTCTTCTTCTGCGAAGAGTTCCCCCAATGCAGATACTGGTTTTGAAAGCTGAAATATAAAACAATTCCATAAATTTTCTCAAGTTCAGTTCATTGCTTTTGGTTGCAACACAGCACAGAATCACACAAACATGACAAACTTACATCTTCCTCCTCTTCATCATCATCATGCTCTTCTTCATCTCCATGGAGCTCAGGTTCCTTCATGGTCTCCTCCTCCGATAGCTGAAGGAGGGGAATTAGATTGCCTTAATAAGTGTGTTATATAGTTATGTACGTACATACAGTATATGTGGATGTACATTGCATTTATTCTCAGAATTAAATTGTGATGCCTTTAAACTTACTTCTGTCACTGCTGCCTCCATCAGCCGGTCAAAGACTTCTTCTTTATTGATTTTTCCCTTGAACCTAGGGTCCATGGTTGTGGCCTCTTCTAAGAACAGCATCAGATCAGCATCCTATTCACAAATAAAGCAAACAATTGTTTCACATCATTTAACTCTTGTCTTTGCAAGAGTAAAAGTAATAGAAAAATGTTGCTCTAAAGGATCAGCAAAAAAATACAGAGTAAAATAGCTACATTTTGTAAGAGAACTGGAAGTGTCGTACATAGAATATGATCTGGTATGAATCATATATGATCTTTTCTCTACAGTGAATAGCCAGCTATGTATGCATTGGGATAAGTTTTTTTTGTGGTTTTGCACCTGATAACGTTTGGACAAGTCACCCCACACTTTCTCCTTGATAGTGGCCACAAACGCAGAGTCATCCTGTGCAATTCTGAAGTGGCTTTCAAGTTTTGTTATTATGGGGAGAATCTGGCTGCAGGTGGCCTGTTTGTCACTTGAGACAGCCAAGGTGGACATGTACATTATTCTCATCACGCTGACGAACTCCTTGGCCTTTTTGTAGTCATCTTCTGAGAACCTTTCAATTCTGAGATGAAATTATGTAAATATGTATTTGTTTTAACATCATGCAGCTGCATTCCCTTGATATGAATTTTCATTATTCTGATATGAACTCACTTTTTATATCACTCAATTACTATGGTTTCTTTATCAACCACTAATAATAGTTATTTAAAACACTAGTCCAGCAGTATCATTGTGAATTCCAATCAAACAGCACACTAGATTACCTCTCTCTCTTTATCAGTTTTTGGGCTCTTTTGTCCAAGAAGGCAGCTTGTATAGCTGGGTACATCTCAATAAATCTCTCAACCATGAGATAGAGTGAGTTCCAGCGGGTCCTCACATCCAGGATCACGGTATGCACAGTCATGCCTGAAAGATGGGGAAAGACCCATTGAAATCAATTAAGCTATGTAGTCCTCCTGACTCCTGTTGTGACTCTCTGATTGAGGATTGAGGCCTATTTTCTTACCCAGAATTCTCTGCTTCTCTGCAACCAGGTTCTTCACAATGGAAGATCTCTTGATGCACACAACACAGTCCCGGATCCTTGCAGACCACTTGGAGACAGTTTGGATGGTGTAGACCTTTTGCGCACTGAGATTAAGAGTATGTGCAAAGCATCCTAGCTTTCTGATTTGGAGCTCACGTGCAGCCACTTCCATATTAGCTGCGTTATCAACTGTCATGGCTACAACTTTTGCCCTAACACCAAAATCTACAAGCACTTCTCCTATTTCTTGAGCCACGACTGGACCACTCTGCGACTCATATACTGCCTGAGTTGAGAGTACTTTCTGCTTTAACTGACCTTCATTCACATAGTGGAGTGTGACAGTAACATAGTGATCCTGTGTGATACTTGTCCACCCATCACTGGTTATGGCCACTTTCGACACCTTAGCAAGCTCAGCTGTTAGATTTTTTCTTCTCAACTTCATACCAAGCTGGCAGGAGGATGCCTGACAACACTTCTCTGGAAGGGGGTGTGTAACCTGGGTTAAGGGCTCTGGTCATCTCCCTAACAATCAGCATTATGGAAAAAGCAATACAAAATTAGCTATCATCTGATTAACAGGAGGACAGCTAACAGTGTTCACGCTGACTTCAAGTTGTCTGCCTACCTAAACCACTTGGATGCAACAGTAGAGAAGGGCTGAAGATCTTTCACAATAAACTTAGCGACGGCTCTATGGCATTCTTCAGTCTTCTCTGGTGCCATCTTTTGTCGCTTTGCGATGGTGAATGGGGATGTCTGCACGCTGCATTCCTGAACTATGGTGGTGGCTGCTGCTTGCTTCATACCACCTACAGGATTAATGCATCAGCGTTGGTTTAAAAAAAAAGATGTTACCGGATCTTCTCCTGAATTAATGACTACAAACAAGACAAATAATACTCTTACCGTGACATGATGATGTCGAAGCAGAGGAGAAATCGGGTGCTGCTGGTACGGCGCTGCACTCGCTGGCGGGCGGGCGACTCGCTTTTGTTGCGTCCAAGCAGTCAAAGACGCCACACTCCTTCAGTTTAATGGCATGAGTGCGCTGCAAGTGCTTCATTATGTTGCTGGTGTTACCTCCCTTGGACGAAACTAGCTTAAGGCAAATGTTGCATCGTGACGAATCTTGGTCAACTTTGATAAAGTGGGCCCACACTTTAGATCGCTTACACCTTACCGCGGACATGTTGTATATCAGTCAGAGAAAGGCGCGCGCTGCGTCATCACCCATTGACGGCAGTGTCGTAAAGACGCGGCGGTGTCGTGATCAGGCGACGCGTAGGTAGATGATCAAAAAGTACCGATAACAGTATCGTTTGTCCATAAACTTAACGGTACCCTGGTACCGTTAAGTTTATGGACCGGTACCAAAAAGTACCGGTACTCGGTATACATCCCTAAAGGACACGGTTTGAGTAGTCTAGTGTACTGATCCTAAATGTGTTCTAGAAGTGATAAAAGCGATTAATCAGGATAAATTGTTTGACAGCCCTACAAAAAATACATTAAAACTGTAAATAATACTCTTTATAACAGTTTTAAATCTTGCATCAATTTTTTGAGGGAGGAGGGCCCAATATGAGTGTCTTTCATGGGGCCCTAAATTCCTGGCGGCGCCCCTGCTCCCAATACCTGCAGGATTCCAGCCCTTGAGGATCGGAGTTGTCCGCCTCTGTTGTAAGTGATATTAATGGCTAATAAACCCGCACACCCTCCATCTTACATCCTAGAACTTTAAGCTCTATTTAGCCAATAAAAGATAGTATTATCTTAACTCTTGTCTCATACTGTATCTTGTCTCATCTTCTCTATCTTTTCCTGTCTTAATCCCACAATGTCTTCTTCCATTTTGTTGCTGAATCAGCCTCAGTTCTAAAGCGTACTTTCTCAGCCTCAGGATGCTGCTTGGCAGTGACAATTCTTTAAAAGCACAAATAGATATCACTATACAATAAACCCAGTCCGGAGCATGAAGTTTTAAGGTTGGAAAGTTATGTGATATATCTTTAAAGGATAACTTTCTTTCTTTTCAACCTGGACGTTATTGCACACTGATAAAATTTCTGTATCACTTTGACTTCTTTGCGCAATATCTAGATTAAGTCGCCCTCTGGCATATATCCATATAATGGGAGAGACTGGCCTCCATATGATAGATATATGGAGCTTGTGATGCTGCACAGGCGTTAAAAATGTTCAAAACGTTCAAAAAATTCAAAATGCAACTCCCACTAACAGTTTTTAACATTAAAATTATGTATATGTATATATATATATATATATATATATATATATATATATCTTCATCTACCAATCTCTGGCAGTGCATCTTCTAAGTGCCTTTTGTGAAATCCTGATGGGGAAAATGAAGAAAAAAGAAAGAAGCCTCCCTCCAAAAGTGAAAAAAATGACGAGTCAGCATTGATATGCCCCACCTCACCTCCCACGTGGTAAATAGCACCATGAACTGCTGATGTTGCCTGACTTAGGGTTCTGAATTTGTCTTCAGTTTCTGTCTGAAGCAGCACACACTGGTCCTCTAAGTGCAACTTTCATTGGATTCCTAAGGCTGTTTCAGGCTCATTTAACAAGTTTTCAAATTTATTGAAATGAGACCTGGCTCTGAAAAGACATAAGAGCAGAACTGGATCTGCATAAGCACAGAACTGATGGAGAGGAAGTCACAGGAAGCCCACATTTTATAAGCCCCTGGAAGCAGATGAATAGACAGGAGAGTCTTACAGAGGCAAAAACTGGGGATTTAAACATTTGCATGTATATGCTGACAGCGACAGACTGCCAAGAAGCCTATCATGATTAAAAATATCCCTTGTTCTGATGGTATGAAAATCACATGGAACTTTTTTTTTTTTTTTGTTGCTTACTCAGTCAGATTAACAAAAGATTTTTTTTAAGGAATGGGTTGTATGATGTTGGAGTGGCCAGCACGGACACTTCACCTCCAGTAGGTCTCCATTGGAAGCTAAGCTCTGGCCCCTCTGAGATGAACTTCTGCTGTGCGCCCAAAATATGCTCCCAAAATATGCTCATGTTAAGTTAACTGCTTACTTAACTGATTGTGATTGACTGGCAGCCTGTGCCCCACTTCTTACCCAATGCCAGTTGGAACAGGCTCAAATCCCCCTGCCTGAATTGGGGACGTGCTATAGCAAATTTAATAACAAGTAATAATCTCTGCTATTTTTCATGCATATAAACTTTCATATTTTATCTTTTTTGAGCAATACATGTCTGCAGTAAAGAAAAGTACAGCAGCCATCAAAACTGCCACTGATAGCACCTTTTAGAGAATATTGTAATTAATTTGCATGACAAGTTCTCTCTTGTTATTTAACCAGAGTATGCTGTTCATTATGTTTAATAAGGAAACAAGCAATGTTTCGACTATGACAAAAGAAAACAGCAGTGATTTGTCCTCTGCAGCACTTGTACAGTCAAGTCCGCAGCTGCAGGTGTATTAACTCAAGGTCAGTTGCTGCAACCCCTCCATGTCAACTCGTTTATCCATTTCAAGCCTGCTGTTACATTGCTATTGGTGCACAGAATCCCATCAAGCAAACTGAAACCACCACCCTTTCTAATTTTGCTCAATTTGAACTGGTATTTGCTGGCATGCCCTGCAAAATGTGTTCAATTTAAGGATATTATACTTTTATTAGAGATGGTGGGAGCATACAGAATCTAGAGATTGAAGGATACTGATGGCCTGGGGGACCTTTAGCTTGGTGATATTATTACTGAGAACACTTTCATTTATTGTGATCCATAGCTGCTGGAAAGATTTGTTATATCATAGTGCTGTCTATCATAGATCATATTAGTACGGGCAGGATACCTGAAATTAAACCATTCAAGAAACACCTTCCCTGTAAAGCATCGCAGAGCTGGAATTTTACAAAAAAATTCCATAGAAACCTCTATACTGTATATGCATGGGCTTTCCTAAGCCAGTAAAAGTCAATTTTTTCCTGTGACATGGCAAATCGTGCTGTTAAAACTGTTTAACGTTGTCACCTTTGGCCAGAACCAACAAAGCTTTCTCCCCCACTTTCATGATCAAGTCGCTGTCTCTTGGTTATACTGTAGCTTCACATTTTGGTGAGGACGTAGAGGTGGTATTGATCTTCTAAGAGAGTGAGTTTGCTCTACTAAATGTCACATCAGACATTTATGAGAAAAAAGGAAAATCCTACCCTCACTTTGTTCCTTGACAGCATTGCTCATGAGGATTGAGGTGAAGGTGCTGTGTTTAGAGCCATTTTGTTAAAAGAAGGATTAGATAAAGCGTGCGGATGGGCAGCACAGCAGTGGAGTGGAGTCGTAGCTGAAGTTTCTATGCATTTTGACACTTCTCTTTTCAATCATGACAGCCATCTTTCAAGTTGTCAGGGGCTTTGAGCTTGAATGATAGATTCTGGATAGAGTATCACTTTCAGTTTGTTTGTGCACGCTATGTTTCACTGTGCTTGTGTAACCAAGCAATTAAAAAAAAAGAGTGATGAAAGGCTTTGCTGGCTGGGGAAGATACAGTAAGCCTGCACACTACTGCTCCCATACAGACATTTATCACTTTTTTTTTTTTTTATTTCCAAAGCTGTCACTGCTTGTTATCAATCTGGCTTCTTATCTGAGTACTGATACAAAAGTACAAGACTGTAAATTGTTGTTGCTTTCAGTTTGGAAAAGTCTGCATCATTAAAATGGTATCTTTATTTACATTCCTTCAAATCTACATGCACCCAACATCAGAAATGCTCATACTTAATGGTGTGAGTGATTCTGCTGCCAAAATAACTGCTGGGGAACAAGTTGGCACAACAATAAACAAGAAAATATTTGAATAAGAATACAGAGAAAGTACTGCTTCTTCATCTAAGCTTCCCTGATGTTTACGCCAGATTCAAATCATTCTTTTGTCATCTATTTTTCTCTGTGTTTCTGGTTCTTTGTTACTCTAAGTGCTTTTTTTACTGTGAGAATACAGGTCTAATTACAGTCGCACAACAAGCAATAAGCCTCCTGATGTGTAATGATATTGAAATTCAAAAGAATGCCTTTGCTTTAAAAGTAAGAGTTGACTGACTAACATTAATACACAGGTTTACAAAATTACATTGATAGGAAGTGTAAATCTTGATTTAGTTTAAATTCAGTATGGCTCTCTTGACCGTTTATTCCTCACTATTATGGCCATTTCGGTAAATCTCAACTGAACAGAGTTAAACAAGATTATCAGATCATAATTCACACCAGTAATGAAACATGTAAAAAAAAAAAACACAGTAGCAAATACTTAGCAGAACTGTAACACAAGCTGTTTCATAAAGTCAAAGGTTAGGACAGCAGAATGATAATACCGCTCCATTACTGTCAGCCTCTTTCTGGCTGAATGCCACAGTTAATATCAACATGCTAATGAGGTGTTGCAGGGGCAGTCATGTGTGCATGTTGAGTGGATTGCAAACTGTCAGGCAAAGACATCTGAGTCATGTCAGTGATTTGGTTATTGCAGTTTAAATATGTCAAAAGTTGTTGTGGAATTAAACATTTGACGTTTTCATCCACTTCAAGATTGCATTAAACAAAACTCTACGAAATCCACTGGTTCTGCTGCTACAATGCTGGACAAGACAAGTTAAGAAATTAAAAAGATAATCACTGATAAATCATGCTAATAATTGACCCTTTGCCAGCCATACCCCAGAACTGCCGCTGACCAAGGAGTTTCTGGCAAACTTCACTTCCATAGACGGGGCATGACAGGATTTTCAAGTCTGATGACAGATATCCAGAACGTTTGGGTGATGTTGTATTTTTTGCCTTCCCAAAACCAAAAAAACACAAGCGGAGAGATGCGGAATATGGATAAACGGCATGGAATATGGATTAAATGGCGTGAAAGATTGATTAAACAGCGTGGAAGACCTCACTCATAGTTGCACGTGGCTGAACACGGAGATCGACAAACTATTTATTCCGAGGTAAGACGCTAACGCCACCTAGCACAGTAGTTAGCTACAAGACAGCAGTATAATATTAAGAAAAAGCTACCGTTTTTCACATGGAGTTTGGTAGCTGTGTGTCACTAGAGGCTAATCAAATACACCAGATAAACACCAGTAAGTTACGGTTGCCAAGAAAAATATAGACAAATATAACACAGTCATCTCTGCCAGTTTCTCAGTCCAGTATCTGTTATTCCGATCAAATCCAACGTATTGATCAAAACCACCATGTGGAAATAACATCCTGGTCAAGGGTAAAACATCTAGCAACAGGCTGTAACACGTCAGATTAAGGCTGAACAATATAAAAAAAAAAAGATTATTGATAAAAAAAAAATCAGTATTGATCATCAGTATTTTTTTTAAAAAAAAGGCATTATCAAATTAAAAGCTATGTTAGGTGCAGCCCTGGCCGTTTAAGCTTTTGCTGAATGACCTACTCATAATAAAGTTCACACTAAAGCCCTTTTCAGATTTGCATTGCGAAACATGAGCGATAAAGTACATATGCTCCTTAAATGGACTCGTCTTTACAAACATGCTGCTTCCGTGTGGACTTATCATGTCCCGGGCGCTTTCATACATCAGGAAATATTGCGGAAAAGTCAGCACAGCCGCTGTCCCTTCAACTCTGTCCAGAATATTTTCTTGTGCTGTCAGCCAAAAAGACGTGTTGCAACATTTCAGCTCTTGTGACATGTAGACCAGCTGGTACATGTCCGCTACATCTCCGAGGTAAAAGACCGGACAGCATGTCTGAATGCAAACGTTATAAAGGACAGAGTCCACAATATTACCGCTTTCCAGTGCAAGTCTGAAAGGGGCATAACACTGAATTTCTAATTCAGCCTTTGCCTGGGTCTGCGTTTGTGATTGGTTTGGTGGAAGGAGTGACTGTAGTATCATGATACCCGGTTGGCTACAGCGGAAAACTGTGCTTTCATATTGAACTTTTATTGACCCTCTTTTTTTTCTATTGAAAAAACCTCTATTGATCAATATATATCAATATCACATTATCGTCCAGCCCTACGTCAGATATCTGAAACTTTCTGGAGTCATACATGACAAAACAATCTGTTAACTTACTCTGCGATGCAAGAACGTTGTTCTTGTATACGTTTGTTCTGGATATGAATCATCAAGACGTGGAGTTTCTGAGTCTTTCTGTATGAACGCTGAGCCTTCGCTTCGATTTTAACATCCTCTTTATCAACATTACTCCATCGACAAATAATGATGAATTCCTCAGAGGCATCCTGCAGTCCTCTCTGTCTAGCCCCCCTGATATTTCCAAAATATTACTGCAGAAATTTAACACAATTTCCTTCAGAATATGTTCACTGAAATCACTGAGCAATCCATGTTGATGAACGCAGAAATTAGCTAAAAACGGATAGTTTGCCAGACTTAGCAACTGTAACCATGGGGGGGTGGAACTTAGCGAAAGGTCAATTCTGCAATTCACACTGTAACTGTTTTGCTGTGTTTTCCATTTATTAAAAAAATGAAATGACTGGATAAGAGTGCTGTATCAGCTTCATTCATCCAAGTTCTGATCCAACTAATATCAGAGCCAATATTCCATCCAGGTATCAGATTGGTGCATCTGTAGTTAGCCATTTAGTCAGGCTAAAATCCTACCTTTCAAAGTCAGACTATCACCCTAATAAAGCAGCTTATTTGGACTTTACCAATTCAGTTACTTAAAGGCCCACAACCGAACTTTAAGCGGTTTTCTCAGTGACGCGCCCCCTGTCAATGGCTAAACTTCATCCATCTTGCAACGTACCTTTCCTTTGAGCTCACACCAGCCAGTAAAAGACAGTCTTATCTTGACTCTTGTTCAGTCCCTTCCTGTTTTTCTTTTCCTCTCTTCCTCTGCTAATGTTTCCTTGTGTTGCGTTGCTGAATCTGACATGATGCGTGGTCAAAACACCCACTGTGTTCATGTCTGGTTCAGATCCGTTTGCTAGGAAGTGACATGGTGCTGCAACCAATAGTCAGCTGCAACGTCACAGCCCGGTCCCAGATACAAAAGTTACGTAGGGCAGTTTCTGAGCCTTGGGACACCTCTGGGCAGTGACGGTTCGAAAATGTGCATAATGAATGTTGGTGTGCCATCAAAACGAGTCAGAAGCCCATATTTTTAAGGTCTAGGAGTTGCATTGTGGGTCTTCAGATGAGTAGTTAGTAATTTTTGACATAGAGCCTCTTTTTCAAATTAGCCTAGGCACAATTTTTCACGGTGGGCTGCACGGTGGCATGGTGGTTAGCACAAAAGCACAAAGACATGCATGTTAGGTTAATTGATCACTCTAAATTGTCCCTAGGAATGAATGTGAGCGTGAATGGTTGTCTGTCTCTCTGTGTTGGCCCTGTGACAGACTGGCGACCTGTCCAGGGTGTACCCCGCCTCTCGCCTGATAATAGCTGGGATGGGCTCCAGCAACCCCCGCAACCCTGAACTGGATAAGCGGTACAGAAAATGACTGACTGACATGACTGACAATTTTTCACTTGAGACAGTTTCAACATATTTCATCCTGTTATTCGAGTTGCAGGAGGTTGCCAATGCTAATGCTTGTGTAAGTCAGTGGAATTCTGCTTGTCAAAAAACAATTTTATCCACTCCATCAAACACCTGAGGCAAATCAGTTATAATGCAAGACTATTTGTCTAAATGCCTGTGCTAAACTAGTAAATCTGTGTGCTAAACAAGTAAAACTAGTCTTGCATGACAAATTTTGCATTACATTTTGAGGAACTAATTTCTTACCAGCAGCAGAATTACACTTTGCATCTGGGTGGTAGTGTTACTATCTTCATCAGTTCATAGTGGCTCATAGGGATATGGTGATGGTTTGTTTGATGAAAAACAAATCAAATTCCGAGGATCAGAAGAAATGGACAGCATGTGAGTTAAAGATATGTGTCACCGCAGAGGGTCTGAATACCTTTGACCATGTGATAGTTCAGTTTTTCTTTTTTTAATAAATTTGCAAAAAATTTCTACATTTCTGTTTTTTTCTGTCAGGATTGGGTGCTACATTCATGAGAAATCAAACTTACTATTTTGATTTTAGCAAATGGCTGCAATAAAACAGAGTACAAAGTTTAAAGGGGCCTGAATACTTTCCGTGCCCACTGTATGAGATACTAGCAGGTATTAGCCGAAGCAGCTTCAGAGTAAGTCATTCTGTAGCATTAGCAGCTGGACCGTAGTCACATGACTCTAAAAGGAATGCTGGGATATGAAGTTCTTCCACATTAACAGGGACTTTTCTACATGCTGGACTGATGCTAATGGAACAAAACTTCATCATGGAAAAACAAGATCATGTTTTAATGCTGATATCAGCCAATAATATCAGTAGGCCGAAAATATCGAACATTTCTAATTTATAGGCTACTCATGCTAACCAAATAAAAGGACAGAGATGACTGCAATACAAACTCAGTTTTAACCATCAGTTAAATTCTTAGTTGATTTTAAATCTTTAAAATCTTGTGATTTGATTAATTTTAAATTAGTTTTAATACATGTCGCTAATCAAGAAGATAACAAGAAAATGGACAATAATTCTCTTGAGGTCAAAGTCTTGTTTTCAAGTACTTGTTTTTCTGGTTTCTTTGTTTACTTAGGGCTGGATTATACTTGTTCTTGGTGATGCGTTTCATTGCCACCATACGTTCCTAGTGTTCATTTTGGCGCGAGTATGCTCGCATTGACACAAGGTAAATTCTGAGCCTACCATCTGAATTTCGTAGCAGAAATCGAGACTCATCAGACAAGGCAACATTTCTCCATCTTCTATTGTCCAATGTTAGTGAGTCTGTGCAAATTGTAGCCTCAGTTTCCTGTTCTTAGCGGACAGGAGTAGCACCTGGTGTGGTCTTCTGCTGCTGTAGCCCATCTGCTTCCAGGTTGGATGTGTTGTGCATTCAGAGATGCTCTTCTGCATATCTCGGTTGTCAGCTTTCTTCCCCATTCTGCTGCTCGGTTTGAACTGCAGCAGATCGTCTTGACCATGTCTATATGCCTAAATGCATTGAGCTGCTGCCATGTAACTTAATGAGCAGTTGGACAGGTGTACCTAATAAAGTGGCTGGTGCGTGTGTATATGTATCATCATCAGTCATTTTCTGTACCGCTTATCCAGTTCAGGGTCGCGGGGGGTTGCCGGAGTCCATCCCAGCTACTATCAGGTGAGAGGCGGGGTACACCCTGGACAGGTTGCCAGTCTGTCGCAGGGCCAACACAGAGCAATTTAGAGTGTTCAATTAACCTAACATGCATGTCTTTGGACGGTGGGAGGAAGCCAGAGTTGGAATTGTTCAATTCCAAATGGTTGGAATTGTTTGAACCCCCTCCCCAGCCGGGAATCGAACCAGTGACCTTCTTACTGTGAGGCACGCCACCGTGCAGCCCCATGTGTATATGTATGTATTATTATTTTTTTCTTTTTTGTTTTTTCTTTCTCTGATGAAAACTTTTTATTTTTATTTTCATGTTACTTAGAGCAGATGGGTTGACAGGGGAATATTGCTTAGGGACAAATCATCTGTATGAACCGAAATCCTGTAAATAACACTTTTTGATTAAATTGCAGTAGCATTCACATCAACACCTTTCCTCTTTAAAGAACAAATACTACATTCAACAGAGCCTCACATCTTTTGATTATTTTTAAGGTCCATAAACTCAGTAGCCACAAGACCTCTGACAAAACACAGCTGAACAGCAAGTTACTTTTTTTAATTGAGTGTAAGAAAGTAATCTGTCATTCATTTGTTTGCCTGCAGTAATCCTGACAATTAGACCAAAAAATAGCAATTAGAAGCAGCAGGACACAAAGACCAGGTAATGAAAAACAAAATAATCACTGTGCTTCAGGATCCACATGAAATGTTAGTTTGGCGTTCAGGGTGTCCTCCAAATACAAATACATGTACATTTGTTTTGTTCTTTTATCGTGAGAACAAAGATGCATGTCAAGGTTGACATATGCTTCTCTACACATCGCAAATACTGCTATTCACATGAGATAAGTTTGGTTAGAGATATGTACAAAAGTGTGTGAAAACAAGAAGCTTGGTTTGTATATTCAGCTCAATGTTATGAACCTTTCATTATCTTCTGAGAAAGAAACCCTAAATGTAGATACAAGCCCCACAAGAGAAAACACTTAAACCACAAATCAAATAATTGAAGCCTTGAGCTGTGCCTATCTGAACCAATTTGGTAAGATGCTTAATCTAGGTTGTATTTTTAAATATTCATTAAAGTACATCACAATGAGTACAACAGCAATTACTGTCACGTGTTTACAGATGATTATGGGGGTTGTTTTCAGACCCTTAATGTAATGTGTGCTATCTCATCATACTTCCTTAAAACAGGATATCAAATTTAGATATTTTTAACTAGCAAAGAGAACCTTTTATTTTCCGTCTTATGATTAAGAATGTACATTCTATGTTTAAAGCATACTTTTTTCTCAGAGTTACAATTGTTTTACCCTAACTACTTTTTGTCATTTGTGAGTAATGCTGCAATTGTAAATGATTTGTCTCACCGTAACATGTAAACAGTAGTGTTTTGTTCAATCCTGGAGATTTTCTTCACCCCATGGCTTATCCACTGTGGTGTAGGCTACAACTAATCATCCCTCAAGGCATTATTGTTTCTATAATATTCACTCGTGTATCTCGCTCAACAGATCTGGATGAAATATTTTCTCCCAGCAAAGAAAAAAAAAAGGAGAAAGCTCATTGTTATTCAGTGAATGCACTGGGGTTTTGATGCATTCATGAGAGGCTCTGCAGATAAGAACTCACTTCCATTGTAACCCCAGTTAATAGGTATGTGAGGAAAGGAATGACATTTTAAAGAACATAAAATATAAAGAATGCCCCCTGTTATGGCATCAGACCACATCCAGTATTTGGCTTGGTGATACATGTCACCCTTACACAAAGGTCAAGGCTAAGAAATCTGATTACCGGCTTGTGGCCGTGGACAAATACTCAAAAATGTAATGATTTGAAATAATGTTTTGGGGGGTAAAAGGTCATATTTCAGTGTCAACACAATGACAAACTTTACAAAAGAATAACTTAGATGTTAAATGTGAATTTTATTAACCTTTGTTACGTCAGTTAACATACAGAAATCAACCCAAGTAACTCCTTCCTGACTGTCTGGTTAGACAGTGAGCTTGTATAAAGTAACAATGGAGGCAGTGAGGAAGAGTAAATCCTTACAGTCAAACTAATTTATTGCATGAAAAGTGCTATATAAATAAAATGAGATTTGATTTGATACAACCAGTTTGACAGATGGTAAAGGACGAGTCAAGGACCAGTTAGCATGATAGCTTGAGTTTGATATGTGTAAAATGTTGAACTGTTTCACACATATACTTCACCTGCTGGCAAAATATTTTTTCCTCTCAGTAGATAAAAAGGCCACATCAAAAAGCATTTAAAAAAAACTAATCAAGGGTTTGTTTATTTATGTTGCATCATGTATCATAGAGCAATCATGTGGTCAAAGGAACTGTCCAAGGAGCTCAAAGACAAAAATATTGCAAGGCACAGATCTGGCCGAGGTTACAAAAGAATTTCTGCAGCACTGAAAGGGGAAGTTCGATTTTTTTTCAATCTGGACTTGTTTTTAAGCATGAAATACATTCATTTACTTACCCAGACAGTTTTGGTGCAACTTGAATTCCTTCAGGAGATATTTAGATTCACTCAAGATCAAGATATGTCCAATATAATGGAAGTGATGGGGCAACCGCGCGCAGCCTCTAAATAAGGCATTATCTGCCATAAACTCCTTCATTCCACCAATGTTTTGTTGCGAAACATTAGTCGGACCCCCCCCCGTGAGCTCAAAGTTGCTTTTTTATGGTGATTCGTCCTTATTTACAGACATTTTTACTGCAGCGGCTTTGATGACGTCATTATTATGCAACACCATAACAAGTAAATGTCTGTGCCATGTCGGTCGTGAGAACAATTGTCTGTGGTAATTTAAAACATGAGTTTTCACCATAGTTGAAAAATCCAAAGTTCACCAGAAACCCATTAGCTACGATAAAGCCGGGGTGTCTGCAAAAAGATTGCATCACATTCCCAAGCTCTAATGTCCGCATCACCTGCACGCAGAGATGCTTCTCTTCACTAAAAAAAACCCAAACAATAAAACAAAAACAACAAAAAAAAAACTTTATTGTTGTAAGACAATTTTTTTTAGGGGGGGTAGACACTGAAGTTTTATAAGCTGATATGATTGTAGCAGTCAAACAAGGTTTGCTCTGCATCTGGAGGCTATCTCCTTTTTCCCCCTCTGTACATGAACGGGCTCTCAGACTCTTACATCTTTTCTCCATCATTTTCACTGAGAGCGGTGTTGTCTTCTGTCTTTGGCTTCCTTGCTCCACTTCTTTGCTGCTCTTCTCTTCAGAAACCTGTAACTGCTGCTGCGGTGGAGTGTTTTTGTTTTTTTCTCTCTCTCGCTCTGCAGCAGAGTGGACTTTTATGGCTACAAAGATGTGTATGAAAGCACCATGACTGGGAGGTGCAAATTAATCATGATTTTAAAAGTAGCGAAGTAGATTACATGGTGTAAGTTGTACTCAAGTATGAGTAAAATTACACACTTATTTACAAAATACTCTTAAAGCACAAGTACCCAAAAGTTCTACTTAATTACAGTAATGTGAGTATTTGTAATCCATTACTTCCACCTGCAATTACATAAAACCATTTTCATGAAAAACCCTAAATTTACCAAATGCCCAGGGGTCTCATTTATAAAACTGTGCGTAGGATTTTTACTAAAAGTGTATGTACGACCTAGGGATGCACCGATTGTGAAAGTCTGGGCCGATACCGATACCGATGTTTAACATAACAACTTGGCCGATGGCCGATGTTTTCTATTTTCATTTATTACTTCCTTTGTGCCACAGAAATTTACAAGTCTTTCAGCTCCTCTCAGTTTACCTTGAATGAGCACAAATTCAATCAGACCAATTTATGAAACAGAAACAACCTTTAATGTCACTTTGTGGTTGACATTAGTTATAACAAGCTCTTTTCTGAAAACTTCAAAAACCTGGGACTGATAATCACTAAAAAGAATGCTTCAGTATATTGCCCAACAAAATTGAGTGGTTTTAGCCTAATAAACAAAAACATACTTAGTGAGAAGATTATTTTCATGGCCGAATAAAAAGAGTTTTTCTTAAGAACAGTGTGTGTATATACATATATATATATATATATATATATATATATACACACACACACACACATATATACATATATACTGTATGTACATAGGCTATATAATAATCGGCCACTGCCATTGGCGAATGTCATTTCTATTGGCCGATGGCCAATGGCAGTTAACAAGGCAAACATCGGCCGATACCGATGTCCAGCCGATGCATCGGTGCATCCCTAGTACGACCAAAACCAAAGGTTTGCATATGCCAAAAAATATTCAGATTTATAAAACTGGGCGTACGCACAGATTCAAGCAATCTCCCCTTTATAAATCACACTCTTCCTGGAAGTTTGCGCAAGTGAATTTGGCTGATATCCTGCCCCCTATACGCCCACATTCTGCTATAAATGGTCAATGCAAAGCACCTCATGGATGTTTATCCATATAAATGAGCCTTTTTATTTATTTGAAAGGTTCTTATAGTTTCAGCTCACCTGCAGCATAAATAACGCTGCTGGTTTGAATCCTATAAAGCCAATACGATTAAAATTTGATACGATGGGGGAAATAAACGTTTGAGTGTGACAGAACAAAAGGAGAGCCTGGACGGGGATCAATCTCAAGTTATGAGCACTAGTAACCACTCTGCTGAAGGAGAAGCTGGCAGGCAAGCAGCCAGGGCACAATATCTCTTAGATACAAGTGACAGGACCCCGCACTGCCAGCAGGGGAATCATGATGCCATGTGGTTTCAGTTCCCCACCTCACCATCTGTGTCGCCATTTTCCCCAGTCTCCAAAACCTGCGTACGCATGGGTCAGAGTAAACGTGAGAGACCGCACATTTTCCCCTCAAGTTTGCTTTTAATAAATCACAACTTTTGCGTGAAAACTGGCGTACGCCAGTTTCAGGCCCCGTTTTGTGCATATGCAACGTTTATAAATGAGACCCCGGGTCATTATTGTTAATGTGAATCTGTTCTCAGCTGACTTACCTGGTAAATAAAGGTTAAATAAATAAATAAGTAAATAAATACATTTCTGTATCAGTTCAAAAGGAAATTTAGAAGTATTAGCCTTTAAATGGATGGATATGAAGTATTAATTTTCAGGGGGAAAAAACTATTTCCACAGTTAGGAAAAAAAGAAAACAGATAAAATAAAATAAAATAAAACAAAAAAAACATCCCTAATATCAGTTATTTCCTGTCTAATAAAGAAGCAGTTTGAATATACCTGATTCTATTTTAATCTTGTTCAGAAAAAGATTTTTTTACATAGTAAAGTGTGTAAAAAGAGGTAATTTCTTAAAAAAAAAAAAAGTCATTGATTGTGCTTATGTACGAGTCAATGCCTTTGTACTGTATTTGTTGGAAGCTGATAATGTTAACTAGCTTCTAACTTCCTGCAATGGGCTATATGCACGACTCCACTATTTCCTGAACTTCAGACAGCAGCTTTGCTTCCTGTCTTTCGTTATTGGACAAACTGATTAATCCAGGTGTGTCTGGCCAGATACTTAGGTCAGACACACCTGGATTAATTAGTTTGTCCAATAACGAAAGACAGGAAACAAAGGTGCTGTCTGAAGTTCAGGAAGTAGTGGAGTTGTGCATACAGCCCATTGCTCAACAAAGGGTGTTGCCATAGGATGACCCTGTCTCCCCTAGTTTGTTCACCGCAGATCTTGTAAACAGAACAGCATGGTCACGAAGCAAAAGTTGGGATACTCCCAACTGATACTCCTGTTTGTAAACACTATGGGCTGTATGCACAGTTTCACTAATTCCTGAACTTATTCGTGCTCCTTTGTTTCCTGTCTTTCATTTCTGGACAAACTGATTAATCCAGGTGTGTCTGATCTCAGCTACCACGACGATAATGGCCAGAAACACCTGGATTAATCAGTTTGTCAAATAATGAAAGACAGGAGCACAACCAAGGTCAGGAAGTAGTGAAATTGTGCATATAGCCCATTCAAACCCCTCTCCTCGGGCTAATGGTCACATTGCTCTTCACCCCAAGCATCTCCTTCAAAGCTAGAAAGTAGGTGAAAGCCAAAGCAATATTAACCCATGGTTTTTGAGCGTGTAATATCAAAGCACTTTTCGCTGCAAAATACTTCCTTTTCTTCGCTGCATCTGCCATTTTTATTGAGAATTCCAGTGAATCTGGTGTCGGCTTCAGTCAACGTTTAAAAGAAGAAAAAAAGTTTGCTCCAGTCGACGAGTTCATCCCAATAGAATGCTCTGTCATTGGCTGGACACAACACGCAAATCTCCACCCAGTCACGTCCCGAACACATGAAAACATAGGGAAAAGGCAAACTACAGTCAGGGGAGGGGGAGTTGCAAACAAAACTCACCGCCACATGAAAGCAGAGGCCCAGAGGTGCGGATTAAGCCGGATTTCACTCACACAAGTCTCGTGCTTATTTTCAGGAGGAAAACTCTGGACTCTAGCTTTAAGGTAAGCTAACAGTTTGTGAAAGAAACGCCTTAATATGCCATCATTTGCAGTGGGGATAAGTGACAGAAAACGCCATTTAGCTTAAAAAAAAAAGTTGGGGCCGGCATATGGTTCAAACTAAACTGTTATCTTTGCTCATGGTTCAAAACTGTGCAGATCAGGTATGGCTCCCTCAAACCATTATCAGTACTGATGAATAATAATACAATATGTTGTTTTAAGCTAATTAACTGGTGAACCAATGTCACTGCCAACAAACTGCACACAAATTGTCATTTCTGAGTTTGATTTTTTTTTTTTTTTAATACAAAAACATCAATTGTGATGCAATAGATAGTTCTTTACAACCTGGTTAAGCTACTGTACTTAAGTTTTACTTCATTCTCTTCAGCAGAATGATCAGTTCCTGCATTTCAAAGCCTGGAGGCTGTTGAATCAGCTTAATCCTTGCAAATGCTAGGTGGCAGTGATAGTGGTATATGAAATACACAGTTTTCCTTTCTTTGCAATATATTTACCTGACCCTTTTCATGTTGGAAGGAAGAGATCTCTGCCTACTGATCCCACACCTTATCCTTATCATTAATTCAGGGCTGTCGTGTCACAGCCCTGAATGAAAACTACACCACAGTTCAAAGCTTCAAGCAACAGAAGCGGCTGCTTACTAAACAGACAGGTATATGATGACCAGGCTGCAGTTACACATATACACATGCTCCTGCCTGGTGTTTCAGAAAATTCATAAGGATGAAAAAAATCACTGCATATATCTGAGTCATATAGTTTGCATTGATGTTACTGTCTCTGAAGATGTTACGCAAATGTGATTATTTATCTCAGACTGGAGCTCTCACATGAAAATAAATTGTGAAGTTAGTTAATTCAGTGTAAAACATCTGGGAACTTCCTAAACAAAAGCCACTGTGCAGATTTTAAAATTGCTGAACTATCTGAACATGACATCATCTCGGTGTACACAAGGTTTCAGTGAAATAAGAAACAATGACACACAAACGTGGACAAAACAGCCATTTGGATGAGAATTACAGGCGATCTTGCAATCCCTCCCGTGATTCTGTGATGTCACAGATCTCGCAACAGCTGGTGCATTCCCGGGCATTCAGAGCACAGTGTTAATGCTCACACCGTGGAGGTTGGAGCAAAGCTGTTGCACTGCGCTCATGGACCTGGTGTTGAACCAGGGTTAGAGAAAGAGACAAAAAAAAAAAAAAAAAAAACCACAAAGAAAAAAAAAACAGAATCAGAAATATTGTGGAGTCAACAAGTCTTCCATGCTATGTATTTGTTCTGCCCAGCTACTGAATCAGGTGAGTCCAATCAGCTGATTGGCTGAGCAGAACAAATACATGGCATGGAAGACTTGTTGACTCCACAATTTCCACCTCTGGAAAAACAACCACTCTCAGTGGACACAACAGTTGTGTTCTCATGGTAAATAATATGGTTTACAACTTTAGATTTAGTGAGTATTTGTTATGTGCAGGCCTTTGGAGACATGTTCTGACTTAAATATGCTTTACATGTATAAAGTGGATTGGATTAGATGAACATTGGCGATGGACAACATGCTTTTAAAAAAATGGCAGGGATGATAGATCAAAGATCTAACAGAAAACCATACATATGATTTCAATTCCTTCAAGTAAAGGTCTTCAACAAGAGCAAATGCTAAAAACTTTGTCATATTTTTCCTCTGTGTTCCATTAGTGAGTGTTCACATCATGTTCTTCTCTTGCTGAGCTGACTCGATGCCCAAGCAAATGTAGGTGGCTTTAAATATATACTAGCATACTACCATTAAGTGCTCAAATAGTCATAATTACAGGAGCCATTTTTGAAAGTATGTGAGGGTGAAAATGTAATCTTTGTGGCTCAGCCAGGGTTTCAGTAATTTCATATCAGAAGCCTTTTGAGTTTTTTTTTTTTTTTTTTCTTTAAGAATATAGAGGGCACATAACCAAGACGTAAAAATTGAATTTGGAGTACATGTTCTTAAGATTTTTTTTCTATATACAAATATTTCTATCTTTTTTAACCCTGTCTAACACCCATTATTATTTTTGGTACTATAATGTAACACATCTCTTGTGTAGGCAAGGTATTCATCACACTATTTATCAAACACTTTTGCAAATTTTAACTGAGAAATTTATCTGAATCCATTACAAGTACAGACTGAAAGAACCCAACAGTTCAAAGTCCAATAAAAACTGTTCTTATATGATTTAATTAAACTCTGCTTATGAGAATCATTTTCTCTCTAAACAAAAGTTCAGTGTCTTGAGATATTATAGCATCTCCCTTCTCTGTCGGCCAATGCCGTTCTATTACTATTTAAGTTATATGAGGAAGCATGGGACTCAACTTAATTAGAATTTGTTTTTTTTTTTCACTGCTGTGCCGTAATTAGTTTGTTAAAGCAGAACAAAAGGAGCGTGTCTCAGGAAATGTAAAATTGGATATTAATTAAGTTACAAATGGAAATCATGCTTGAATGCTAAGAGCAGCCATCAGGCTGTAGCTATTCAACTGCTGTTAAAGTGAAAAGTGTTTCATTATTTTGCCTGCATATCTCTAAGTTATGCAATAATTTTATCTGCTTTTCTTATTTGGTTTATTCTAAAATGAATACTGTCGGTTGCTTCACACCCCTGCGTTGTTGCTTTTATTCTTCATGCGTTGGTGACTTTAACTCTCCCAGATGTGTCAGATCCATGGAGGCAACCAGATAATGAGATGTAGAAATCCCACACACCATTTTCAAAGCCTTTGTTTTCATCCCATGGCTGCCTGTCACTTCTGGTGCAATCGCTACCGCCATCAATAATAACTGTCCACCTAACAGCGGGAGGACGGAACAAGAGTCCATGAACCGTAACACAGCAAAGGAGAAGACAAAGACGAGAGGGTAATAAGTGTTGGAGAGGTGCTGGAAAAACCCACAATATAAACACAGGGGTCAACTTTCCTACAGTCAAATTTGCTGTCAGAGCTTTATGTTGATAGATGTGGAGGAAGAGCATCTCGGACACATATTGAAGCGTGTGTGCGGTCAAGATGTGTGAACCCATTGTTGCTACTAATATGTCTCAGCAGGAGCTGAGTACTGAGTGAGCACTGCGACAGTTGGAACTGTGTGAATAATTCAGTATCTTTACTCTATGATCACTGTTCAATATGCACTGGCTCTTGTGCATGTGTGTGTATATCTTTGAGGGAGACACAGACAATGCTCAGCTAATCAGGCTTATGACTATTTTCGTGCATTTGTTTAGATTTACACGAGTCATATCAGATTAACCTATCCCTCCAAGGAAGGTTTATCATACAATCAGTGCTGCTGGTAAAAGTAAGATCAAAGCGGTATACAATTGTGCAAAACTTTAAGGCAAGGTGGATGATTAAAATCACCCGTTCGTATCAGGAGAGCTTCTTATCAATTCCAAATGAATTCTGCTGCATGTTTGTGACCTCATTGTGGTCTTTTGAGTTTTGATTCTGTTTGTTTTACTTTGTCATTGAAATTTCAGGTATTCTGTCTTCTCTGTTTCATATTCTATATTTCATTTCCTCTGTCTGTTCTCTGGTTCTCAGTTGCTCTCTGTTCACCATGTACGCCTGGATTCATTTAACAAATTACAACCACCTGCCTTTTCTTGGTCATTACGTCCCTCACCATGAATACTCCCTGGTTTAACTTTTTTCAGATCCAAATCCTGACTGTTTCACTTTTTTATGGTTTTAAGTGGTTTTCAGTGAATTTTTGTGAATTCTGTGCATTGGCCATTTTTCTTTAAAAAAAAAAAAAAAAATTTAGCTTTTCTTAAAGATTTAAATTGTGTCAACTTCTTGCTTCCCTGTCTTAGATTTTTCTCCCCTCCACCATCGAGAGCTATGACAACCCCAAAGCCATGGAGATTTGCTTTCAATTGGTATGACCCTGGCAGAGTCCAACAGGAATTACATGATAAAGTTTAATCAGTGGATAAAGACTCATTTTTTTAAAAATATGGGGGAAAAAAAATCAGCTGTTTGACACGAACTGGTGCTCATTGTTCATGTAAGTAACCATATCAAGCTGATTCAGATGAGAAAGACACATCAATACATGGTATGATGATGGTTACATGCCTCTTGGGACTGTACTTCTCTGTCTCCGTCTCCCCCCAGTGTTGCGTCTCCCACTGATTTAGTAACTGGAGATACAGCTGTTTTATATACGCAAAGAAAATAGGTGTCTTGTGGCTCTGTGTAAGTGTGTCTTCCTGTACCTGCTACATTGTGGGAACCGTTTTGTGTTTTTAACCAACAAGGTGAGGTCATTTTTGGAAAGTGAGGACATTTTGGTCGGTCAGGTCAAAATGTGGTTTTAGAGGGTTTTTTTTTAAACTCTATTCAAATAACTGTTTTTGTCCCCACGGGGCAATTCAAAAGGGCAAAGAAGTAGCTTAAAAACACACAAGACAAGTCGCAAACATACAAATAAGTCACTCCCCATGCTAAAACAAACACATAAAAGTTATACATTTATAAAACATAAAAAAAAAAAAAAGTTTAGGTCAGAAATAAGTTTTGGCTGAGGTTTGGTCAAGGTTTAAGTTTAGACCATCAGTTGTGATAGTTAGGGTAAGGGAATGCATTATGTCAATGACTGTCCAGATAGAAGTAAATGTGTTTCTGTGTGTATTATCAGTGACATAGTGAGTATTGGCTCCAGTAATGTACAACTGCACTAATATGCTAATTAGACATGTGTATCACTGTTCATTGAGCAACTACTGTATAGTGGCTGAAATAAAACAATAGTAATCAGGAGTGAAGGTTTGTTTGGTGACCCCAGTGGCCATTCCAAAAACTTGACACTGAGAGTCAAGATTATCAGATACTTTCACTGAGGTGTCATACATTTCACACACTACAGAAGAAATTGGATAGCAGTTCTTTTTACAATTTGTCAATTAGCAATCAAAAGGTCTTGTCTATTGATGGAAGTGACATAGATATGTAGACAATGTAGAAATTAATCTTTCAGAAGCCCAGTCTGTTACGGGTCAGCAGACTCATGTTCTTGGTGGAGAGTGGCACAGGTCAGACATTATTCTGAGAACCACATACAGTTTGAATACCTAGCCTTTATTGGTTGAAGACAATACCAGCTGAGTTGTTTGTCCTGGATGAAAAACCTTGCCATTTTTTTTTTTTAAAGAGAGAGATTCATGCGGCTTCGAAGTAATGACTATCTATTGAACCCATGCTTTCATGCGCAGACCCAGGCATTCAACACAAACTATGTACCTACAACAGGGTGGCTCAGAAATAGATTGTTAGCATTGTTCCCTTACAGTAAGATGGAGCTAGCTTTGATTTTTCAGCCTATTAAGACTGAAGTGTGGAGTTGCACAGTGACACAGCCCAGGTGAGTTTAATTGGTGGTAAGGTCTTGGTAACCAAAGGTTACAAATCTATATACTGCAGGTGCTGTTGTCATTTTAAAGCGTAGCAATGAACAACAATCTTTTCACAATAACTGCAGGGAAAGATAAGAATCTTTGTTTGTGTAACTGGTAAGCTTCTTCGTTGTGCTGGTTAAAGTATCACGGTGACACAGTGTGATCTTTTGGAGAGGCAGCCTGTTTATTGTCTGACAATAACAAAGAAAAAGAAATGTCACTGCTTTAATATGCCCGCTCCAGTTCACCTCTGCTACAGGAGAATTGTACAAAAAGGTGTATTTTCCATGCTAAAACAATATATGTATGTTTCATACCTGACAATACCAAAGAAAAAGAAAAGTCACTCCCTTAATGTGCGCTCTCCAGTTCCCACATAAATGAAAACAGAACAAAATTTAAGCTAGAAATGGTAAACCTGGTATCTCTCAACCACCATCGGCCTATTGCGATCGTCTCATCAAGAGTTAATTAGTGATGGCCTTTTTGAAATGGAAGCTCCGGTGTGTGTGTTAAAAAAAAAAACAAAACAGTGCATTAGAAGCACTGTGTGAAAGCTTGATTCATCTTGCCAGAGTCACATGAACAGTGACGTCCAAAGCTTTAGTTGTATGTCACTGCTGTGCTACTCGTTTGTCTGGTCTATAAGGAAGTGAATCATTGGCGGGATTGTGGCATGTTGGTGGAGATTGAGCGAGAGAGAGAAATATCGAGCAAGTGAGCGAGCGAGTGAGCAAGCGTGAGATACTGAGCAAGATGGAGCCAGGAAGGAAGAGATGCCGTTCTGCCGTGCGGGGACACTTCGATTTGATTTCAATTAATAAGGTAAGTTTGGCAACATTTAGTTTTTGTTTACTTTTGTTTTGTATACTATCTAAGCTTATATATAAACATAGGAACAAATACTGTACAAGGTCAATACATTCAGATTCAGAGGACTATTTATCCCCGAGGGGCAATCCCGTTTGCAGACAATATAACTTATATTCGCTTTATGAGTTCCAAAGTTTATATACAATAACGCCACATCAGTAATGTTTAAAAGCATTTACTATTACTACTACTGCTATTGCCATTGCTATTACTATAACCACCTTTTTTTCTCTTTCTTTCTTTTATTTAGGTCCAGTACTTGGTCTGGAACCAGCAGCTGGCCTACAACAATAATACTGTACATCATCAAAGCTGAGACATTATCGTGCCAAGCATGATGCTGTCCCCTCTGGGAGTACACCAATAATGAACCCAAGCAATCATGGTATTAACATCAGTTGCAATTCACTTGTTTATTCTTTTCTCACATTGCTGCTTGCACAAAATGTCACTAATTGTGTTGTACCTTCACTTTTTGGGTGAGGAGTTGTTGATTCTGCTTCTGAAATACCAGCAGACTTTTGGTGAGGTGGGAGACTTATTCATTTAATGCCACATTATGTCATTTATGTGAATACACATTATAAACAATAAGCTGTAACTAATATCTACTTACAGAAGATCATATTTGTAGACCCTCATACAAATATTTCCTTGTGTTGAAGGGACCCCAGACATGGAGCCCCTTCAGACCAGACAGCAACTGGTTGATGCTGCTCTGGTGAACCTGATTGTGAAGGACTCCCAGCCCTTTTCCACTGTGGATGATTCTGGCTTCAGATAGTTTGTAGGCATCTTGGACCCAGCCTACATAATCCCCACAAGAAAAGCTCTGAAGGAAATTGTGGAGAAAGAGTATAAAGAAGAAAAGGAGAAGGCAAAGAGGGAGCTGGAGAAGGCCAAAGCTGTGAGTGTCACCAGCGACATGTGGACATCTATTCACCTGGAAGCCTTCTTGGCTGTGACCTGCCATTTTGTTAATGACCAGGATACACTGTCCATTGTGTTGCTTGGAGTGGGACATTTTCCCATGTCTCACACTGCAGACTATTGCTGAAGTGAAAAGGGCTCTGATGGTGGAATGGGGCATTCAAAACAAGGTAAGATGCCTTGTTACCGATTCTGCAGCAAACATGATTTCATGTGCGGAGGTAATGAAAATGCGCCACACAAAGTGCATTGCACATGCTCTTAACCTGGTTGTTAGAAAAGCCATTGATCACACAGCAGGGCTGGCAGAGATAAGAGGCAAGGCTCGGAAGATTGTTGGCTATTTCTGGTCCAGCACAACGGCAAAAGAGAAGCTCTGCCAGATGCAGCAGCAAATGGGCAGACCCCATCTTAAGCTCCTCCAAAAGGTTGACACAAGATGGAACAGCTCATACACCATGCTGCAGCGCTTGTATGAGGAGAGGGAGCCTGTTGGTGGTGCCCTGGTGTCCATGAGAACAGACATCACACCGATTAATGCTGAGGAGTACCATTTAATTAAAGAATGTCGTTCAGACCGACCGTGGCAGGCGTGGCAAGGGCGTCAGGTTTACATGCAAAGTCTATGTAAACGCGCGTTAAGGAGCGTCAAACCTTCTTGCGGCACGTTTAGGGCGTCAGGCACGGCGCGTTTGGAGCGTTTTGGCGTTCACTGCACTTGCCAGCGGGGGTGGCAACGCCAGAGTTGGAAAATCTGAACTTTTGCCGTGCCTGCCGCGGGGCGTCAACCAATCAGAGACTCGGCATGTGTCAGTGGTGACGCAGACACACATTTTCTGACAGGACGGGAAATACAGAGGAGACAGCAGGGAACCTTTCCCCTCCACGGAGACAGGGGAGGATAAACTGTGATCTGAGTCCGGTCCCAGGTTCCCAAACGGCGGGTTGATGACCTGCCGTCCCGATCAGATTAATAAGCTTATAATGCCGTCCAAATGCGGGACTGTAGGTCATTAAACTGGGGTGCATGGGATGAAAGCTGAACACGCCCATTGTTGGCGTGCGGTTCCTGGAGTAAACGGTGAAACTAACTAAACTCAGAACACCTCTAAACAGTCTGTTGAATCCCCACACGGCACAGAAACGCCCGACAACATTTTTCTCTGGCTTTGTGGAGTAAATAAAGCCAAGCAGCTGCTCAGTTTAATCAGCCATAGTAAAGCACAGACAAGGAAAACAACGGGATCCACCACCACTCTAGACACTCTTGCCACACATCAGCAGCTTTTTGGTCTCTGAAAGTCAGCGTCTGATTTTATGTGAACCAGTGTCAAACTTTAGCTGTCAAGCGCGTTTTTGCCGCCGACAATGCGCTCGGTCTGAACGCACCATTAGAGCCACCACTGAACTTTCAGAAGAGCAGAGAGTGTCGGGATCTAAAGTGATTCAACTGGTCTGCATGCTGAGATACACGCTTAGTAGAGTAGTCCCCAAGTTGGGGATGAGAAAGCTCTTCAGTTGTGCATCAACCTTTCAAGGATGCTTCGCAATTCTTAGTCTCCTCTTGAGACAATGAGTGTCATGATAATTGCTACACTGCTTGATCCAAGATTCAAAGCTGTGGGCTTTTGCAGCCAAACCAGTGCTCAATTAGCCGTGAAACGACTGACTGCAGAATGTGCCGTCATTATTGGAGCCCAAACGGATGAAATCCCTCCGGTCGCATCCACCACCTCTCAGCAAGAGCCAGCAGCCGGCCCTGCAACCCAGTCAGGTACAGTTTAATCTGAGGCACAACACGCATTAAGGGTTTCAGCATATGCTGTAGTAAAATGGAGGTTTTCCACAAAGATATTCTTAAATTGAAATTTGCTTTTGAACATATTCATATATGTCATTTGAGTTCAATTTAACTTTGAATTTCATGTAATGATTATGTCTGCAGTCATTCATGATGTATGTTCTTTTTAAGAGATGGTTTGTGGGATCTCCTGGACAGCCATGTGGTGGAGAAACAAGTGAGGAATGTCACAGCAGAGGCCACAGTTGAGGTACAGAGGTACATGGCTGATCCACTGATTCCCAGGACAGCGGATCCACTCCACTTCTGGCCAACAAGAAAGACACTGTACCCACACTTGCACCAACTTGCACTGCAATTTCTGTGCACTCCAGCTTCATCAGTTCCATGTGAGAGAATTTTCTCCAAGGCAGGAGAACTTGTCTCCAAGAAGAGAAACCGACTCAGTCCTAACACAGTGGAACAAATACTGTTCCTAAATGAAAATGAAATACATTAAACTTGTGTATTTTTTGTTTTACAAGTTCTTCAGTATTTTCACTGTATTAATTCTTAAGCACTTATCCCCTGGGTCCAAAAACAAACCAATGCAAAACGAGGCCTCGGTTTGTGCAGATGACTAACGTGTCGGTCTGTGTTTCACATCCGCACAAGAAACATTCGGAAGTCGCGACACCGAAGTTAACAAATGTTTATCCAAGCTAAAAATACAAAGCCACAGAAATCAGTATTATCAGCTTTCCCACTGATTTGTTCCCCTGCATCACCTGCCCATGATAGAGATTATTTGAAGATTGAATGAATAGAAGTCGCCAACCTGAACACTGAAGAAGCTCCTCTTCCTCAATAAACAGATTTCAGCCCCATGTCACCTCATACATGGAGTTCCATAAGCACTGCACAAAACACATAAGTAATTCTTGCAATCACAACAGTTAATGCACGTTAAATATAAAATTATACGACATGACGGAATGCCGTCATTTTGTATGAGTTAGATCATGTGCCCTCACTTCAATTATGTTCCCAATTATGTTTCTATAGTACAACGGTTGACATGCTTGCCTGTTACTTGGGAGTCCGTGGTTTGAATCCCGCCTGTGCCTTCGTTCTTATCTTGCAAGATTTTATTTTCAAACCATACCTATTAAGAGTCAAATACTTAAAGGCACAATTAATGCACATAGTATGTGTTGGATGCTAATGATTTATTAGATAAATACTTTATTTACTGGTCATGGGCACAACTGAGATGGTTTGAGTGCAGAGTTGTTCGGGCTGCTGTGGACCCATTTGGACACTTGATGTCACTAGAGAGAAATATGAATGAAACCCCGAGTACTGAACCTTTTCCTGAAACAGTTGGTTGGAAAACCTCATTGCTTCAGGAAGCTTCATTTGGCCATCACTAGAGTTAATAACACATATCTTGATGATAAAAATAAAAATTTGGTGAAAAAAGTAGAAGAAACAAAAGAATGGATTGGGATAAAAAAAAATGATTATATGATGATGGCACCTACCTCTCCTACAGGAGGATCGTACAAAAAGGGAGGGGTAGGGGAGCCAAACGAATTTATGGAGGAAATCGAAGAAGAAGAAACTGTGAAGGGCGATAACTCAAAGTGAACTACAGTGATTTTCTTTAAGCCTGGGATACACTGTGCGATTTTTTCAATCGTTTCTCGCAGCTCCAACTCAAATTGTGCGAATCAGTCGCAGAGTTCAAAAGTTCACAGCTTGCAATGTCTGTCCTCATACGAACCGATGCTCAGATGCAATCTGACTACTCACACTGTTCGTCCTCAAAGACAGGTCGGGGTCTAGAACAATTCCAACATGAAACGCAATAAATACAGCTAGTAGTAGAAGAAGAAGACGACAATACAAAACATGCAGCAACATCATGTTATCACCAAAAAACCCGCGCTGCCTTGGCGATTTGCGTTCTTTCTTTGTGAAAAATTTGCCAAAAATAAAAGACGACGATGTCGTGTGTGGACGAGGAATTGTCTGACCAGACGTGGGCTGTACGGTCTGTCGGTTTTACAACGAGAACTCCGTCCAAATGACAAGCCACCCCTCTGGATACTTCAGTGTTTGTTTCGCGCCTGCGAAATGTGAAAATCTCAGAGGAAATAGTTCTCAGTCTGGTTGTGGCGCCGCTTTAACATGCGATGCACTCACGAGCCATGACCAAAATATCAAACAGGTTTGATTTTCTTGCGACTCACGATTTCTGATCGGGAGCTTGTCGTTAGGTGCCAATCGCCTCTCGTGACCCCCTAATATACTGTATGACGCATGACACACAAATTTGGCCACGACTGGAATATCAGCTCAAAAACGGATAAAAATCGCACAGTGTGCCGGGCTTTAGAGATCCTTTCAGATATGAAAACACCTGGACAGGTTTTGTTTAATTATACTGAAGTACTGTATAGGTTATACAGGTTACACTTGCATTCAACCCACTGAATACCTTCCTAAGCCATCTCTCCGTTAACAAAGTTATGTATGAGAAAGTAATGAAACATAATCTTATTGAATGTACATGTTTGAGCTCACATACAGACACTTCATTCAAACAAACAAGAAAAAAAAAATTAAAAAGAAGGAAGCATCCAATGAAAATCAATAAACAAACTCTTGAAAAGAAAAAAAGGAGAAAGCATCAGATTTGTTATTATCACACCTGTTTGCCTGGAGCTGGCATGTTTGTAACGCAACATTTTGTTGATGTAATTTTCGTTTATCAATTTTAAAGGAGTACAGCACAAGTCCCAGGTTTTTTTTTCCAGAAGCATGCCCCTTCTGGCAACAAGTGAATTTGACGCAAATGTTATGCACATGCATGAGCTGCTTAGACTGTGTTGATCTTTATTTTAACCCGCATTGCACTCAGTCTGAGCCCAGAGTTAGAGACACAATGTCTTCTGAGGTAATACAGTCATAAATATGCAAATTGTTTACAGTTTGATCATTGAGTAATCTGTCAAACTGTATGCTAGTGGTAACAACAGGCTATAGCTGGTTTGTAGTTCAAATATCCAAATTCACAGGCTAAGACCACGAATACCTTATAAAATTACTGAACCAATGAAATGTAAGAAGTGGCCAGAGTTACGTATCCCTTCCCCAGGAACAGTTATATGGCTATCATATTGCTCCATTTACTGTACAGGCTAAAAGCGTAGCATTGTAATATTATGTATCCTTATTTCCATCACACATATCACATTTACCTTTTTAACAAGTAGAAAACCAACTGCGGGTCCCGTTTTATTCCCAGAGCAGACCAGAACTCCTCCCTACATTTATAGCTAGAAAGCTGCTCCAGTGTTACTCTTGTCTTACGTCAGCGCCGGTCAGACCCCATTTTGTCTCTTTTTGTCTCACAAGACAGTCAGCTGCCTGCAGCTACAAGCCATTCTCCTGGCCCCAAACCACTCGGTTCAGCTAAAATTCAGCAAGACCAACACCGAGCGGACTCGGAACATACCAAGCGGACCCACAACTGTTAAGGAGCAGCTTAGACCTGCAGAGTCAGGTGTGAAAGTGGAGAGGCACTCATTCCCTGCGTTAGCTTGCGGCAAATAATTAGCCTTTAAAAACAAGAAGATAATAACTTACATGGTTCCAGTCGAGTTTTAAATAGTTCCTGTTTATAAAGATGAGGATGGAGGGAAGGATTCATCTTTGGAAGCAGCCGGGGGAGATCTGATGACTGGAGCCATCCTGTTATACCAGAGCAGCAGCTGTCTGTCCTTACAGTAGCTGTATGACTGATCTGATTAATCAACGATGGTGGAGAAAGACTATTTCAGTGGACATGACTGCAATACCAATATTGATACTTATCAATATTTTTTAAATACTTTTGATACAATAATGTAATTTAGAGTAAACAATAAAGACATTACAACATATTAAAGCATTTAATGGTGGAGAACACTTGTTCAGAGGGTGCTGACGAGGCCTGGATGTAAAGGTAGGTGAAGGACAGCTGTGAGAATAAGGGAAGTGTCTTGTCTTACTGCTTCATCTGGATTTCGTGACAGTGTCATAATGATGCAACAGTTGGGTAGATCTTCAAAAAGTATCAATAACAGTATCGTTTGTCTAGAATCTTAATGGTACCCCGGTATCATTAAGATTAGAAACCAAACAATACCGGTACTCAGAAAACATCTACTCAGGAGTGACATTAATTTTTATTACAGGGAAACGCTGACAACGTGTCATGGTTTCCTTGAACATAAAATTGCACTGATTTTTCTTTGGTGACTCAGCTGATGTAGGAAATGTTTCAGGTGTACTGCAGATGAGAAGAGAAAATTATCTGAGAAAGCAACTGAGGTGGTTACTTTGAGGTGCTGTGATGAATGAAAGACCAGAATACAGCAGTATATAGATCCAAATAGGGAAAAGATACACAAAACTTCTTTCACATTTTGAACATCTAAAAGGCAAAGATTGCACATCTTTGTCAGAGTTTCAAAATTTAATACATGTACTTTCCAAGTTATTTGCACATTAGATTTCCTTCTACTACCTCAAGCACATACACTGGTGGCATTAGCACCACTCCCCCAAGACCCTGAAGAGGATAAGTAGTTAATAAGGGGGAATTGATGGATATAAAGATCTACTCAACTGTAATGAGGTTTTGATGCCTATGAGATTTGAATATACAAATATCACATTAAGTGTTGTGATACTGTAGCTTGCTCAAGCACAAAACCAGACTGTATAAACATGGTTGAAGAGCCAATTGCAACACAATCTACATAAAGCAAAGTACTACCAAGCAGCAATTGTTGGTACTTTGGAAAAAATGAGAGAAGCACATGATAATCTGCTCATGCCCTGTATTAAGAGCTAAAAATAGAAGTGAAAAAAAGGTAGTGAGAGAGACCTGTGGCAGAATAATCTATCCAGACTGCTAAACAGAAGGTGGCGGGCCATGTAGTGAGGACCGGGGGTTAAATATGACAATAATTTATTGCTCAGCACTGATTCTTTCTTAAGAGATTCTGTCCTGGGGTCCACAATATATCTATCTCCCGAACATCAGTGGGGAATTAATGGAAAAAATGAGAACACTCTTCAACTCAGAAGAACAGAGGAAAATAAGGCATCAATTGACACTAGAGCTGCAGTTTGTCACAACACCACAAAGGAGTTTCCTACTGTGTGCGTGAATTGATTCAGCTTTAACCTGATCTGACTTTTCAGTGGGTTCCTGTGAAGCTATACTGTAGAGTTGTGGAGGGATTCATTAGCTGATTCCATGAAGAGAAATACTGCAACACCGTCAGTTCAAACCTCTGATGTTAAGCTACTAGAGAAGCTCACGCAGTCATGACTCTTTGTTGTTGACAGAAAGTCAACACTGCACTTTTCGGCTCCTCAGGAAAGATCTTGAAGAAGCTGTTTTAAGAAGATAAAAGCAAAATTCCCCTCAAATCTCTTGCTTTGCTTGTGTTTTCATGTAATGTTTTCATGTTGAGATATACACCATATTTGGAAAGGACCAGTGACAGTTGCAGAGGTGTTAAAAGAGATATTTTGTTGTTTGAAGTGAGGTTGTGCTTAGTAGTTCAGTATCTTTTCTGCAATAGGAAGTGGTCAGAGTGCTCTGTGTTTTCTGACTGACAAGCTAAAGCTAAAAGTCTTTCAGAAAGGGGGTGTGAGAAAACATGTTAAACATCTAAGAGAATCTAAACCTAAAACATTGTAGTGGTGTGAATGGAAGTTTTATAGTAGATTTTTCCACCATATACTGTACAGAGTGGGTCCATGTAATATCTCCCAGGGTTGCAGCCCAGACTATTTTTGAACACACTGCAGACCATGATGGTGAGTGAGTGATGCAAATGCTAAGTCCAAAACAAATTCCCCCTTGTGGAACAATAAAGTATTTTGAATTGAGCTGTATTGAATTGCTACATGGGCATCCTACAGCTGAAAAGCATAAATACACAAAAAGAAACAGTACTCTGGGACATTTCAATGACATACCAAGTTGGTCCCTTCAGCCAATGCTATAATAATGATGTATCATGTCATCATGTAACATATGTCAAGTCAAGTCAACTTCATTTGTATAGCACTTTAAACACAGCAGCTACCGATACAAAGCACTGAAAAGAGGTAAAAACAGAAATTAGGTCTCACAATGGGGAAAAAAAAAGTGAGAACAGAACTTTTGAGAAAATTAAAACAAATATTAAACGAAGAACAATCAAAGCATTGTCATGTTCATTGCATTGATAGCCATTCATCGTGTATCATGTATCGTATCATATCGCATCATACAGTATATCGTATAGTATCGTATCACATTGTATTGTATCGTATCGTACCGTATCGTAACAGGATATTATTTAATTCTATACTTTTACTTTCATGTAGAAAACAGCAGAATAACCAAAGAAAGACTTTAAAGTGCTGAAGGCATGACTTTGCCATACAACACACCAAGACAAAATAAGTAGTTTATGTGTAGTTAGAAGTCAGACGTGTGTTTACATAAATGTCCGATGTTTAAGAGGCGCGGCTAAGAGTTATTAGCTCTTCGCTAGCAAAACTAGTCTCAGTGACGTGACATCAGCATGATATGGAGTTTACATGTTTAATGTAAAAACATGTGGAGAAAGATGCTCCAGAACAGCTAGTTTGGAACTGGTTTGTGTGGTGGGATCATCAGCCAGTTCAGAAGAGTGTGATGATGCTGAGGAATTTGGGGACATCACACTTTACAGGTAAGAATCGGACTGGAACTGTAGCCAGCTGCGTACGGTCTGTCTCCCAGCTTCCAGTGCACTCGCCTCAGCTAAAACCCTGCAGTTCCCACACCAGGCAAACTCAGAACTGTAAGGAGTGGACTCAGAACAGCACAAGTGGACCCCCAACTGATAAGGAGCTGCACTGGTTTGATATAGAGTCAGGCTTGACAGAGGAGAGACACTCATTCCATGTTAGCTCGGGGCTAACCGGCTAATTATTTGCTGCGAGTTAGCTTGCGGCAAATAATTAGCCTTTAAAAATGAGAAGATAACAACTTACATGGTTCCAGTCGAGTTTTAAATAGTTCCCGTTTATAAAGTTGAGGATGGAGGGAAGGATGCATCTTTGGAAGCAGCTGTAGATCTGATGACTGGAGAGGTCCTGTCATAACCAAGCAGCAGCTGTCTATCCATACAGTAGCTGTATGACCGATCTGATTCAGCAATGATGGTTGAAAAAAAATATTCCAGTGGACATGATTGCAGTTCCATGTGTTAGAAGTCTCATCAGCTCCAACTTCAATGTTAAATGAGCTGTCAAAAAATTTTATCAGCACTTTGAAGGTGCCATGACATCAAATTTCACTTTTCTGGGGTTTTGGGGGTATAATATGATCTGTTGTGCACTGATGAGGCCATGTGAATGTCCAGAGTGAGCATCAAAGTGCCTGTTCATAGTCTGTCAGCTTTGTCTCTCTGTTCAGAAACGGTTGAATCAGACAGCAGTTTATCATTCTACGCAATTCATTTGCCCCAATTAGAGCACACTATCAAGCAAACACGACTACTCTTATCCACAACTTTTTTTTTTTTATGGATCACATTTAGACTTTCTTCAAGGTTAAAAATGCCATTTGCTCTGGATTTTTTAAAATCATTTGAGCATGACTCAAGTCAAATTTTACTCTGTCTTGGTTTGTTTCCTGGCATGTCACTGATGTGAGGCCAAGAGTTCTTTGCACAGTGATATTTCACATCCTATGCTTCTGACTGTGCTGTCTATAAAGTTTACAATCACTTTGACTTACAGAAATGGCAGGAATTTCACATTTCTGAGAAGCTTCCGGAGTTGTATGGCTCACCCAGAAAGTGCTTCAACACTGGAATAAAAAGAGCAGACCATCACCTTCATTTTAACCCCACTTTTTGACGGCACCAGTATTCCAATTACACCACTGATTTTAGGGTCTCCTATGCTTTCAAGCTTTTAGGGTTGGTCCCTGCTGCTGGAAGCTTTAAATCAAATGCTGATGCTGGTATGAAAAAAAAAGAGTAAAAGAGAGACAGATGTACGTAATAAAAGACAGGGTTCCTATTAACTCAACTCACCAGTTCCTGTGTTGAGACTTTAGAGGAGAAGAAATGGGAATTTGTGTGTTTTTTTTTAATTAGATTATTTCAAAAGATCAATAGGTATGCTAATAAATAATTCTGGATTCTAGATTCATACGGTTTGTGTTCAAGGCAAAGATTGCTCTTGGTCTCCTTACATTTAATGCATCAACTAAAGAGCCAAATCAGGAAATGCAGAAATAATTGAAGGTATAACAAGTTTCTTATGAAAAGCACAAGCAGTTAAAGCAGAGATGGAGATTTATTCTACTGAGAGGGGTCAATGCGAGGTTCCTCTAGAAGAGGGAGCCTATACAAGAGAGGGGATGACTGTTGTTCTGTCTCTGAAGAGGGTTATTACAGCACCAAAGAACATGAGGGAGTAGACTGATCATCGGTGGCAAAATAGAAAGCATTGCCTGAGTGTGGGATGGGATAATGGCCTGGGGACAGATTACCTCAAAGCCTCAAAAACAAACTCAGGCATTTTGAAGTGCAGCCAGCATGAAATAACAAGACTAAAAGAGGCTGTACTCTTGCACAACAGTGCTTTGAGCTAGATTTTCATACCTAGATTTTCATGATTTTCACAATATTTATCATGCATGTGCAAAAAAAAAAGACACAACAAAGCACAATTGAAGCTGGAAGTATTTGGACTTAATGTCTGAGGCTAATTACAGCATCCATTAGTTTCACGTTAATCTAAAAAAAGTCAGAAAGTAACAAAGTTCATGAATATTTATGCTACTGGAACCACAGCTGTTTGTACAAGAATCTACCCTGGGGGGGAGTGGGTAGCTCTGGTGGGGCAGACCCTGGTTCGAGTCCTCGACACGGCACTCAGGTAAACCATTGTGGACCCTTGAACAAGGTCCTTAACCTCCACCAATGGCTCCCTGGGCTGCTTTAAAAAGCAGCCGACTGCTCTCAGGTTCAACCAGAGATGCAGAGAATGAATTTCCTAATTGGCACACTAATTGAGATTGATAAAGTTTATCTTACCCTCTAGTGACGTACAGTACAATATTTCACACTGCCCATAAGTCCCATTATGAAGAAATTTCTTTTCAACCAAGGGTGCATGAAGTAAGGAGACAAAGACCATTGACTCCTTCATATTCCACCCTGGCTCCATGTTTGTTTTATCTGTGGGTTACCACATCCCTTACTTTGTTAGGCAACGTCTCATGACGCGTGCAAGATCATAATCATTAGAGAATCTCTTTTTGCAAGCTGGAAGCTGTCAGTTATCATCTGGCAGCTACACGCATCTTCAGATACAGGCTACGTTCATTTTCTAACTGATTGCATTAGACAGTAATTTACTAAGAATTTATTTAAAGTGCCAGAATTTTACCAAAAGGTTTCAAATGTCAACTTCAAAAACAAAATGTTACCAGAGCACTGAATCCCACCCAGGCAGTGGTTATTATGTACGAAAAGAATATTTTCTACACATGCACTTCATTTGCACAATAAACAGACACTTTCT
Source organism: Atherinomorus stipes (assembly GCA_023101725.1). Classification (NCBI taxonomy): domain Eukaryota; kingdom Metazoa; phylum Chordata; class Actinopteri; order Atheriniformes; family Atherinidae; genus Atherinomorus; species Atherinomorus stipes. Next base: position 173,790 of record JALJCO010006053.1, on the reverse strand, counting down.
GTAACCTAAATAAACAGACAAAGAAACAAGGTACATACAGAAGTTCTTATGCTGAAATACCTCTTTTGATACCTTCCTAACATTTTTTAATACCAACACATCAGCCTGTGACTGTGACACACTTTGACTTCAGTTATAGGCATAATAAATAATTACAAAAGGTCACAACGGTGCACAGACTTGCTCACAACACTAGCAGAAAAAGAGACTAATCGTCACAAATGGAAAAGGAATTCCACCCAAATAGAAAAAGAAACATACACAGTGGCCTAATAAAAGTTTTTAAAGTGTCTGTTTTTTTTTACTGCTCCTTCTGCACCCTGCTGTAATGGTTTTAATATTATATGTAAAAGCACTTTAAATTGTCCTGTATGTGAAATGTGTTTTACAAATAAACGTGCATTGTCTTAAGACAACATGCATACAATGGCTTTCACTGCCATCTACTCTGATTTCCTGCAGGTGAAAAATTGTGGCGGTTCAGTTGAACACATGCATGTGTTCATGTACACATATACCAAATCTACAGTTACACATATTCCAGCTATGTCTGGACAGTATGAAAGTGTGTTCTCCACAGCAGGAGAGGTATTAACAGAGAAAGAACAGACTTAAGCCTCACTTTGTTTCATTTGAAAATGTTTGAACCCTTCAAAATGGACCCACATTAGTAGTGAAAAAGTTATGTCACAGGTCGGCTCAAAGCCCATGACAAGAAATGAGGGGAGATAAGGTTTGGGCCAAACAAACTGCTTTTATTTTAAATAATGCTAAAAGTTAAATTATGAAAACTAACATGAGATGTGAATATGTAGGAGTGATGGATGCATGCAGTGTGAATGGAAATGTGCACATATGACTGGGTGCAGAACCAAAGCAAACCTGAAACAAAAGACAAAAGTTACCTGGAGGAGCAGAGAGCGAGAGAGTGTTCGTGGCATCATGCTTATAAAGTGAGCCACGGGTGGCTCCAATCTACAAGGCTCACCTCTGATCAGCAGAGGGAACCTCCCCTGCAGATCAGAGGAGCCATGACATCCCCTCCTTAAAATGAGGGTCCCACCCTCTATCCCAAACTTAGCCCATAATAAAACAAAGTAAAAGTCCCCAAAGCAATACTGACACCTGTCCCAGCTCCCTGCATCCTTCACCCAACAGTCCATCCCTCCAACTCAGCAGCCCTGGTACCTAAGGAGCAGGTTAAGAGGAGGAGGAGTAGACCCTCAGCAGAAAACAGTTTGTCCTGTGCTCCTCTGCACTAAGTATCAACAATAATACTGCTCACCAAAAGTAAGCAGGTTATGATCAGTAAAACAACCAGGAGTCAAGCCAGAGCAAACACTGGCCTCACCACAGAAAATACCTGGTCTGGACAACGTGTTCTTGCTCTTGTGAGAACACAACCTCCAGGATCAAAAGGCTGCCCTAAAGTCAGCATTGGGTACAAAGGTGCAGACTTCACTACCCGGGTTGGCTTGCAGGTAAGCAGACACATATGACAAGTCCTAATAAACCAAGCACCATCTCGCTTAGCTATGGCCAGAAAAAATGTTGGAGAATGCAAACAAATACGAACACCCAGATGATCTGTCACGTCACCATGCGATGTTTGCAAAACCTTTTCTTGCAAAACAGCTGGAACCACAATCTGGAAAACTGGTTCTCCTGAGCCCTGGTCACTCTGCGGACTCCACTTCCTGACCAGAACACCATCTGACATGAAACACAGAACACTTTCTTGCCCCACAGACTAAGGCACAACACTCAAAATGGTCAGACAAAGTTGCATCTGCAATTTGTTCTGCTACCAGTGCATCTGCAGAACCCCACAACTGTTCCAGTTGGAACTTAACCGGCAACTCAAGCTCTGGCTGAACCTCACCCTCTTCAACCCCAGAGGCAGCACGAGTTCCAGCACAAACTGGAAATACATCAGGAGGCACCCTACAGTCTGGTGGACCTGCTGGGGACACCAAAGGCTGTGTTTCAACGATTGGTAGGCACACCATCAGCCCACACTTTACTCCCAGCAAGATCATTTTCCAAAATCATGTGCACTCCCTCTACTGGCAACTTGGGACGTACCCCAACAGCTACATCGCCTTTAACTAAACCACAAGTTAAAGCAACTTGATGTAGAGCAGCAAGTATGGGACCAAACCCATGCCCTGCACCAACACACAACCACCAGTATCAGAGACCTCAGAAAATGGCAACACAGACTCCAAAATGAAGGAGTCCAAAGCACCTGTATCCCTCAATTTTTATTGGAGTTGTCCTGTTATCATCAACCAGAGACACTGCTCCATCAGAAACAAAGGCTGAAAAGTTCCTGTGGGAAGACAAAGAATCAGGTTCAACTTGGGACTGCAAACACTCAACCGGATGGTCAGAGAGAGCTACAGAAGATGCCATTAATGCAGGTCTAACTCAGACCGACATTTTGGACCTGAGCAAAGGGCACTCCTTCTTCCAATGACCCTCAACAAAACAGTAGCGACACGTTACCATCAACTGGTCCTTTCGACCCACCATGAGCAGTTCTGCTCTGGGCCCTGGGATGCGAAGACACAAACGATGAACGGCCATACATATAGTCATAGCCATGGTGTGGAACACCAGCCTCAACATGACATTTGTGTATGAGCACACTCATCAGCAAGAGCTGCTGCTTCAAAAGGAGACTGAACCTTGCGCTCACTGATATAAGTTGCAACTGCCTCAGGTACAGAATTCTTGAACTGCTCCAACACAACCAAGTCACAAAGACCCTCAAATGTGGTAACCTCAGAAGCTGAAGTCCAGCGATTAAAGTTTACATCAGAAATAAAGTAAAAACTTTTTAACTTTGTCTCACCAGTGTGTGAAACAAAGTGACTTTAGTGTGATACAACTACACATTTTATATACAGATTTCACTAATGCACTGTTCTTTGTATTTTCATATCAACATCAATACGTGAACATTTTCATAACTTGTCTATCTGTACTTTTTTGCCATGAATATAATTATAAAACAATTTGTGAGGAATTATCTCTTTATCTATTACTGTTGTGATGGAACAGATTACTCTCATTCTGAGCAGGTTTATTACACACCTATTAGTTACTAGACATTTTCTTTCCTGAATGAAAACACTAACTTTTACAGAACTGTCTCTAATATCATCCAACCCAAGACAGTTATTTTGTAGGTGTGAGAAAGAGTACAGACCGCTTTTCCAGCAATTTAACTGTGTAGCTGGTCTTGTCCTACACACGAAGCACTTTGCTATGTCTGATTTGGGGAACATGTGAAATAGCTCTGATCCCCTTGGTGGGTATGAGCGCTGTTAAGTCGCCATTTTTTAAAACCTCGGCACATGATGTTTGAGTGGTGCAGAGTTTTCTGACCGACATCTGCATTCACAGTGCTGGTCAGCCTACCTCTGCTTGTGGAGGAGCAGTGGAGGTTGGCGGAGGAGTGATGCTAGCCGTTGCGCTACTTTTCTCGGATTCTTACTTGGTGGGTGTCCCCCCTTTTTTTTTTTTTTTTTTTTTTTTTTTTTTCTTTCTCCTTTTAGATTCAATGTGGGGGTTTACAGCGTTTATTCCCATTGTGATATTACTTTTCTTCTTGCAGACTTGACAATATCCCTCCCGACTATCACCAACCACTAGCCTTAGCCTTTGAATCATAGTTACTCCAACCCAATGCCCGAAAAATTACACTTCCCCATTTCGGCAGCGAGTTTGTCGTGACTTTGACCAGTTTGTAGCTAATGGACCAGTGGCTTTTTTTTTTTTTTTTTTAATCTTTATTGTGGCTTGTTTTACCGCCAGTGCATGTTGATGTCATAATATCATTGATCTCCTGAGATTCCACTCTACATTCATTAATCTAAATAAAGTAAATAAATGCATGTGATTTTTAGGATTGGCCTACACTTACCACAAACGGGAAAACAAAAAAATCTCAGTTTGATAGTGGTTCAAAAAATGTAATGCATCACCAGAAACATTTATTACTTTTTAATACTTTTTAATGGCCTTCATTTTTGCCAGTTTCATTTATTATCGTTCAATACTTTCTACCACCCTGCGGACACCCTGAAGAATATCACTATAACCTATAGTGCAGTGGACAATAATACTGGCTTCACCCTGGTAGCATTGTATACAGTATATGTTGTGTGTGTAGACTCTGACTTGGTTGGTTTTTCTGGCACTCTTCAAATAATAATCTGTGCGTATTGAAGTTTTTTCTTTAATAGTGTTGTGATTTAGCTTGGGCAACCACAATATATATAGCGTCACTTTGTATGATATTAATATTAATATTAATATTTCTATTAATATCAATACTAATACAGCCTCGGAGCACCACCTTACTTATTTGATATGTAATGGAAGCAAGGAAAACCATTAAAGTCTTAAATCAACTCTTAGATTGATTTAATGAAGTGATCAGTCTCAGGACGCTTTCATGAGTTCTCGCTTGAAGTGACCTTTCATGATACATCAGAAAAACCACAAACAACGACTAGTTAAGATAATACGGAGTATTTATTAACTAGTCTACAAACTACATGAGATAATGTATGTACAAGATATATACAAGAAATATGTGAGCATGATGATCAACCAAAAGTTATCTTGTGAAAGAAATGTGAGATGGTATGAAAATGAAACATAAATTAATTAAGCCTCAGTTAATTAATAAATGTTTAAAGAAAAAGAAGGAAGGATTTCTTAATCCAACTAAACAAAGTTAATCTGGGTCTGGTAAACCGTAGGTCTGGATTAATTCACTATCACCAACTTCTTGTGACATCAGATCATATTTCATAGCAAATGAGAGAGATTCTCCTCAGAGGTTCCGTCTGACTGAGGTGCTTCACTCACGTCCTGGTTCTGCTGGACTGTTCCTCAAATCCTTTGGAAGATTGTCGGGTGGATGTCCCCCAAAAATCTTCCCGATCTCCTGGAAGTTCGTCCGGCTCTCTGTGGGCTGTCAGCTCAGTGGTGGTTCTGGTTCGTCCTCTCTCTCTCATCCGTCTCCCCAGAGACGTGCAGCTTCAGGACTGATGTCACGGGATGGTTGATAGTAAAGATGATTCGGGTTGAAGTCTTCTTCTCTCCATCACTCCTCCCGGAGTGATCCGTGGTTCTGAACTCTGCTGAGTTCAGAGCAGGTGTTGTTTCATTCTTTCCTCATTGTTCCAAGTTTCTTCAGTTCTGCCTTGTTCGTTCTTCTTCTCATCAGATCTAGTTCTCTTTCCCAATCTCTCCAATTCCTGATTCTCCCAGTTCAGAGCTTCGCGCTCTGCCTGGCAGTGGAATGTGGCTTGCAGCTTGTCAGCCAATGGGAAGCTGACAGAGTCAGGTTTCATCCAATAGTAAGACATGTCTCGAATGATCATTTGATTATCAGTTAAGCTTAATGGTTATAAGCATCTGTGAATTCTAAATGAGGCATGTGTAAAATGGATCAATTATTCAGACATGATGAAATAAAATGAACACAATAAAATAAAATAAAGCAAAGATCTGAATTATATGAATAAAGAAAGACATTGAATAAACAAATCAGCTAAACAGATAAAACAGGATTAATCTTGATGATTTAGGATTCCTGTAAAGAAAATACGTGTTAGACATCATTTGATATGAGGAAGTCCATTTCTAACATAAAAGTGGATTTCAGCAGATGGGTAAAGTGTCTCTTTCTTCACCTTTATGCTGCAAATCCTGGAATGCATGTGATGTGAATTTAGGGAAGAACATGTAGTTTCTAATCACCAAAGTATGTCATGTTGCATATCAAAAGAAAAGTCTTCATCATGAGATTAACATGAGCTTACTTTCCTGATAATATAAAACAGTTCTTGGATGTTAAGACACATAACAAAATTGGCTATAATGAACCAATTTATAGCAGGTCGTAAATACTGTGAAGGAGTATCTCCAAGTTTGGAGGATGGGTTCAAAGTTCAACAATTGGACTGTTTGTTTTACCAAAATGCAGGTCCTCTCCTGAGCTGCACTCAGGACCGTAAATTAGTGATTACTCAGAGAAGGTCCTTCTCTGAGCAAAATTCCTCCTTGGGATGTCTGTTTTACTTCCAAACGTGGCCTTTATCAATCAGTATGTGTTCCAAAGTATATTTGGTTAGATGTGTGTATCCTTTCGCTGAGACCTTTGGGCTTGAGATCATTACAATAGCTAAGCTGTAACAAACACAAAAACAGCAAATTGTCATTCATGCTTTCTGTCCAATATCATGTACAGTATACACGACAAGTGTCAGTGCGGCTTGCCTCCTCAGGCATGAGCCCTTGCCAAGCAGTGACATGATTATAATTGTTACTTCCATTTCTCTACAATTCAATCCCCCACTTGCACTTTAGTGAGGTCCAGCTAAGACTGTGAAAAGTTAGCTTTATCCCAAGAACAGTTATTCAACATAATTGCTCTTTTCCTGTTGTGGATATTGGGAATTAACATTTAACTTTGAACAATGCACCTACAGAAAAATGGAGTGAAAAAACCATCTATGATTAAAAAACAGTGACAACACATTTTAGGTAAACAGTTCCTGAATGATATTAGTAGAGCAGTAAAGCTACAGGAGCAACAGAAGTAGAAGAGTAGGTCATGTCTATCCAAGTAATTTGGATTTTTCCTGCAAAATGTCATTAGTGAAATATGTCTGAGAAGCATCACAGTACAGACGACTGATCCCTATTAGAAAATAAAAAAGTGAGGCTTTATGTTGGTTTTTAGGTTTTACTTGGCTAGAATGTACTGTATTATTTCGAGCGAGAAGCTCATGAAGCGTATGCCAATGAAAGCATACATGTAACCCTAATCCTATGATATGGCAGGTCAAAGAAACCTCAGTTTATGGCAAAAAAGGTGACCAGTGAAATGGCATTATCAGTATACTACCAGTGGTTGCAGCATTTACAGTTGTCCTCAAATTTATTCATACCATTCCATTAATAAAAGGCTAAATTCACAATAGGTATTCAAATAACAACAAACAGAAAAGGTAATAATACATTTTTTAAAAAATGGTAAATTAGAATTTAGTGAAATAAAATATTGCTTTTGAATTGTGGTTGAAAAGAAAAATTAAAAACAAACAAAACAAAACTATACCGGACAAATAAGAGCACCTTGCTCATGGGCACAATACCTGTCAATAGGTGCAGAAGTCAATTTCTTTTTATTTAAAGGTGCCATGACATCAAATTTCACTTTTCTGGGGTTTTGGGTGTATAATATGATCTATTGTGCACTGATGAGTTCATGTGAATGTCCAGAGTGAGAATCAAAGTTCCTGTTTATGGTCTGTCAGCTTTGTCTCTCTGCTCAGAAACAGTTGAATCAGACAGCAGGCTATCATTCTACGTAGTTCTATCATTCTACGTAATTTAATTGCTCCAATAAGAGCACACTATCAAGTAAACAGCGCCCCCCTCTCGCTCTCCTAACGGTTTATGCACCGTCCGCTCCCCCCCTCCCCCTCCCCTCCCTGTCTGATTCAGCTTCGTGTATGGAGCTAGTAGTAACTTCTGTGCAGTCAGGTCTGGGTTTTCAAACAAATGGATTTAAAAGAAAACTTCTGCAGCAACACTGAGGGAGGCGACCACAACCTTGTTATTACCTGTAAGTTTATTTATTTTCTAAATGCTGTCTTGTCTGATAAACGTAGCTCACATTGTCTGAAGTGCCCATGTTGCTAGCAGTTAGCCTTTAGCAAACTCCGACCGCAGCTTGACCTAGATTCTCCAAATAAGGTCATAGCCAATTAAGGTGTAGCCAATCAAAATTAAGTCAACGTGGTCTCCGGGTAAAGCTCCATATCATCACCGGACCCAACTGTATTACTGAGGAAGTGAGGTCTGGCATTTCAAAACAATACTCCGCTATAAAAAATGCAGTTTTTTTCTTGGAGTATTTACATATGCAGTAATGCCAACAACATAAACTAGTTTTTAACTGCTATGTCATCACTCCTTTAAACTTTATCCAGGAAAGTCCCATTGAGATTAAGGGTGCATTCACACTCTGGCTGTTTGGTCCACTTCAAAAGGACTGTGGTCCGATTCCATGGATAGTCCGCATCGTTTGGTGCAGTCTGAACACCAACTCTGGTGTGCACCAAAGAAGCGGACCCTGAAAGCCCTCGGTTCACTTGAAAATGGACTATTGGACTATCCAGCGCACCGACATCCAGCTAATGGAAGTGACGTTTGTTGACCGCAATAAAGCAGAAGAAGGAGAAATAGGAAGAAATGGGGTAAATTATAGTTTGAGTCAGAGGAAAAACAAAGCAAACAGCACGTTTTTGAAGGTCAAAACAACAACGATAACCAACTAGAAAATATGTAGACAGAGATAGAGTGGGCAAATAATAAGAAACAGATTTCCACTTTATCACAGAGTCCATTTTTCTTCCTCATCCTGCTTTTTCACCATCATCAGTGGTTGTATTGGGGAGCGTCGCCCCTTAGCGGGCAGTTTTTTAACTATAGTGGTTACCACTTCAGTAACTGCAGTTTGAACACAAAGCAAAGAAAGGTGCAAAATTTTTCAGAAACCCCCGTCCAATTGGACTGATGTCCCGGACTATCCGGGTATGACTGCATCCTAAAAACCTCTTTGTCAAGGGAGTCCTGGCCAATTGAACATTACAGAAAACACTTGGATTGCAATGATTGCCTCAAAATTGTTCAATAAAATTTTAGTTAACAAACCCCATCACGCTTGTGTACTTTTTTTTTGTTGTTGTTTTTTAATGTTTCTGTTGAACAACAAGTCAAAACCAATGTCATGATTTTCATAAAATCTTTATTTAGTACTTTTAGGACTGCAACGATTACACAAATAATTCAGGTAATTCCATTATTAAATTACTCGAGGTAAATGAGCTCCCTGGAAGATTCATTAGGGCAGGCTCAAGACCCACCTTTTTAGCTTGGCTTTCAGCTGATTTTTACTGTTTAAGTTGTAATTGGCTAATTTAATATTCTGTACAGGTTGTTTTTAAATAGCTTTTTATTGCTGTTTGGGCATTTTTAGATGTTTCTATTCAATGTTTTAATGCATTTCATACATTCTTATTACTTTTATCATTATTACTTATTACTTTTATTGTTCCTGGGTCCTTAGGTCTCTCCGGTGCTTTCCTCTCGGGGGCCGACTGTCCGGGGTGGCGTTGGCCAATTGGATGCAGTATCACTGGTGCCTTGGTGGGGGTTGGTCTTCCATCACGCCTCCCCTGGGCACCTGGGCCGCTGCGGTTACGGTTGCTGTGCCGCTCCGGTGCAGACGGCTCCTCTGATGGGGTTCCCTCACTTTTTCCATCTGTACTCAGCCTCAGGTAGATTGATGTACAATTTTTTTTTTTTTTTTTTTTTTTGGGGGGGGGGGGCAGTGGGCGGGCGGGAATGTTTTTAAACTGTAAAGCGCTTTGAGTCGCGTAACCTGCTGGAAAAGCACTTCATAAATAAAGATTGATTGATTGATTGATTAAATTTACTCTTCAAGTTTTGCACATCCACTTGGATGATTTGTCGGTTACACAACCCAGGCAGAACGTTGACATGTCGTCCAGCACAGATGGGTATTTCTGTTGAACAAAATATTTAGCTTTATGCTAATAACGTAACTAACACGGAAGGATGACTGAATAGGAGGCTTGTACCTATTTTCTTAGTTAAATCCAGGTGGCAACTTTTTTTTTTGAGCCAGTCAGTGCATGTCTCTATCAGTGTCAGTGTCAGCACCTGTAACTATTTTAGAAAGTGATTTAATATTCTCCATGTGTGTTTCACAAACACACATGGAGTAGATATTTTTGTACCTCTGGTTATTGCATCTTCTGCTTGCTGGAATGTATTAGAATCAGAACAGGATTTCAACAGAATTTCATCACTCGATCCACTCACCATCAATTTCTTGAATTCGACTCATTGTTCACCCCATCTTCCCTCCCCATTGCTTGTAATGTCACCTACACCTTTAGAAATACTTGTATTCCAGGCAGTCAGTTCAGAGAACATTAATCTCAGAAACTACAAGTTTCTTATCCAGACTTAGAAAAAAAAGCAGAAAAACTTTATTAATCACCTCTAGACAAACTGATCATGACCTTTGACAAATTTCCTGCTCATTAGCAGAAGTGAAGTATTTGCAATTTTTTTAACAACCACTAAATCATAAAAAGTGATGAAAAAAATCAATTAAAAAATGTATTAAAGAATCAAAACATAATGTGCTACATATTAACGAGGTAGATATTTTACAATAAAATTTTGTGTAAATGAAGACTGAAAGGTCTATTAGTCTATCATTATGCTGATAGGTTAAACGATGCTACTGTAAATGTAAGACATTCCATGGTGACTGAAAGATTGTTGTTTTTTTTAAACTGAAATGACCAACAACTGCCATTAATGAACATTTTTAACTTTCAGATGCAATCATTCTATTTGGGGCTTCTTAAAGAGACCATGCTAATTTAGTATATTTGGATGTCATGTTCCAGATTATAAACATGACAAACAACCATGCACACACCCACTTGCTCATTTCAGTGTCACAAGTTAACTTACCATGTATGTCTTCAGACTGTGGTAAGAAACCTCAAGGTATGGAGAACAAAATCTCTGCATTGGCTTCCTGTGTGTGTCCAAATTGATTTTATGGATCTTTAAAGGTCTTAAAGGTTTTACTCTTAGGTATTTATCAGACTTGCTTTGCGTTAATGAGCCTTCAACAGCTGTCAGATCATTATTTATTCCAGCTTATTTAATCGTTGGGTGGGGACTAAAACATACTGAAAGGGAACTTTTCGTTTTTACAGCCCTCACAAGTGGGACAGCCTTCCAGACAACCTGAGGGCAGTGTGGAGTGTTGATATTTCTAAAAGACAGCTTAAAGGCACGGTCTCATGGGTTTCCACAAACGAACAAGACTTGAACGATCTGGATTCTCACAGCAGGGGTCCAACAACTCTGCGCAGTCTCATGGTTGTTTTCAGAAACATTTTTGAGCACGAAACCGTCGTCATTACGCCGTGACGCAAACAGAAAGAGACAGCAAAACTCCGGTCCAGCTGGTGGCGTCACCACCACTTTTTCCCTCTCTGCCCCCCGTCCCCCTTGCGTCAAGCGTTCCAGACTTTGCAAACGTGCAGCCGGCCTCTTCCAACCATTCCATTCTGAAAACTGTTCCGGACTTTTGGCGCGGTTGCATGGTGCAGAAAAGGGATCTAATCCTTTTTCTGGACTAGAGAATGTTTTAATCGTGACAAAAGTGTTCATGTGACCCTACCCTAAGACACTATTGTTGGTATTTATTCAATTATATTTTATTTCATTTCATTTACTCTATCTTATTTTAGCAAATTGTCTGTTTTCATTCCTTTTTTTTTTTTTTGAAGCTCCAGTGTTTTATTTTTCCCAGTGTGGTCGGTGAGGGTTAGGACAGCGCTTTTAGAGACATAATTTTATGTGTTTGTATCAACCCGTAGATAACTATTCTACGTGGATTCTTGGCATTTATAACATAAATAAGATTGCATAAAGAAATGCACACAAACTTTTGAGCCCATCTTAACTATCTTGTTATTTTGAGGAAATAAACTTTGTTTTGCTGAGATAATGAGTCAAACTCCCCCGTTTTCACTAGACGATTACTCTTGTTATCCCAAGAAAACGAGGAAATGAACTTGTTAGCTTGAGAAAATAATGAAAAAAATTTGGATGTCATGTTCCAGATTATAAACATGACAAACAACCATGCACACACCCACTTGCTCATTTCAGTGTCACAAGTTAACTTACCATGTATGTCTTCAGACTGCGGTAAGAAACCTCAAGGTATGGAGAACAAAATCTCTGCATTGACTTCCTGTGTGTGTCCAAATTGATTTTATGGATCTTTAAAGGTCTTAAAGGTTTTACTCTTAGGTATAACATAAATAAGATTGCATAAAGAAATGCACACAAACTTTTGAGCCCATCTTAACTATCTTGTTATTTTGAGGAAATAAACTTTGTTTTGCTGAGATAATGAGTCAAACTCCCCCGTTTTCACTAGACGATTACTCTTGTTATCCCAAGAAAACGAGGAAATGAACTTGTTAGCTTGAGAAAATAACGAAAAAAAGAAGCTATCAGAGTGCTATCAATTACTGTACCTTTTCATATTTCTAAAATGTACACTATTTTTCAGAGCAGGGAGACCTTGCCCCTTTTTTAACCTCTGACAGCTCATCATTTACCTTTGTATTATCATTGGGATTTAACTGCTTGAATTCCAACAACAACAAAGACAAATGATAATAATAATAAAAAATAAATGAAATTCTGACATGTTGGCAAACAAGAAGTCATCAAAAAGTCAGGAGGGGTATCTCTAAAGACTTTGGTGCTTGTTATTACAGGATGTTACCAGATGAGAGGAATTTTACTGCAATCTTTCAGCTTCATCTGTCATAAAATGTAATGTTGCCTAGAGGCGGCTTTCAAGTATCTGCAAGAGCATGCCTGCACTTTCGCACTGACAAGGTATCACTGTTTTCATCAGCCAAAACATTCACAGAACGATGCATTTCCTTATCAGATGTGCTACAATCTACCTGCAATATTCCCCCCAACTCACAGCTCTAATGTTTTCTGTAGTAGCACAATGCAGGAGATGCGTTACACTAAATTATTTTGCATTATTATATTATGGTGCATTAAATGTTGAATAAGCGTGGATTGCAAGATACATACAGTAGCAGACATAAGAAACCACTGTTAAAATGCAATCTTGTGCTGGGAAAACACATATTCTGACATCTACATGGATGTTTCTATCAACAACTGCAACCTACTGTACCTAAATATTTTTTGGCAGGCCATTCACACTGTATCAGTGTGATAACAGCATTCCACCAATAACAGCCTCCCTTTGCAGGGCAATAGAGGACTTGCAAAAACAGCTCACGAAGAGATTCAAAAACATTTGTTGAAGAGTGTAAGGGCTGGGATATACTTGCTGTGTAGCGGTCTGCATTGTCTGTGAATATACTTGCTGTAGCACATCGCAGCCATAACACTTGATACCAGAGGTCACCGCTAGGATTAGTACACAGCGCTTGGACATTGAAATTATGACATCTGCTGGGGCGTACGTGAACAATCCAGGTCCAAAACATTTCCAGTCTGTAGCTCACTGTTAAAACATGTGTGTATCACTGTGAAATAGGGAGGAACAATCATAAATGCCAGTATTTGTGGACAAGGTTTAAAAGATGCTCTTCAAAACAACTCTCCATTGTGTTTACTTACTGTGTTCACACTTTTGTACACACAGGCACCCCTAGCATTAAAGTCAATATTGCACCATGCAGCACATTAGCTTACGTCAACACGTTCAACCTACGTGCTGTAGATACATTGGGAATGTGTACGCGTTGCCAGCAGCAAGTATACTCCAGCCCTAAGGGGTTTATCTAGCCTTCAGACTTGAAATGAAAGCAGAAAACCAAATCACACAAAAAACAGGATTGAAAGATTATGTAGCTAGCACCCTGATAGCCTACCATTGTTCACAAAGCATCAAGTACAAAAAATATCTGTGCAGATTAAAAGACATAGTATACAGTACATGTACAGTACAGTACAACTTTCGTGATAAGACTTTTAACATTTCCTTTTAATGAATGAGTGAAGCAGCTTTTTCATACTGAAATGTCCTGGACATATGACCATTGTCTTGCTTGTGTAACCCTGTGGGTTTTTAAGTTATGGGTGCACACATAACTTCTAGAACCCTTGAAGTGCTATTAAATACAATGCATTGTAATACTCTTCACATAACTACATCACAAATGTACTACATTAGTGTTATTAGCATGTTCACGTTTAGTGTAACACTTCTTTTTTCTTTTGAAATAGGCTTTACATGGTGTATTAGCCTTTATTCCAGTGTATGCCACAAAAAACTCTTATTTACTAGTGCAAGTGAATGCATCTTTTTTTTTATAACCTTCTATTCGCTGTTCAATGTGTCAGTCATGGGCAATATTGCTTTCTAATGTTGTGATTGGCTCTTGCTGGCTTGGGAGGGCGGGGTTTTTCTTTTGGTGGTGTGAGGGGTTTTCCTGTTTGTATTGCTTTTTGGCCGGTGGCCGCCCTCGGAGTAAGTGTGGACTAGTTCGCTCGTGGAAGCTGTCTTTCGGATCTGCTAAGCTAGCTCTACATATTGTTACCGGAGGGGTGGTTTATCCCAGGAACTGTTTTGGCTTGCCATTCGGTCAGAACACCCTTTTTTCACACGTTTTTTTCTTTAGACGTTACCCTGAGAGACTGCTAGTGTGTGCTGTTTCCCCCACCGAACTGTTGCGGGAGCTGAGGCTGAGAAGTTTTTTCTAACGGTAAAATTAACCGCAACGGAGGATCTCTGCCGACACCAAGGACAACGCTGGATCGTCATCGACCACTCGAAGTGCTGAGGACATCATACGGATGAGTGTCGATCGTGCAACACACTGAGGACGTCGTTCCCCCCCCCCCCCCCCCCCCCCTCCTTTCCTTTGGAACCGCTTCGGCTCAGAGCTGTTTTTGGCGCCCCTCTCCTCTTCCTCTGGCATTCCCTTTGTCCTCCATGACAGATGAGTAACACCCGGTATGGGTGAGTACACCGCTCCATTACCCACGGTGTAGGACAGCCACATCGTCCTGAAGTGGCGTTTGCATCTAAACAGGCCTGCACCGTTCAGAGACTTCTTGTTAAAACTCGGTACCGAGTAGGGACTGGGGTTAGAGAATTTTTATGCCGGCTTAGACTTTTATTTTAAGAGCTCGACCTTTTTTGTACATTTCTGGGCATTTTTTCAAGTTTACTGACTTTTATTGCTTACCTGTGTGATTTTCAGTGGTCAGATTGCACTACAAGGGTGCATGTAGTTGGGTATATTTTCACTATTTACCTTTCTGATACTCATTCCACTGCTGGTTTTCTTAAAGCAGTCATTGCCTCTGTTTACCAGTTTATGATCTGTTAATAAATGTGGCCATTTTTGTAAATTTATCCCATTGCTTCTTTAATATTTAAATATATATTTTGGGGAACCTAAGGCAGACACATTACAGGTTTAAAGGTACCATGTGTAAATTTTCCACTCACACCTAGTCCTGGTAAAAGTAGCCATTCACGCACTCTTTACACTTGAGTTTAGATTTAGTTTAGTTCAGAGTGTAAGTAAAAGAACTTGGGCGCAGTTCATAGCGGGAGAGCTGAACAGGCGTTACATTAAATGGAGGCACCGCTGGGATCTACTGTGTGATTTGTGCTACAACCAAGACAAGAAATTAAAGCAAGTTTCCCAAAATGGCCAATCTTACCTGCCCACTCCCTATCTCAGAGCTCCGATCCTGGTGCATCGATGAAAATGTTGACCCAGCCAGTGGTTGTTAGTGGAGTGCCAAGCGATATTAGCATTGCTGAGGTTGAGGAAGTTGTTGAGGCTGTCAAAGCTTTTGGCAAAGTCAGAGTTAGAGCTCAAAAGTCCCTAACAGAAGTTGAAGGCGACATGATGCTTTGTGAAACCCGCAACAAAGTTGAACTGAACCGAACTCCTCCTGAAATACTCCCCCATCTGGTGAATCACCATGGAAGCTAACGTTAATCACCGAAGAAAACACTGGCAATACTGACCAAACTGATGAATTTTCCATTAAGCTATTGCGTCTACTAGCAAGTGAGGGGAAAACTCTGGCAGACATTGAGCCGTTACTCACTCAAGCTAAAACTGTTAAACAAGATGACACTTCATCCATCATTCGGGCTGTTGGAGACCTTCTAGAGAAAGTAAGGCCCCTCAAGAGAACAATGCTTTCCACCGCCTGCGTGTTTTTTCTGGTGTTAACCCTACACCTGCTGGTGAGGAGACCCTAGATAACTGGCTGGAACAGGCACAGCTCATGTTGGATGAATGTGATTGTTCAGCAAAAGAGAAGAGAAAACGGATTGTAGAAAGTTTAAAGGAGCCAGCTCTTGAGATAGTACAAGCAATACGTTACAATGATCCGAACGCAACCCCTCAAGCCTACCTTGCTACGATTGAAAATGTGTTTGGTACCTCGGAGTCTGGTGAAGACCTTTATTTCAAGTTTCGCTCCATGCAACAAAAGCCACATGAAAGACTTTCAGATTTTGTGCGCAGAGTGGAGAAACTACTCACTAAAGCTGTGCAAAAAGGCAGCCTTTCCCCTTCTCTAAGAGATCGAGCACGAGTGGAACAGTTGCTGAGAGGAGCAGTTGAATCAAACATTATGCTGCTGCAGCTACGCCTCAAAGAAAGACTCAACAGACCCCCTTCATTCATGACTCTGCTGAGTGAAATAAGGGCAGAGGAAGATCAAAAAATGACAAGACAACATATAAGTACAAGTGTGAGACAACTGAGTGTGGAAGACTCAAAGAAAAAGAACTCAGAAGTTGATAATCTCAAGCTTCAGATTCAAGAGCTTCAAAGTCAAGTGCAGCAGTTAACCATCCAAAGAAAAGACTCACTCCAACAGACTCCCAGACCCCTTTCCACCCCTGCTGCTCACTCAGATCCATATGTCCATGCCCTTAAAGAACAAGTCTGCAGTCTACAGCACCAACTCAGTCAAAGAGACCAGCCATTTAATGCTCCTGTTGTTCAAGTGCAACAAAAAAGAACCCCCCCCCAAAAATCAAGTAATCAAAGCCGAGCCCAAGAGCCCTCAAAGTTCACCAAAGAAAGTTCTGAGGTGTTCTGTTATCGCTGTGGTGAAGATGGGCACATTGCCACTAACTGTGCCAGCCCTGAAAACTCAGCCAAAGTAATCCGCAAGCTCATTCACTCCATGCAAAAGCTTCAAAGAAGTCAAAAAGACACTACAGTCCCTTCAGATCCAAGAAGAAAGGGCGGCCAAGTCACTCTGAGTCAAACTGGTCCTCTGGAGTCCAGCCATATTCCTCCTGGCCTAATCGGGGCACCCACCATTGGCAGCATAATCATTGAGGGAAAGTCCTGTGAGGCTCTAATGGACAGTGGTTCTACAGTCTCCATTATATTTGAAGGGTGGTATAATAAACACCTGTCTCACCTGCCATTGCATCCTATCTCCAGTCTGGACCTCTGGGGCCTGGGCCAGAACAGCTATCCTTACAAAGGTTTCATCACGGCACAGATCCAGTTCCCTGATGACTACTCTCAATGTGAGCCTCGCACAGTTTTAGCCCTAATCTGCCCAGAACCTAATGGCCCAGAACAGCAACCTATCATTATTGGCACCAACGCACGCTCTTTTGATCATAAGCCACCACCAAAAAGCCACTCAAAGAACAACAAAGCACAGTCATTGCGAGTCTGTGCTCAGTCTTATCCACCGACCAAGTCATGGCTAAACCCAGAAGAGGTTGTGGCTACAGTAAAATGGGCAGGGCATGGTCCATTGACTCTTCCCCCTGGTAGTGAGCTCTCTGCAGTTTGTAGAGTGTCCAGTTCAGAGTCTCTTGACAACAGCATCCTCATAATTGAGACTCCTCCCACTGATTCTCTCCCTGCTGGTGTGCTCATACCCCCTTGTGTCCTTCTTTCCACTGAAATGGACATGAACCAGTTTTCCCTGTTTTTGAGAAACGAGTCCGTCAAGCCCAGATCTATTCCAAAAGGCACTATTTTAGCTCATGTCCATAAAACTGACATAGTCACCCAAGTCCAGCCCAGTCAAGTGCCATCTGAAAAGATTGACCCAGCAATTTTCAATTTTGGTGACTCCCCTATTCCTGAGCACTGGAAAAAAAGGCTAGCACAGAAATTGGCAGAGCGTCCAGAAGTGTTTTCCCTATCAGAATGGGATGTCGGATTAGCAAAAGGGGTGGAGCATACTATTCGACTCAAAGATCCAAAACCTTTCAGAGAGAGAGTCAGACGCCTGGCCCCAGCTGATATAGATGATGTCCGCCGTCACCTACAGGAGTTGCTGGCTACTGGCATTATCAAAGAGTCTCGTTCACCTTATGCCTCACCAATCGTCATAGCAAGGAAGAAAAATGGCAAAATAAGAATGTGCATCGATTATCGTACCTTGAATGCAAGAACGATACCGGACCAATATACACTCCCCAGAATCGATGACGCCTTGACCTGCCTCACTGGAAGTCGCTGGTTCTCTGTCCTCGACCTTCGCAGCGGCTATTACCAAATCGCCATGTCCGAAGAGGATAAAGAAAAAACTGCGTTCATCTGTCCCCTGGGGTTTTATCAATTTGAACGTATGCCCCAAGGCATCACAGGGGCTCCGGCCACATTCCAGAGATTAATGGAGAAGGCCGTGGGAGACATGAACCTGCTGCAATGTCTTGTATACCTCGATGATCTTATTGTGTTTGGCCGTACTTTGGAGGAACATGAGGAGCGCCTTTTGAAAGTCCTCGACCGACTGGCAGAGCAAGGTTTGAAACTCTCCATTGACAAGTGCCAGTTTTGTCAGCCACAAGTCAAATATGTCGGCCATATTGTTTCAGCTGCAGGTATTGCCACAGACCCTGACAAAATACAGGCTGTAGCTCAGTGGAAAGCTCCTATCAATCTCAAGTCCCTCCAGTCCTTCCTAGGTTTCTGTGGCTACTACAGAAAGTTCATCGCCAACTACTCGGCTATTGTACGGCCTCTCACTGACCTAACAAAGGGTTATCCACCAACACAAAAGACAAGAAAGAGTGCTAAAAGTCCTGACACCCTCTACTACCGCCCTAATGAGCCCTTTGGGGAGCGCTGGACTCCTGAGTGCACTGAAGCCTTCAACAAAGTTGTCCACTGTCTCACTCACGCTCCAGTCTTGGCCTTTGCTGATCCGACAAAGCCATATGTCCTCCACGTAGATGCCAGTCTGGATGGGCTCGGAGCAGTCCTTAATCAAGAACACCCAAATGGACTTCGTCCTGTTGCATTCGCCAGTCGAAAATTAAGTCCATCTGAGAAAAACTATCCAGTCCACCAATTAGAATTCCTGGCACTGAAGTGGGCGGTAGTTGATAAATTTCATGATTACCTCTACGGGGCTCGCTTCACAGTGAGAACAGACAACAACCCCCTCACCTATGTCCTTACAACTGCCAAGTTGAACGCCACTGGGCATAGGTGGTTAGCAGCCTTCACTACGTATGACTTCGACGTTCAGTACAAGCCAGGCAGAGAAAATGTGGATGCAGACTGGCTGTCAAGGAATGCCACAGCTGACCACAATGGATGGAGGAACATCTCACCTTCTGCCGTCAAAGCCCTTTGCCATTCAGTCAGTGCTGCTCCGCCTCCGGGTTTCCCGGGCCGTCTCATTGACCAACTGGGGCCCTCTTCAAGCGTCGTTCCTGACGTTTATGCATGTTTTTCTCAACTTCAGCTGAGTCCTATTGAGAGATTGAGCAAGCATGACTTGAGAAAAGCCCAAGACCTTGACCCTGTAATCAGTGTGGCTAAAGAAGCCATTCAAGTTGGCTACTGGCCCTCGCAAGCTAACGGCCTCCATGAGTTGGCGCTCCTTCAGAGAGAAAGTTCAAAGCTCCTTCTGCAAGATGGGCTGTTGCACCGAAAGATTAAAAGACCCTCGGGCCACACAACCCTGCAGTTGGTCCTTCCAAGTCAGTACCGACCCAAAGTACTCAAAGCCTTACATGACGAGTCCGGACATCTTGGGGTCGAAAGAACAGTAGAGCTGTTGAGAGACCGGTTTTACTGGCCTAAGATGGTTTCCGATATTGCTGATTACATCAAGAACTGTGGACGGTGCATTGCCCGCAAGACTCTGCCACATCGGGCGGCACCCCTGAACCACATCACAAGTACTGGCCCCCATCACAAGTACTGGCCCCCTCGATCTCGTCTGTATCGACTTCTTATCCATTGAGCCTGACTTAAAGGGGGTGACTAATGTCCTTGTAGTTACCGATCATTTCACCCGTTACGCTCAGGCCTATACCACCAAAGATCAAAGAGCCTCAACTGTAGCCAAGGTCCTGGTTGAAAAGTTTTTTGTACACTACGGCCTGCCGGCAAGAATTCACTCAGACCAGGGGCGTGATTTTGAGAGCCGCCTAATAAAAGAGCTTCTCCAGATGCTGGGCATAAAGAAGTCAAGAACTAGCCCCTATCATCCCCAAGGTGATCCGCAGCCCGAGCGTTTCAACCGCACCCTCTTATCCATGCTGGGCACACTTGACCCCTCTCAAAAGCAACAATGGAGTCGACACATCTGCCTCCTGGTTCACGCCTACAATTGTACGCGTAACGATGCGACAGGCTATTCTCCATACTACTTAATGTTTGGCCGCGAAGCACGACTGCCAATTGATCTCTGTTTCGGAACATCTCCAGATGGCCAAGACGACAGGACCTACATGCAGTATGTTGAAAAACTCAAAGCAGAGCTACAGAATGCCTACCAGCTGGCACAAGAAGCTGCTGACAAGTTACACCAGAGAAACAAAAGACTCTATGACGCGAGGGTGAGAAACCAAGTTCTAGAACCCGGAGACCGTGTCCTTATCCGAGCCATCGGGGTGCCTGGGAAGAACAAGTTGGGGGACAAGTGGTTGTCGAGTCCTTATGTGGTGGTTGAGAAGTTGTCTAATCTACCGGTCTACAGAGTTAAGCCCGAGATGGGCCGGGTTATTGTCAAGACCCTCCATCGAGATCACCTTCTGCCCATCGGGCATCTGGTTCGGTTCCCTGCCAGCCCAAACCGAGACAAACCCGTAATGCCAACGACCCGTTCCTCTAAGGAGATCAAAAGAAAGAATGACAATCAAGAAACCCAAACAAACGAAGAAGGCATGTCAGAGACGGAAGATGATGATGTTTGGTACCCTTCCGTTGCTGAAAACGAGTACATCTCTGAGGCCCTTGACCTTCTCGCTGACCATTTCCGTCGAAATGTGTCACCTCAGGTAGGCGATCAAAGCCTATCTTCACACAGTACTTGTCATGAAGTGCCAGTACATACTCCCAGTATCTCAGAAGCTGTAAGGGAACCAGACATTTCACTGCCACTGCCCAAAGACCCTGTGGTGGACACAGGCCTGGAAGGGGGAGAGCTCACCTCTGCTAGTCAGTCTGAAAGTAGTGCAGTACCTGTCTATAACCGTCAGCCCAGACGGGAGATCAAGCCTGTCATCCGTCTTACATATGACAGGCCTGGGAAGCCGTTAGACCAACCTATTGTGATGGTACATCGTGGATTAAGAATCACCATCTGCAGAGAGTGTCCCGCTGAGAGTAGTCTAGTTTAGATAGGTAAGGCACATTTTGTAATTTACTTATGACTTTACTTACTCTAGGTTTAGTCCGCTGGGGGCAGCTGGACTTTTAGAAGGGGGAGGATGTAACCCTGTGGGTTTTTAAGTTATGGGTGCACACATAACTTCTAGAACCCTTGAAGTGCTATTAAATACAATGCATTGTAATACTCTTCACATAACTACATCACAAATGTACTACATTAGTGTTATTAGCATGTTCACGTTTAGTGTAACACTTCTTTTTTCTTTTGAAATAGGCTTTACATGGTGTATTAGCCTTTATTCCAGTGTATGCCACAAAAAACTCTTATTTACTAGTGCAAGTGAATGCATCTTTTTTTATATAACCTTCTATTCGCTGTTCAACATGTCAGTCATGGGCAATATTGCTTTCTAATGTTGTGATTGGCTCTTGCTGGCTTGGGAGGGCGGGGTTTTTCTTTTGGTGGTGTGAGGGGTTTTCCTGTTTGTATTGCTTTTTGGCCGGTGGCCGCCCTCGGAGTAAGTGTGGACTAGTTCGCTCGTGGAAGCTGTCTTTCGGATCTGCTAAGCTAGCTCTACATATTGTTACCGGAGGGTGGTTTATCCCAGGAACTGTTTTGGCTTGCCATTCGGTCAGAACACCCTTTTTTCACACGTTTTTTTCTTTAGACGTTACCCTGAGAGACTGCTAGTGTGTGCTGTTTCCCCCACCGAACTGTTGCGGGAGCTGAGGCTGAGAAGTTTTTTCTAACGGTAAAATTAACCGCAACGGAGGATCTCTGCCGACACCAAGGACAACGCTGGATCGTCATCGACCACTTGAAGTGCTGAGGACATCATACGGATGAGTGTCGATCGTGCAACACGCTGAGGACGTCGTTCCCCCCCCTCCTTTCCTTTGGAACCGCTTCGGCTCAGAGCTGTTTTTGGCGCCCCTCTCCTCTTCCTCTGGCATTCCCTTTGTCCTCCATGACAGATGAGTAACACCGGTATGGGTGAGTACACCGCTCCATTACCCACGGTGTAGGACAGCCACATCGTCCTGAAGTGGCGTTTGCATCTAAACAGGCCTGCACCGTTCAGAGACTTCTTGTTAAAACTCGGTACCGAGTAGGGACTGGGGTTAGAGAATTTTATGCCGACTTAGACTTTTATTTTAAGAGCTCGACCTTTTTTGTACATTTCTGGGCATTTTTTCAAGTTTCAAGTTTGACTTTTATTGCTTACCTGTGTGATTTTCAGTGGTCAGATTGCACTGACAAGGGTGCATGTAGTTGGGTATATTTTCACTATTTACCTTTCTGATACTCATTCCACTGCTGGTTTTCTTAAAGCAGTCATTGCCTCTGTTTACCAGTTTATGATCTGTTAATAAATGTGGCCATTTTTGTAAATTTATCCCATTGCTTCTTTAATATTTAAATATATATTTTGGGGAACCTAAGGCAGACACATTACAGGTTTAAAGGTACCATGTGTAAATTTTCCACTCACACCTAGTCCTGGTAAAAGTAGCCATTCACGCACTCTTTACACTTGAGTTTAGATTTAGTTTAGTTCAGAGTGTAAGTAAAAGAACTTGGGCGCAGTTCATAGCGGGAGAGCTGAACAGCCGTTACACTTGTAAAGAAAAACATTTCATCCTCAAAATTGTTGAGTTGGCATCACGTCTAAATGAGTCTGGTAAAATAAATAAATAAATAACAGTAAAAAAAGGAAAAAATACAGAAACACTTAAATCAGGTTCTATGCACATGACAGCAGGTGTGTTGTTTTATGTAGCCATATCACCCACACACATACATACACACACACACACACACACCCTATATATATATATATATATATATATATATATATATATATATAAAAAAATAAAGAAAATAAATGAGAGAATTATTTACATAAGTCTATACAGTAAATAATTCAATAACTCCAGTCCTGCAGAAAAAAAAGACATCTCCTTTTTCCACTGTTTATGTTTAACGTGCAGAATTGAGTAGATGACATTCTACTTTCTCCTTTTAAATTTTTGTACACTGGAAGCCTGCTAATAAAGTCCCCCTACAGTTAGGAGAAAATGCATAACCACATGATGCATACCTTCGCTTTGCATCAACTGCTAGCGCAATTAACCCTCAGTTAATTAGAAAATTTCCCCTCCTCTACTTCACTTGGATGAGTGAGGTGCAGAATTGTTCAGTGGATGATTCATACCCCAGTGGTAATCACACAAGAGCAGGGACCAGGAATTTTGAATTAATTACATCTTCATTTACTTCACAGAAATTGCTCACCACAGCTTTATGATTTAGCTGTGTTTACTCACGGATTATATATGTATATATAGATATTTTTCAAACGTCCTTCTTTAACTATTCAGTATGCTTGAAACATCATAGTTTTAACAGTCCTGAAGCAAGTTTAATACCTAGAAGTGTGCAAAAGAATCATAGATTTGGGTGTGCATTACAAAGACTGAAGTGCCTTTGAATTTTTTTATCTTTCTGTATCCAAACACTGATCAAATGCTTTGATCAAATTAAAGATTGGATGTGCCAGAACTTTCTGCAGTTAAATGAAGACAGAAGTGAAATAATAGTTTTTGGAGCCTGAGAAGAATGATTAAAAATCAGTAGCCTACTCAGCTTCATATAGCTAAGTTGAAAACAAACAACTGAGCCAGAAATCTGGAAGCAGTCCTGGACTCAGACCTGAATTTCTGCATTACATAAAATGGTTGTGAAGTCAGCCTTTTGTCACTTATGAACATATCATGGATTTAAGGAGTGATGTCTCAACAGATGTAGAAATATTTGTCCATTTATCTTTAGCAGACTCTATCACTGTAATGCTGCCCTTACTGCAGTTGGTCCAGATCACTGCTGCCCAAGTCCTCGCCAAGACAAAGAAAGTGGATCATACAATATACCTCCAGTCCTCAGAACTTTACACTGGCTTCCTGTTTGTGAAGAACTGACTTCAAAATCTTGCTGTTTACAAAGCATTGAATAGTTGAGGCCCAAAATACAATCAGGATCTTCTGGTTTGTTCTGGACCAACCATCATCAGGGGTCAAGTTTACTTTCTTTTAAGACTTCATCCCCCTTGAAAGAGGCGCATATAACAGATTGAGCTTTTCTACAGTCATAAATATTATGATACTCCCGACTTCCTGCCATGTTCATGGCAGAAAGGTACTTGTAATAAAGTTTTAGAAAACCATGGCATGGACTATTTACCTTTTGCACACGGTCCTTGATTGTGGGAACAGACTATCCTTTTGGCAAGCCTGTTCGCAAATCCCCCCTTGTGGTGGTCCTTATTCATCCAACTGTTTTTTTGGTGAAGTGCTGTCACAAATACATAGGCTGGCACAACTTTATGGCTGGCTCCCAAAACCAGAGTCCATCCATTTGTTTGTTTGTTTTTCTTGCGTGTGTATGCGTGTGTTGAGTTTTAATGTGTTGACACATGTAAAGATTTTGTGCAGACCCCAGGAAGAATAGCTTTGGCATGCCACAGCTCATGGGGATCTGAAATAAGTCAATCATTGTTGTCTGGACATTTCCTTGGATAATCTAAAAATACAGTATGTACCACTGAAGAACCATTTCTTGTGTGACATATTGATGCAAAACTGACACTGAAAACATGTCCACAGCAGTTTTAATCCTTTGCCTTAATAGAGCAGTAAAGGTGTAACTTTTTTGAATGCGTGATGCGTGATGTTAGTAAAACTGAAGTATGAATTATTCTGTAAAACCTGACATACTGGAAAACTCAAACACACGTTTATGTGGAAAGAAGAAAAAAAATCTAACTGTTAACTGTTTTCCGACCTTGGGAAAAGTCTGATGGCAAAAAATAAATCCTTATTCTTTTGATCTCTATGCTTATTACCTCCGCAAAGGAGGCAATGTTTTGGGTAGCGTTGGTTTGTCTGTCTGTCCGTCTGTCCTACTGTCTGTCAGCAACTTTACGGAAAAAGACATTGGACGGATTGACCTGAAATTTTCTCCAGCCATGTGCCTCAGCCCAAAACAAACCCATTAAATTTTGGTAGTGATCCGGATCACCTTCTGGATCCAGGAATTTTTTGAAGGATTCTTTATCATTGTAAGATCGGCCATGTTGGAAAGACTGTTGATGAGGTGTGAGTGCCCCCTAGTGGAAAAAGTGTGAAGCTGCAGGACTGAGCATATGATGTCAGGATGCAGAAATGAAACTTATGAGCAGCAGTGAGCACGAGGAGAGAAGACTGTTGGACAGACTTCTAGCCAGTTGAATATGGTGAACCGTGTGGGTCTGCGAAGAACTGTAAGTATCTTTGTAAGAATAGCACAGTAACGCAACAAACGACACGCTGACATGTGAGGAATTCCAGGGTTAGTTAAGGTGAATGCCTGGATTTAGAGGGTGGTCTATAAAAACAGAATTACAAAGCCATGACGGACATTTGTTCAGCAAATAAAAACATTCAAGATATTAATTATTACTAATAAATCCCTTACAGTTAGGACTAAACATGCATATGTGTTCAAGGCAAACATTTACAGTAACTGGCATGTAACAGGTCAGCTAGCTTAATAGCATAAAAAGGCACATGGTGAATGGAGGAACGCTTCTGAATAAGCAAATCAGCTAAATAACATTAAAGGCTAAATACACATTCTGTTCAGGCAGAAATACAACTATTGTATTAAGAGTGAGCAGTAAAGACAGTTTACTGTACAAGCGAGTCCTGCATGTTCTGACCAACATCCCATGGTGAACATCAAACCTCCTTATCAACGCCTAAACAGTCTTACATGAACATCACCCTAATTGGCCAAATTTTTGGAAGTTTACCATATAACTTCATTGAAATGGCCCGAGTGTTTGGTAAAAACTTACAAGAAAGGATTTCAATGAGTTCTATAATGTTCAAAAAGTTATCCGAATCCAGAGAAAACTCCGGATACTATGATCCAGAACACACAAAAATAAGGGAGTCGAGCTGCATGGCGGAGGTCTGTGCTCTCCGAGTGCTTTTTTAATTACTTTTGAAATAGTTGAAAATATTACTTACTTGCTACAACTTATTACTTGAATTACTATAGATCAATGGGTCAGGTTCAGGTCTAGACCACATGCACAATACAATACTTTGCTGGTGACTGCTGACTGCAGTTTGTATGGAACATTATGTGGCCAGTGAAAACTGTAAAATGTTGTCAAATTTGGTTGATCTCTATACAGATTGCAGACATTGCATTAAACAACCGAAATACTGTATGGATTATGAGACACCCCCACCCCAATTGTCATTGTATAATTCAGACCCTGCGATCATCTTTGGTGTTTGTCTCATTTTGTATAGGCAGTGACTCTCCCATAGTCTGTCAGTATGCATTTAGCTGAATTTGCTTTAAAATCCGGGCAGAACTCAACAGTGCTTACTAAGTACAGACTGAGTCACAGTACTGTAGTGGGTACCAGGGTTAAAACTACACCACTACTTCATAACTTTGAAACCATCTGTTGTGAGCGGGCTATGAATCGGCAATTTTTCACATGCTTACGCACACAGTTCCCATCTCTCCCTGTGGACCTGTCTCACTGTTGCTGCGGTGACCTTGTCTACAGTGATGGTGCAAAGAAGTAAAAGAGCAGCAGCTGCAGTCTTCAGTCAACCAAAGCTGTGCAATGCAGTCATGGGTGTTTTGAGCATAATTATGCCAAATTTGCAATAGTGTGCACTTGATACATAAATGAAGTGAAAACCATGATGTTTAAACAGTTATCTTCGTCAAAATAATAGACTGCATGTCAGACGAGACTTACAGATTGAAAGATGCTTCTAGATCATATCTTTCTAGTTGTTCAAGATTAAAGGGACTTGAGGCAGGAATTTGACAAAAAAACCAAACATGAATGTCCCTTTTTTTCATACTAATGGGCGATGAAGCGCTAAATACCAAAAATAACGTTTCCACCCATGTTTCTCTTCGTTGCCTTGAACAGGCTGTGTGCTGCAAAATGCGCTGCAATTCGGTGTCCGAATTTCCCGCGCTGCCCTGCGGACGTGACATCAAATGACCTACATCAGGAAAAAGACGGTCACGTTAAATAAAAACACTGTATGCGATAGTTATGGATTATTCTGCTGTCAGAATACGATCTAGATCAACTGAAAGACCACTAAAAATTGTAACTACAAAGAAAAAGCTTAGTAAACAACATTATAGTTTTCCAGTTCTGCCATGCGGACGTGACGTCACATGACGCTACATCCGCTGTTTTGATATAGGACGAAGCCGGTCGCGGTAAATTCAAACACTGTAAGCGATAGTTATGGATTATTCTGCCGTCAGCAAACGATCCAGATCAACTGAAAGACCACTATAACGTGTAACTACGGAGAAAAAGGTGAGTAAACAACATCATAGCTTCAGTTTGTGCACGCTCCCTTGACGGCTTGGCTCGTGGCTGCAGTTACCTGAAGCGCCAGTCGCGCCAGAGCTTCGTTTCTTAATCTTGCCTCAAGTCCCTTTAAGGTAACCTGTTAATTTCAATTCAAGATCAAGACTACCTCTCAAACCACTACTGCATTTACCTGGGAAGCTTTGTATCTGCACCCACTCAAAAGAGTTTGTCTGTCTTTCAACTCCAGCAGTCCCTGTCTTCATTCATCCTTCCTAAACTATTTACCCACATGACTGTTTTTTCATTCATTCATTCATTCATTCACTCATTCATTCATTCATTCATTCATTCATTCTTTTTACCTTTCCACT
Organism: Atherinomorus stipes; assembly: GCA_023101725.1. Taxonomy (NCBI): domain Eukaryota; kingdom Metazoa; phylum Chordata; class Actinopteri; order Atheriniformes; family Atherinidae; genus Atherinomorus; species Atherinomorus stipes. Next base: position 145,713 of record JALJCO010006053.1, on the reverse strand, counting down.
CTACATATTCATTTAATCCTCATTTATCCACCTATCCCCCATAATCCCTCACCACACCTCTTCATCCATTCACCCCTCCTTATCCCTTCCATCCCTTATTCCATATCCTACTGTAGCTCAACACTTCTGCATCTGTCTTTAATATGTTTTATCTCAAAGAAGGTTTCAAACTTTCCTTTTGATAAATCTTATAGTAAGAAGGTGGCTAGGCATCTTCTAGTTATGTTGCCATCAGCTTAGACTGCCAAGAGACCCTTCCATTTTCCTCTCTCTGCTCTTATATTCACGACAGTATAGGTGTCATTAACTTGTATTTCTGCATATAATTTTTCTCTCAGCAGGTGTCTATGGATAAAAACTACTGAGTCTGCTGGTCTCTCTTTCCTGTCCTGTCCACCCCAACCAGTCAGGGCAGATGGCCGCCCTCCCTGTGCCAGGTCCTGACAGAGGTCTTTCCTTTCCACTGTCATGGAAGCTCAGGATGGGAAACTAAATCAAAGTCAAGATTTGATGCAGTCTGTTGGTTTCCTTACTTAGGCTATTATTAATTTATTAACTGGCTTGTATTGATTGCATCACAATAAATTGGGTTGAATTGATGTCTGTAAAATGTCCTGAGAGGACTTTGTTGTGAACTGGTGGTACACAAATAAAGCTGTATTGAATTGATTTTTGTGAATTTTACCAGACTGTTTTATACTGTTGTTTTTATCCTTCGTGTAAAGTGTCTTTGAGCTTCTGTAAAAGCGCTCTTTAAATAAAATGTATTATTATTATTATTATCATTATTAATTGAATTGAATTGAATTGAATTGAATTGAATTGAATTAAATTGAACTGAATTGAACTGAATTGAATTTGGGGTGACCATTTCTTGGTTTGTAGGAATGATACTCTGACTTGCTGTGTATATCTCAAACATGGGGTTAGTCAGGCTAGCGTGCCAGGCTACATAAATCTGACAGAAAGTTACAGAAATTACATTGATTGCAATGGTTGCCTCAGACAGTTCAACAAAATATTAGTTTTGGGGTCCCATAATGTTTGTTTTCTTGTTTCTCATTTTTGTTTCTTTCTTTTTAACAGTTCTATTGAACCACGATTCAAAACAATGCCATGATTTTATATAAATTTTATTATATTATTATTTTTCTTTGTTGTATTCTTGGGTTTGTTTTTTTCAACTTATTTCACTGACAGCGATTTTTCCCCTTCTCCAATGAAAGTGTGAACAAATTTGAGGACAACTGTAATTTCATTGCAGCATTCAACTTAACTTTGCAGCACTTTTTCAAATGCATAGGCAGAACTCAAAATGCTATATAAGGCAAAAAAAAACAACAAACAAAAAAAAAACATGTAAAAACACAATACAAACAACTGCAATAAAACAGTAAAAAACAAAAACAACAAAAAACAATGCACATTAAAAAACTGACAATTATAAATGCAAGTTGCAATAATAATCATAGATACATAGGGATAAAAACAAGAAGATAGACATTTATTCTGATCCCAACATTAATAAACTTTACAATTTATCAGAATAGGGTTTATGCATGGTCACTTCCAGTTTATGACAAGTCAGCCCCACTACTTCTGGTTCAGCACTGCCACAACCGCTGTTTGCAGTCTGTGGTCACAACAACGGGTAAAATGACAATTTTTATGCGTTGTCTTCAAGACCTGCCTCGCATCAACATGGACGATGTCCACAGGATTTTTCAGAAGCACACTGTGACGTCCACAAGCAAGCGGGTTAAAGGCTTTAAGTTGTATATAACCAAGTTTATACACAATTATGAAGGTAAGTGTTTAGCTAACACCAGTAGCTCGGAGGCAGTGACAGATCTCTATTTACGGTCTATGGACAGTTATATGTTAAAAATGTTGTTGATTCGGACACCGTGTTGTAATAACAATAAATATCACTCACCAAGAGAATAATTGCTCTAATGAAATGATAAACCAACCTCACTCGGCTCTTTGACATCCTGCGCTGCAATGTGTCTACTGCACACACGGGTGTGACACGGGTGCCGACGCGGCGCACACAGGAACACAGCAGTGTTCAGCTGTTGTCCCTTCACGTCACTGAAACTTGAATAACGGCTTCATCTCATACTACTACTACTACTACTGTTATATCGGTATATATATACTATACTAAAGGTTATTATACAATCTGTCGTCTGGATTATGAACAATATCTCATTCATTTGTTAACTTGTCTTCATCAACGTTCGACTTCATGAGTTCATTGAACACATTCAGGACAACACTGATCACGACGCTAGCTTACAAAAATGAAAATAAACAGCTAACGTTCCAACGCTGTCTGTCCACACAGAGAAAACCACCCGCAGTGTTTCCAGTCATCAGCAGCATCATCATAGACTTATAAATTTATGTACAACTCACACATAAAAGTAAAAAAAGTAAATGCCTACCTGTTCAACAAAAGTCGGCTGTATCAGAATCAGTTTCACTCCCAAATCCTCTTGGAGTTTCCTCCAGCTGGGTGACACGATGTTTATGCTCCGCTTTCAGTCCATCTGGGTCTCTGCTTCTGCAGATATTTCCCTCCTGGAGCTTCCTCCGCATTGCCTGATAATTAGCCGACCTTCCATCCAGCATGGGTGACGTTTTCCTCTTCGTCATTGCCTTTCTCTCACAGACTTTATCCACCTGTAGTTTCCTCCAGCAGCAAACGCAACACCCGTGGCCTTCCCTCCATCTTGTTGCTTACATTCCGTCTGCCTTTTTTCTCTCTCTCCCAACTTCTGCCGGTGAGGCAGCAGAGGCCCCTGCCTTTCTGTTCCATTCTCCTCTTGTTGTTAAGCTGCCACTCAGCTACTTACTTATTGCAGAAAGTTTCGATTGCAAAAGAAAAATAAACAAATAGATAAATATATGAATGAAATGTTTAAACACGGAAGAGGGTGGGGATGAGGTGGAACGCGGAACAGAGGGAGTCAGCTGTCAGGGAAGTGGTGTCAGCTTGAGCAGGGGATTGAACTGAGAGCATAGAGTAGTGAGACTAACAGCTACGTTGACCAATGTAAGCCATGCGGCCAGATGGCTGGAATTGGTTCACGTCTCTGCAGCCCTTTCTGTAGATTGTACTATAGGACCATTACCACCATCTAAATGAGGTTATTAATAATAATCAAACTTTTAAATAGTGGACCATAGCTTTAGTATTCAACACCCTTATATCTGTTCTTGTTTTTTTCTTTCCTGAACTATCTCCAGAGAGGACCTCAATATTAAACAGACATTAGAGGACACCCCTTTTCACCTGCAGATATATTTTGCTGTTGATTTTAAACATGAGTGCCGGGCAGGTCGATAATGTGGCTTTAATAGTAAGAGTCTAACACTAGTCTAACGCATTAGTTCAGTGTTTCTGGAGTGGTGGACACCTTTGAGAGCCTTGACATTTTCTTCTGAATTCATCAGTCAGTAGAGGTTAGTTGAACATCTATTACTCATGTAACCAACCACATGGAAGAAACTGATGGAGAGTGATAGCAGTGTGAAGACATTACAAACACAGCTGAAGGATATACTGTAAGTTGTCTTGGTTTGAGTGGTAGGATGTGACCTTCCATCTAGATAGAGTGCAGATTTGGAGCTGTCTGTTAGCTGCTCAATTACCACATATCCATAGAGACGATATTGCAGTCTCTCATCAGCTGTTCACCCATGCAGGTGACTCAGAGTGAACTCTGAAGGTAAAAGAGTGGGCTTCAATTACCCATCAAAAAAGAAAAACGCCCTACCCTGCTTTTCTCTAAAGCCTCTGACCACATAATGTATAACAATTATCCTTTAAGCATTTTCACAGCGCTGGCTGAAGATATATGCCAGGCAGAATTTGTAAATAGTGTAATTTGTCTGTAGCTGCTGTGATATTAATGTTTAAATAGACAGATGTGTCCCTGTGCTGCTGAGATAAGACTGGCAGAAGTTACTTTAGGATGTCGCTTGTCACTTCTGATAGCTATGTAGCAATAGTTTTTTTTTTAATCAGTGCCCTATATTGGCACACTGGAGTTATTTTTAGGATATTTATTGCTCAAATCCTCTTCTCTGTGTCACAGGATTAAAGGATTCCTAAGGTGTGTGGGTGTGTGTGTGTAGTTGGATTTTTCCCAAGAATCAGTATCCTCAGTATACTTGGATGACGTTTGTGCCACACTTGACACACATTCACAGATTAATGCTTTTTAAGGCATCAGAATTTACTTACAGTATCTCCCTTCAGACCAGTGTCAGCTTCACAAAAATACCCATCCAAAGAAAATTAAATGATAATTCATTATCTGCACTGGCAAATGCTTTTGTTTGTTTTCTATTTTGCTTTAATACATGGTGTTCAATTACTTTTAAAAGTTATTATGTGGACTTACCTCAACCAACTATTTAGAAACTCTGATTTAGATCATTTTTGTTTCTGAGACAACAGTATTTAAGTGATCTAATTATTTATTTTACCTTCAGGCATTGTTGAATTTGTGTTATCATAAACATGGCCATTGTTTGACTAATAACAGAGTATGTATTACTTGATGTCATCCCTCTACATATCTTTTAACTTCGATATTGAAGACAAAGTCCTGCATGTTGATAAGAAGGATTACTGTATAACTGATCTCTAGAGGTTTGGGATATAAGCTTCATCTGTGTACTCACTAAAGTATAGACAACATAACACATAATATTTATGACGAGCCCAGCCCAGGAAATTTACCCATTTACATTTTTGTATTTGTGTAATGTTACATGTTATAAATGTGTATATATGTGAAATAAATGTTGTAAAACGCTCAAATGATTTCTTAGTCTGGTTTGATGTTATAATGTTTGTATTTCTATTGGTGGCTGTTTTCTTGACGTCAAAGAGCGTCGAACTTTCTTTTGCCGCGTTTAGGGCGTCGGGGATGGCGGGTTTTGAGAATTTTGTTGTTTGCTGTGCATGACGCGCGTCAGGCAATGCCAGAGTTGGAAAATGGAGGTTTCTCACTCAGGGAAATGTGATTAGTGAGGCACATTTTATATATTCTAAAGCCAAAATAAAACAAATTGAAGTTTTGTGCGCCTGATGTGCATGACGCACGTTAGGCGCCCGTTATCACCATTTTCAAATGTTTACATGCATTAACGTTTTGATTTTTGCAATCAAACAAATACCAGGACTCAAATATTATATTACCCCGACACTTTCACGTCATATCATGACCTCATCTGCATTAAAAGTTGAGTCTTGCATGTAAACACATCTTCTCATAATGTTTTTCCTGTTTTCTTGCCCTCTGGTTGTGCGCGCATCCTATCTGTGACGTTGCTCGGAAACCCATCTATAGAAAGAAAAAATAAAGGCAAGCAGCAGGTAGAAGTCAAAAGCCCTGGACTTCAGATTTGATTTTACTGTACTGAATTGTAATTGTGTTGCTTGAATAACTATGGTGATGTGTTTATTCAGCACCTAACTCCCGTGGATGCTCATATCAAAACGGTGCCCTGGGTCAGATCAGAGAGGCTGCTTCAATTAGAAGACTCACCCTTTGATGCCTCGGTTGAACAACACAGTCCCCATGTGTTGTTTTCAATCATAACCTCACAGAGTTATCCTCTTCAACTCATAGATAAACAGCACTCAAAGCCTTTCCGTGAGATTCTGATCACTGCAGAGGTCACTGTTTGTTCCCCCGGGAAAGCTCAACACAGCAGAACTCAGCTGGAGGCTCAGGAGAGTCATCAGAGATTACCCTTTGTTCTTAAAACCGTCTTATAACATGTAAAATCTGAATTACATTTAAATAATATATTGTGTGTTTTGTGTTCTGTTAAATAAAGTGCAGTGTTCAGTTTGGTCTATTTTTCTTCTAGCAATGTTATTTTTTATGTTCATCCTCTGTATTGGTTGTTACTGGATAAAAATAACTTATTTCACAGTGCAAAATTAAACTGTTCTACTATCAGATTGAATAATATGAATGTTTGAATATTAAAAGTTCAAATAAAAAATAATTAATCCTGACCTTTGATATTATGTTATAGTATCATATCAGGTTTTCAGGTTTAATGCTAAAGCAAAATTGTTTCATACAGTATAGTAATATAGACTCAAGAGTTTGGAGGAATTTGCAGTGTTCTCATATATATATATATATATATATATATATATATATATATATATATATATATATATATACTGTATATATTCTCAGAAAATATATTTCTAGTAGAGCTATTGACATGAAATTTTTACCAGATGTCGGCAACTGATACTCACAGTACAGAGATGGGTGAAATGCAGAGCCGTCTAACCCCCCGATTAACAAAAACAAAAAAACAAGTAATGCACACACACAAAGAAACCCTCACATTTATGTCAATAAATTATGTGTAATACAGTGAAATGACACAGGAATAAGTATTGAATACTTATTCCTGTATGAAGAAATTAGTGGAACATTGATCAGGTGTGATTTTGGCCCATTCTTCCACACAAACTGTCTTCAAATCGTCAAGGTTCCATGGGTCTCTTCTGTGAACTTGGATCTTCAGTTCTTTCAAAAGATTTTCAATTGGATTAACTGAGCCATTCTAGCAGCTTTATTTTCTTTTTCTTAAACCAGTTGAGGGTTTCCTTGACTGTGTGCTTGGGATGGTTGTCTCGCTGGAAGATCAGCCTCTTCTCTGACCTCTGGCATAAACAAAGCATTTGTGCCCACAGAACTGCTGCTCACGTGACAGTTTCTCTTTTTCGGACCATTCTCTGTAAACCCTAGAGATGGTTGTGTGTGAAAATCCCAGTAGATCAGCAGTTTCTGAAATACTCAGACCAGCCCATCTGGCACCAACAACCATGCCACATTCAAAGTCACTTAAATCATCTTTGTTCCCCATTAGAGTGAATACGCTCCATTCTTTCCATTCACATTTGGGGCTTGTCACGCTGCTAAATTTGCGTCAAACGTGCCGCGCCAAAGAAAAGAGCGTCTATTCGCATCTGTACATTGACATAACATAATTCATTCCTGCGAATGAATTTATTCGCGTCTGGGGTGAACAAAGGGTAAGTAAACACCAGCGCTACTAGCAGCCGCTACTAGCAGCCGCCACATGAGCGCAGACAGTCCAGTTCAGTCCTAGTTCAGTCCCATCCTCCCTGATCCACATTCTCGACTGTTCAATAAAACACATGAGAGCCACACGATAAAATAAAACAAACAAGATTAAAAAAAAAAAACCTGATGTATTAAACACACTGAATTTATGGATAAGATCGCACACACGTTTTACAATTTCCCTTTGGGGATTAAAGTACTTTTTTGTTTTATTGTTGATGACGTCATGATGACATCACGACTAATCGATTAATCGATTTTTGATTGGCCTGACTAGTTGATTTTGAAAATTATATAGTATATATATATATATATATATATATATATATACTGTATATACTGTATATAGGTACACACACTTATACACACTACTATGACAACTTTATCCCTGATTTTTTAATTGTTCTTCACCAATTCTGTTTCTAAGATGTTTCCAGGCAACCAGCTGAGAGTAACCCATCAAACCCTTGGTTTGTCATTCTTACACAGTTTTTTGTGTCGATCAGACAAAAGAGATGTGATATTAGAAAATGGTTATCTTCAGTTTCATTCTTCCTGTTTCTGGTCCTATTTTAAGCATATACACTGCTCACAAAAAGTTAGGGATATTTGGGTTTTTGTATGATGTCAGAATGAACCTTAAATCCACCACAACCTGTCCAGGTGAACTGAATTAGACTTTCTTTAAACCTTTCAATGCACACGTACACTGTTCAATGGTTCAATATCTATTGCACATCATGCTGTTCTCCAAAAACCGAAAGTTGAATATCCCTAACTTTTTGTGAGTAGTGTGGTTCATATGTTATAAAATTCTGACAGTGTGACCCATCTTTCAGCATACATTTTATGAAGAAATCAAATGTCCAAGTGTTGCTTTTGCTTAGATTCAAAACAGCAGTAACATAACAGTAGTGCTGTAAAAATGAAATGGTCCTACCCAACCAAGACAGGGTAATTGGTCCCAAAAGAGCTTTACAGACTTTTTTCTTTCATTTACTGTGTAATGAGTTTCTCCCAAATAGTGATCAAAGCTCCAACCATAAAGTAACACCGGATGCACACACTGCTCATTCAGCACATTTAAATCCAGTGCTGGCAGTTTTTGCCCATTCAGGTTCTACTATAAACAATGTATGTGCCTACATAAATGTGGTGGTACAAATTTCTACATGCATGATTTCTCAATATTGTTTGAACTGTTAATCCATTAATTAAAAGCTAAATAAATGGAATGTAACTGATGTGATTTAAATAGTGTTAAAAGTCCTGTATTCTTAAGTTAGTAATTTAACTAGTGTTATTAAATATTAAGGGACTTAATTCACTGAAGTCATGTTACCTTCATCTTGTCATCTTTCATCCTCTTCCTCTTTTTCCTGTCATTTTTCCACACCAAGGGATACGTTCTTTCTTGTCAGATATTGCCGCTCCAACTGCTCAAGGGAAGGCGCAGCACGCCTGGTTGCAGCAGGCTGAGTGCTGAGCAGAGGGATTATTATGTTGAAAGTGAACAAAGTTATAATACATTTTTTAAAAATGTATGAAAATCATGGCATTGGTTTTTAATTGTGGTTTAGCTGAAATATTAAAAACGCACACACAAAAAAATAAAACAAGTAAACAAGCATGATGGAGCTCTGAAGCTAAAGTTTTTTTGAGCAACACTTTGACTACGTTCACTCCGCAGGGCTTAATGCTCAATTCCGATTTTCTGTCAGATCCAATCTTTTTTCTGCGGGTGTTCACATTACATTTCTAAATGTGACCTGTCAACCGACTGCAATATGAACAGCTCACACTTCTGAAGTGGCACGCATGCTCAGTTGAACACGAATGACATCACGCACGTAACGGTGTTCATGGAAACCAATGCAAACAAACATGGAGGTTACCAGGATTTGCGGGCCCACGTTGAAAACAATTTGTGGTGGCAGTCGGCAAATGTATGAGCGGATTTTGCAATGACTGAGGAAGAAGAGAAACGCAGTTGTGATGACGTCTCTGTGCGGAACAACTGCTGCAACATCTGTAGCTACAGAGGAGTTTGTGGATGCAGCGTTGGAGCAGGATGAGGATGTTTCAGATCAGATTTTCTGAGGGAGCTAGATTTCTCCACAGATATGGTGTTACCAAGCACTTCAGCCGCAGTAGAAATAAACTCATAGATCGCAGTGATCTGCTGATTACTGAGCGCTGATTACTGGAGGGGAGGGGGGGTCATCATGCTGAAGAGAAGCAGCTTTATTTCAATGCTGCACATTTATCTCTCTACCTGCTGCGGTCAACTCTTTCTTTACCGGATGAATTTCACACACTTTTTCTCTTCTGGCCTCATCCACAGCTGTCCGCCTCCGCTGCGTGCGCACACTCTCTCACTCACGTTCACACACTGAGCTGCCTGCCTGGACCACATAAAAGTTTCCCACAACACTTTCATCCAGGTTTATGTTCAATTAGAGCCAGAAAAATATGATTAAACTGTTCAGTCCATTGTTTACATTTGGTGTCCGTCTATCTCTCTCTCTTCTCTTTATATATATATATATATATATATATATACACTGCCCGGCCAAAAAAAAAGTCGCCAACAAAAAAAAAGGTCAAACATGTAACATTTGGTCGGAGCCTTTAGCTTTGATTGCGGCAGCATTCGCATTCATAAGCTTCTGCAATGTCACCAGATTTATTTGCATCCTGTTGCATCAATTTTTCACCAAGATCTTGATGATGATTGTAGAGTCTGACCACAGCACATCCCAAAGATTCTCGATGGGGTTCAGGTCTGGACTCGGTGGGGGCCAATCCATGTGTGAAAATGATGTCACGGTCATCTTGGAATATGGCCGTGCCATCAGGAAAGAAACATCCATTGATGGAATAACCTGCTCATTCAGTGTATTCAGGTATCAGCTGACCTCATTATCTGAGCTCATACTGTTGCTGAACCTGGACCTGAGCAACTGCAGCAACCCCAGATCATCACACTGCCCCCACAGGCTCATACAGTAGCACTAGGCATGTTGCTGCATCACTTCATCTGCCTTTCCGGCCACATTTCTTCCTGGAAGACGATGGTCCACTATCCTTCCAGTTTTTCATAATGCGTTGGACTGTTCTGAACCCAGTTTTAGTAGTTTCTGCATCTCCTTAGACGTTTTCACCTCTTCATGCCAATGATTTGACCCTTCTCAGACAGACTAACATCTTTTCCACGACCACGGATGTGTCTTTCCACATGGTTGTTTAGGAAATGAGAAGCAACTCATTGCATCAGTTGGGGTTAAATAACTTGTTGCAGCTGAAAGATAATCGCCCATGCAGTAATTATCCAATAGGAGGCTCCTACCTATTTGCTTAGTTAAATCCAGGTGGCCACTTTTTTTTTGGCCAGGCAGTGTATATATATATATATATATATATATATATTTTATTTTTTTTTTTTTTTTTTTTTTTTTTTTTTTTTTTTACTTTTACTTGTCATGTCCAGCATCATAGCAAGCAGAATGAGGATCTAGTTCCTTTATTGTGCTGAACAGTTTTGCGTTGACAAGGTTGACAGCTTTATCACACACAAGGCTCCCCTTGATATTCTGTTTATTAATTTTATTTATTTAATTAAACATTTGTTTATACCAGCATTCCATACCAGACCGCTGGGCTTAACAAGTGAAAAATTAAAGTTAACACAACCAATGATGGAAAGTGGAACAGAGAGAAAGGAGTGAGGAACCACTTACACGGTTCACTGGTGCATCTTTACAGAGACCCCTAAACAACATTCCAAGGTCTCTGCTGGAAAACAAAGCTAGCAATCCCCCTCAGGGGGACCTCCGGATGGTTTAAGTGTTATCAGATCATACAAACACATGCAGAACTACGCAGAGAAGAGTTAAAACCAAGTCAGTGCAACGGGAAGCAGCGTCACAGTGTCAACATGCATAAAAAGGATGCTCTATGGTGATGCAGTCATGCAGATGCAACCTCGTCTCTGGAAGGAGGAGGAAGCCCGCAAAGCCCGAGACCCGGGTCCCCAGCAGCCACCCAGAGGCCTGGGCCCTAGGCATCCCCCCAAAGGGACGGACATGTATCCCCCCCAGAGGGCGGCCCCAGCCTGAGCCACTGAGCCTGAGCCACTGGGGCCTGGGTCTAGGGGCCCAGGCCCCAGTGAACCAAGACCAGCAGCTGCCGACCCCACCAGGCATCGTCTCCCCCCACCCCCCATTAAACTTTTCACTCTTTGTTTCATTGTAGTCATTTGCCAAAATAAAAAAAGTTCATTTTATTTCCCATTAATGTACGCTAAGCACCCCATCTTGACAGAAAAAAAAGAAATGTAGAAATTTTTGCAAATTTAATAAAAAAGAAAAACTGAAATATCACATGGTCATAAGTATATGGAAATGATGCAACCAGTGTTTCAGACCTGGGTTTGGGGATCTTCTGCCATTCTTCCTTACAGATTCTCTTCAGTTCTGTCAGGTTGGATGGTGAACGGTGGTGGACCGCCATTTTCAGGTCTCTCCAGAGATGCTCAATTGGGTTTAAGTCAGAGCTCTGGCTGGGCCAGTCAAGAATGGTTCCAGAGTTGTTCCGAAGCCACCTTTTTGTCACTTTAGCTGTGTGCTGAGGGTCATTGTCTTGTTGGAAGGTGAACCTTCGGCCAATCTGAGGTCCTTAGCACTCTGGCAGAGGTCTTCTTCCAGGATCTCTCTGTACTTGGCTGCATTCATCTTTCCTTCAGTTGCAACCAGTTCTCCTGCAGCTGAAATGCCAAAAAGGTCGATCTTGGTCTCATCAGACCAGAGAATCTTATTTCTCATAGTCTGAGAGTCCTTCATATGTTTTTTGGCAAATTCTATGCGGGCTTTCATATGTCTTGCACTGAGGAGAGGCTTCGATCAGGCCACTCTGCCATAAAGCCTTGACTGGTGGAGGCTGCAGTGATAGTTGACTTTGTGGAACTTTCTCCCATCTCCCTACTCCATCTCTGGAGCTCAGCCACAGTGATCTTTGGGTTCTTCTTTTCCTCTCTCACCAAGGCTCTTCTCCCACGGGTCTAGGAAGAGTTCTGGTCGTCCCAAACCTCTTTCATTTAAGGACTATGGAGGCCACCGTGCTCTTAGGAACCTTTAGTGCTGCAGAAATTCTTTTGTAACCTTGTCCAGATTTGTGCCTCCCCACAATTCTGTCTCTAAGCACCTTGGGCAGTTCCTGTGACCTCATTTGCTCTGACATGCTCTGTGAGCTACTGTATAAGGTATATAGACAGGTGTGTGCCTTTCCTAATCAAGTCCAATCAGTTTAATTAAACACAGCTGGACTCCAATGAAAGAGTAGAACCATCTCAAGGAGGATCAGAAGAAATGGACAGCATATGAGTTAAATATGAGTGTCACTGCAAAGGGTCTGAATACCTATGACCATGTGATATTTCAGTTTTTCATTCTTAATAAATTTGCAAAAATTTCTGCATTACTGTTTTTTTCTGTCAAGATGGGTTGCTGAGTGTACATTATTGAGAAATAAAATTAACTTTTTTGATTTTAGCAAATGGCTGCTAAAACAAAGAGTGAAACAAAGAGTGAAAACTTTAAAGGGGTCTGAATACTGTAAACTGTACATTAAAGCAATAAGCCCCGCAAAGTCGTGTTTTACAGCGATTTTGCAACCGCGGGGATGTGCCCCTCCGCCATTGTAAAACAACGGTAACCCAAGGATTCAAGGGGCTTATTGCTTTTGTAAAACAGCTACCTTACATATTGTCTATACAATACATAAAAACAAACACAAACAAACAAAAAAAAAACAATTTATGGGTAATAATGAAACAATACAATGGAGAACTCTGACCAACTCTCCGACCAGTAGGTTTATGATGATCATCAAGGTTTAAACGTCACTGACTGCGACAAAATTTGCTCTGATCACATTTCTGATCTATATTTACACTGGGTCGCCTACTGGCCAGGGGCCTGATTTATAAAACTGTATGTAAGATCCTTACTAAAAGTGTATGTACGCCCCAAACCATAAGTATGCGTGTGCCAATAAATATTCAGATTTATAAAACCGTGCGTACGCATAGATTCAAACAATTTCCCCTTTATCAATTACAATCTTCCTGGACTTTTGTGCAGGTGAATTTGGCTCATATCCCGCCCCCTACACACCCACATTCTTCCATAAATGGTCAATGCAAATTACCTTATGGATGTTTCTGCATATAAATGGGCCAGCTGATCTGAGGCATTTAAAGCTTAATCGTGGCGACCAAAAAGACAATAAAACCTATTTTCGTGGAGACTGAAGTAGAGGTGCTTGTTGGTGAGGTGGAACCTCACGAAAGCATTTTATTTGGGTGTCACAGTGGAATCACAGGTAAAGGAAAGTCTGTTGAGTGGCAGCAGGTTGTTGAGGCAGTGAATGATGTAACAGAGGTCTGTTCCAGATGTCGCTGTAGAACTGTGGAGGGAATGCCCTGTCAGTGTGACTGTGTGAAGAACACAGAACACCTGTTTGTGTTCTGTGGTGCAGCAAGCCCCTCCCAGGGTCCAGTTAATAGACAACAGCGCTGCAAAAGTAAATCTGTTTATTAGCCAATCATCATCATCATCATTGGGCCAGGAAATCCTGGTGAATCCCAAAAAATGCATTCCCTTCTAATCTGTAGGTCCTCCAGCAGCACCGATGTGCAGCATTACACACGAGTGTCATGACGGCATTAATATGCTTAGATCAATTAGTCTGATTGATGCGCACCTTCTCAGAATCTGTGTGTTAATGCGGGACATTTAAGAATGAGAAACACCCATTTTTATACACACACACGCACACCCACACACATATATATATGTTTATATATATATATACTGTATATATATATATATATATATATATATATATGTACTGTTGTGTGTTGATGCTTTTATTTGTATTTGGAAATACTAACTGTACTATTATGAAGCAAATGGAAAGCAATCAAAAAAAATGCCAACAGCAACTGTTCCTAACAGGCACACATGCTCACCAAGTCTCCAAAGAATTAGCTACTGTATTCATACATGGTCTGATTTGATTTATTTTCACTGGGGAGTAGGCAGGATAATCTTTGCATGAACTCTGGACAGAATATTCCAGACATTTTTATTTCCATATGCAATGATTTTGAAAGGATGTCTATTAAGTTGAATGGTTGCAATTTGAATGCATTTAAAGGTTAAATATGGAACATTTTTATTAAAAGCTATATATTTTTTTTTAATAATACCTCCACAGGTCGTTTGGGGGTGTACAGAATGAAAGTACAACATTTCCCAGAAAAATTATATTTAACCTAAAAATAATTATAAGATAAATTTTTACGGGTTAAATAATGGCATTTTATTTACGTCTATAAGCCAATACACGCCGCCATTGCAGGTTGCCAAATACGATCTCTGTATGGAAACAATATTTAGGTCATTGTCAGGCTTGTACAGGGGAAAACCGTGGAGACGACGAGTGAAGCAGCTGCTTCAGAGCCCTGGAGATATTGTTATCTGTTTCTGAGGAGGAGTGACCTGAGAAGAGGAAAACCTGGAGTAAATTTTGGTTAAGACTACACTAAATGGACCCACAAACGTTTTCCATAGAGTCAAAACACGGAAATGGCGACTTTCCTCCTGGATCGGTAAGCTAGCTTGTTTGCTAACATGGCTAACGTTAGCTGTCAGTTATAAACTTCTCTGCGTTACTTGTTGGACATGCTGCAGACTGTTGGTCACTTGTGTAACGGCAGCGAGCCTGGCATCCCAGCGGCTGGAATTGTTTTGCAACTACAACCTAGACACACATGATGTCGCTGTTCTGTCCGTATTTCATATTCAACCTTTAATGGATATAAATGTCTAAAAAATAAAAGGTTTGAAATCAAAATAGGGATTGATTGATTCATTCATTCATTTCCTGTACCACTTGTTGACTAAAGGTGTCTATCCCAGCTATTATCACATGAGAGGCAGGGTACCTGGACAGGTTCCCAGTCTGTTGCAGGGCTAACACAGATAGACAACCACACACGCTCACATTCACTCAGAGGCAATTCCAAGTTACCAATTAAGAAAAACATGCAAGCCAGAATACTGGAAGAAACCCCATGTATACACAGGGAGAGCATGCAAACTCCACACACGAAGCCCATTGTTGGAATTGTTCAACCCCCCCCCCTAGTCAACCCTCAAACTAGTGATCTTTTTACTGTGACACTAACCACCACACCACTGTGCAGCCCAAAATAAGGATTCCACAACAAAATTTAAAATACTTATTAAAAAAAAAAAGAAATATACAATACAATGAATCCCCCAAATTATTGTTACATTATTGAACTAGAAATCACTCGGAGAGTGCTCAGACTTCGGCCAAGCCCCTCTTGCAATGATAAAGAATCCTACAAAAACATTTCCTGGATCCAAAATTTGAATAGTTTGTCCTTGGGCTGAGGCACACGGGTGTTGAAAATTTCAGGTCAATCTGTCCAGTGCTTTTTCCGTAAAGTTGCTGACAGATAGACAAACAAACAAACCAACACTACCGAAAACATTACTTCCTTGGCGGAAGTAATAAACCAGTCTCAGTCTCTTGGTCACTGTTTAGGGTTAGGGTGTGCAGGGATGTCCTTTATGTTTACGTAATTGTCAAATCTCCTGTTTTGGCTGAGAAAATTTCATAATTTAACCCTTTTCCCGCCGACCTCCCATAGTATTTTCCTGTAAATCTCCCGTATTATAATACATTACTCATGACCTTTGTGAGAGCTGCCACCCGCACAATCATCTGTATATTTGATTTCATGAAAAACAGAAAGGAGAAAATGTCTTTAACACTCATTTAATCAATTAGTACTAATAACATTAAAGAACAGGCAAAATGTTAAGTGGACTGCACAAATTTTTAACTTACAAATCCTGAATGAAAGTGGCAACCTCCACGGGGCTTTTGAGCACCTTTGCTACCTTTGCCCTCATCTTGCTTCGTTTTTGTCCGCTTTAATTTTGAGGAATGTAACACAAAGGAGATGCTATTTCTACACATAGTAATTTAGCAATCAACTCCGGAGCTAATGCTAATTGCGAAGAATAATTAGATGTAAACATTTATTTTTTGGGGATCCATCAAAACTGATATAAAACAATTTTTTATATGCTATAAAAATGTAGTAAAATTAATACTTTGAGGATGCATTCACACCAGGATAGTCTGGGGACTTGGTCAGATTGGGCAGGGATTTCTGAAAAAATTTCACACCTTTCGTTGCTTCGGTTTGCGTTTAAACTGCAGTTACCAAAGCGAACCAAACTACTTGGTTAAACTACCTGATTACAACAACTGATCACTAGTGGGCAACACACCCCAATACAATCACTGATCAATGATGAAAACTCAGGAAGAAGATAAACCAGACTCAATGATTAAAGTGGAAATCTTTCTGCTTCTTTTATTAATAGGCTACTCCATCTCTGCACATTTTCTAGTTGGTTTTCATTGTTGCTTTGACCTCGGCTTCTTCCAACCCGCGCTATTTGCTTTGTTTTCCCTCCAACCCAAATGATAATCTACCCCACTTACTCCTACTTCTTCTTCTGAATGCTTTATTGTAGTCAACAATTAGGTTTGCTGGATGTCTGGAAATGCGGGAAATTTGGACACCGAATTGCAGCACATTTTGCAGCACACAGCCTGTTCAAGGTAACTGAGAGAAACATGGGTGGAAACGTTATTTTTGGTATTTAGCGCTTCATCACCCAAAAAATAGACATGCTTGTTTGGTTTTTTTTTTTAATTCCTGCCTCTAGTCCCTTTAACCATATTGTTCTTTATCTGTTCTGCTCAGTGTAATATGTCTGTTTTTCTTTCTTTTGTAAATACAAGTCAGTCACAGAGGGACCCAATGGGCCCTTGCAGACTGGTGTACTGTAGATTGCAAAGTTTATGACACACAAATTTTCCACTTGAACTTCAACAAAAATCTGATAACAATAAATTTAGCTAAAGAGACGCAATCACAGAAATAAGGACAGAAATAATTGTAATATCCATTATATTTGCTTTTGCCTTTCATTTATAGTAAAACATGAATATACTGTATTCCCACAACACCATTCCCCACACTGATAAGAACAGTGAAAAAGTGCACTGGTCTATGTTGGCTTATTTCAATATGTTGTTGCTTAGTAGGAGATAAAGTAGAATCTTATGGTGTAAGCATCATTGAAAACCATTAGAGAATTTTATTGGTGTAGTTCAGATGTTTCTTGTGACAGGCAGCTTAACACAGCTGATGGGTCAACTATTGCAGGCTGCAAGAGAACAAGCTCTCAGTAAATTGAGTCAGATTTAAATGGAATGAAATAGACTTCTTAAATCAATAAAAATCTAATTATTTCTCATACTATCGTTGCAGATATTTTGAATTGTATTGCAGAGAAAGCAAAATAATTTGGGTCAGCTGGGGGCTTTAATCGGATAAGAAGAAATCACCATTATGTTTTAAAGCAGGTCATCCGGGAAGCGGCATGTATCCTTGATAATTCTATTCATTCTGTAATCCTGAGGATAACAGCTACCGACATTGCCAGAACAACAGTGTGCCATACAACAGTCCTGCATTGCCAACTCCAGCACTCACCGGGGCCTTCAGGTATCCATATCCAATGTTGATCACAAAGGAGTTAATGTGAAAGATTTCCTAGATATGTTTGGTCAGTTCATTAAATGGCAAGCTAGCAGGGAACATGGACAGTGGGGTAGATCTGGATTGGATGTCAAATCTATAGCCTGTGACAGATAGTATGGGCATATTTCATATCGCAGTTCTCAGTAAGTGTAGAGCACTTATCTAAAACAAATTAATGAAAAAATAAATGATTAAAACCAATTTCAAAGCTTTGTATTCCTAAATAATCATTTGAGTTGACACTGCTCCACTAAATAAGGCCTAAGATGAAAGCATGATCAGATAATTAAACATTGTGGTTATAGCTTCTTTCCTCATAAGTGCACAGAGTAAAATAGACACACAAACGCAGCACCACCACTGGGTGTATACCATAGCTGTGAATCTTTACGATAAGGCAGAGTGCCTTACAATTTCTTAGTTCACTGCCATGGAAAGAGTTGTTAAAAAGGAATTCCGACACTGGCTGAAATTCAAGAAATCTTCCTCATTTCAGCTAGTACATCAATTCTGTTTATCTTTCTGGCACATATGCCAACCAGCTAACTGTGATGCTGAAGTGGCAAGGTTACATTTTGGGGGATTCTCAGAGGATATTACAAAAAAACCTACAATAACTGAGCAGGTTTGAGTTATTCCAAGTCAGAAACTCATTAACTACCTTCCAGATGTGTAGGGAAAAGGTCCAAATTGCTTCAAATTTTATTAAGAGCACAGTCAATTACAGACTTGTTAAACTTGGATGCTTCCAGCACAGGTGGTCACAAACATTAACAGATGGTTTGTACCTCTGTCGAATATGTGTATGTGAGTGTGCGTGTGTGTGTTGGGAAAGGGGAGTATTTATTGAAATTGTTTTCCAAAATATTATCTTCCCAGAAAGCTACATATTTCTATTTAATGTGACCATATACTGTAAACCCCAATATTCCATACAAGAAACATAACTTAAGAGTAACTTCACATCAGGTATCTACTTATTATTTTCATTAAAGTCCAGTCCTTTTACTCCATGTGTTCTTTTTATCAACCGTACTATTACATTTTTGTCAAGTTTTTCTCTGTTGGGAAATACTTTTCCTTTGCTCGGTCCATCCTGAGTATGAGTTTGTTTTTGTTTGTGATGTTTGCCTTGTGAACGCACTTACAAACAAGTCTAACTCTTCCTTATTCTGGTGAGAAAACATGAAAAGAGGTAAAAATGACCTTATTAAATTTTCCTCCCACCCCACTATGATTGAAAAATAATTTGAAGATCATTTAAGAAGGATTGTGTGAGTAAAATACCAGGTTATGACAACATTAAAAATATTGGTATAATGTTGGAATAAATCAATTTAATGTAGAATAGTGTGTAAAAGGTGTCAATAATTATTACAATTTTAACAGATAGATAAATTGACAGATATTACAGTTGTGTTTGATCTTCAAAGTTAGCAGCATCATAAAGGATTTCATATGCACATTACATTAAAGGAGTACAGCGCAAGTTCTAGCTTTTTTACAGAAGTGTGCCCCCTCTGGCGACAAGTGGAAGTGACGCTATGTTGTGCACACACATGAGCTGCTTCGACTACGTTGGCCTCTAATTTAACCGAAATTACACTGACTCTGAGCCCAGTGTGAGAGACACAATGCCTGCTGAAGTAATAGTTATAAATCTGCAAGTTGTTTACGGTGTGATCGTCGAGTAAACTGACGGACTGTATGCTAACTGTAACAACAGGCTGACGCTGGCTTGTAGTTCAAATATCTAAATTCACAGGCTGAGACTAAGATTACCTTATAAAATTGCAGCATCAACTAAATGTAACAAGTGGTTACAGTGTATCTCTTCTCGGGGAACAGTCATATGGCTGTCATACTACCGCATTTACATGCTAAAAACTTAGCTTTGCAATATTATGCATCCATATTTCTGTCATACATCACATTTACCTTGTTAGTAAGAAGAAAGCTAACTGCAGGTCCTGTTTTATTCCCAGAGTGGATCAAAGCTCCTTTCAATTAAAAAAAAGAAGAAAAAAAGCTGCGCCCCTCCCGTGGGGACCGGTCAGACTCACAAGACAAAACTTTTCTTCTTCTTTGTCTTGCTGGAGTCTGAGTTGGGGTTTGAGAGACACCTGCTCTCCATCTTTTAGCAGGATCCTCAACATGCGCGGACCTGCTGTGGCAGAATACACCTGCACAGCCAGACGAACGAGAACGCGCAGCTCATCTCCCCCACAAGCGCCCCCTAGAGGCTTTATACCCGAATTTCTTGCATTGAGCATTCAGTAACAGTATTAGAGACCACTGCAGTGAAGAAAGATCGGCTCATGTGGAGGAAAGAAAAGAATAGTATTTAACATTTAAACTTGCACAATGCACCTTTAAGCCAATTGGTACATATAATCACTGCAAATTAAAGGTCATACTCATAACTTCAACTTTTTCATCAAAACATTTAATTTTTCAAAAATAATACATTCACAGAATATTTAGAGGTGCAGAATGAAAGTATTAACTTGATTTTTTTTTATTTCATAGCATATAACTTATATTTTTTATCGATTTTGAAGGGGCCAAAATATATAAATATTTACGTGTGAATACCATGCCAACATATAGGATTGTGTGTCGTTTGTATTAGCTCAGGAGTTGCTAGCTGGGTTGTTCTGAGCAGAAATAACATCCTCAAAAAACGGAGCAGAATGAGGGGGAAGGTAGCAAAGGGGCCCAAAAGCCCTGTGGAAGTTGCAAGTTTCCTCCTGGAGATATAAGTTTAACATTGGCTAATGCTAATTATTGGTTAGCTTGTTCTGTAACTTTGCTATTGCTAGTTGAGTAAGCAACTACGAGAGTGACACCTACTGGCAGGGAGGAATTAAACTTGTTGCTCTCACCCTTGAGAATTATTTAGTTACTTTGAACAGTATTAGAAAAAAGACGGTGTTAAAGTGCATCTTTCATGTTCTTTATAATGGCAAAAAATCTTCCCTGAGATGAGACAGTAACTGTTTTTTTCTCTCTTGAGATGACAAAAACCAGGAAGTGTAACTTAAAAAGGGGGGGGAGGGGATAAATCTCCTTCACAAACACCGTGTAGTTTTGGAATCATGTGACCTCTGACGTCAGAGTAGGTGAAGTCATGTGAATTCCACAGCTGACCAATGCTAAACAATAACTGACAAATGGCTAGACAACAGCTGATAGCAGTTGGACAACATCTTTCTTAACATCAGTTTTCTTTCTTAACCTCATCATTACAGCTGAGGCTTAAAGGAATAGTACACCCACAGAATAATGTAACCTTATTTTCCACTTACCCTCATGCTGAGCAAGACTCTGGAGCACTTTCTTAATATCTCAAACTGACCATCAGGAAAGGCTTTTCATTATCCACTGACTTTCATAATGGAGTTTGCCGGGGTTCGAGCTAAAAAGGTCCATAAAAGTCTACAGAAAACTTGTCAATATTCCTCCATACTGCTTGTCCAATGGGGCTAATGAACGAAGATTAGCCCCCTAAGCGGCGGGGTAAATGTAAGACACACTTAGACTTTCTATTAGCTGACTAAAACCGCCGTTGTGCTACTCTGCTACAAACTGACACCTTAGCTAACTAGGAGCCACCAGTCGGCAGGCCGGGCTTCCAGTCTGCTGCATGTCAGTCAAAATTACACACCCTTAATTATGTGTAATTTCAAGATTAAATCACATCTAAACGGAGGAGTTATAAAAAAATTCACCCCCCTCACAGTTGACATGAAGGTAAACTTGACCTGTTAAACCTAAAATGATTTTTTGAACCAGGCTGTAAACATGTTTTTTTCTGCTGTGAAGTTGGCGTTTTTTACATGGGAGTCTATGGGGATTTGCTCTGTTTTACAGCCAGCCCCTAGCGGATGAAGGGCGAACTACAAATACTGACTGTCCGGATACCTCATCATTGGCCACTGGAGGTTGCCGCTTGTCTTACAAGGGCTTCTACATATGCTTAAAATGAAAGTTGGCCTTTAAATGCTTTCTAAGAATGGCTAAATTACAATATTTGGGTACAGCAGCAGAAAATCCACCCTCATTACATTTATAAATGCCTTTCACAAAAATCTGAAAATTGTTTTTTATATCATTATTAACCATATTGATTATTCCGTGTCTATAGAAATGAGGCTGTCTGAAGCAGATTCAACATGGCCAGAGTATCTTTAAGAGAGACTTAACAATTGAGGCAGCACTACTTATGAGCTCAGTAAGTAAACCATGGTTTTCTGATTCTGGTCTGTGCATATTGATGTAAAATTGTCAGAACTGACAGCAGATGGCCAATCACAATTACATATTCTTGGAAAGGTGAAAAGGAATCCAGCTGCTGCAAAATGGAAAAGATAGATGATGCATAAATTACTTAGCCAATATAACTTTTGTCTTATTAAAGTACAAATAATTTACAGCTGTGTAATTATTAGATGAGCGTGTCGCAGGTGTATTATTGAGGTATATTCAGGATTCAAAGGATCTTTATTCTGACAGATCCTATTCTATATGAATCAAAGGGTTTATAATAGGGGTGGGTATCACCAGGTACCTTACAATACAATACTATAATGATGTTTTTACCTATGATAACGATATTACACAATGGTGATGCTGCAATAATTGATATAATGCAATAAATTTAATCCACAATACACCGCAATATTTATTACTGAAGAACTGGGTAGTTCATGAAAACCTGGACACACATTTGAACTTGTTCTTTCAACTGTGTGTAACGTTTAATCTAAACCTGAACTAGACTGCACATAAATATGAGTGCTAAAGCAGGGACTTCTCTACATGCTGGACCTTTGCAAAAAAAAAAAAAAAGGAGAGATTTCATTGTTCTATATAACAAAATCTCATAATTTTCATTATTTAAAAATATTGATACAGCATTTTATAATATCGATATATCGCAACATAAAATGTTGCAATATTTCAGTGCATCAATACTTTGTTACTCCCTTAGTTTCTAATACAGATCAGATTTATAATAAAGATCAACAATAAAAGTTAACCTGTCACAGAACTTATTGTAAATATTTCAGTAAATTTTCTGTCATATAGACTGAAAAATCAATAAAAAGATTTGGTGTCTAGTGATTTTACCTACATCTTTTAAAGTATTTCATAAGCTGTGACTATGAAAGTGCAGACATTATTTCAGAGCGTTTGACACGTTGTTCACACATAATCTGCAGTGGAGGACAACAGGAAATCTGAAATAGTACAGTGATTTTTGTATTGGAAAAAAATTTTTTTAACTCCTAATCTTTAAAAGTCAGCAAAAAAAAAAAAAAAACCTTTAAAATAATCAATCTCTGTTTGAGGCTATGTACACATTCCTTTCCGGTGACAAATTTTTTATAAAGATAAAGATCACTGAAGGTGAAATATTGCAGTTGGTCTTTAACTCCAGTCGTACTCAGACAGGGACTCGGGGGTACACGACTTAGGGGTGGCTGTAGCTCAGGAAGAACAGTCGTCTGCCAACCGGAGGGTCAGTGAATCGCTTCCTACATGCTGAAGTGTCCTATGGCAAGACACTAAACCCCACATTGCCTCCTGAAGTGCCTATCAGGGTATGAATGTGTGTGTGTGACTGGTTGATTGTATGGTGTAAAGCGCTTTTAGTGGCCAGTACAACTGGAAAAGTGTTACTGTTAGTAGAGTCCATTTACCATACACCAGAGTCATTTTTATTTTTCATTTAACTTTTTGGAGGGACAGTTCTTATGCAGCTGTCTGTCTTATCTCATATCTCAGAGCTTGGTCTGTTGAGGAGCAGGTTCCAGCTGAAGTTGCCATAGTGTTACAACCTGATAAGAAGTGAACCTGCTTTGTTATGCAAAAAAAAAAAAAAAAAAAATCCAGAGGAGAAGAGCATGGATGTTTTTTTTTCTGCATTTGAATTCTTTTGAATTGTGGATTTCTTCCAAAGGAGACATAATGCCAGTGATTACCATCAACTGTCAGCACTTCTTTTCACAAACAGGAGAGGAAAACCGAGTGTTTAAAACAGCAGGTTTGAGAACACAGAGAATACTGCTTCCACTGGTTAATGCAGTAAAGATTTTATACACTTCTGGATTAAATCTTTACACAGTCTGAATTGATTTGTCTGTAAAATGTCCTGAGATGACATTGTTGTTAATTGGCGTTACACAAATTAAAAAAATAATTTAATTGAATTTTGTGATGAGTTGCCAAGTTGTCAGCCCTGGGGTATCCATCAGCTTTGCTTCATCCTGATGCACACGCTAATTTTCACAGAGAGTTTGATGCTACTATAGTCAGCATGTCTCACTTTTTCTTTTAGAAACACTTGATTGCACTTCGTCACATTTCACATCATCTCTCCAGAGCAACAACTTACAGTAAAAGAAATGTTGTTCATGTAATTGCCCTGATAGCAGGACAACTCACCGCTGACTTAGTTTTGCTACTCAATCAACCTGCCTGATCATCTCTGAAGGTGTGGTTAACCACACAGCGCACTGCCATCTCTTCATGTTGTGGCTTACAAGCTTTCTTCTTGGGAGGAAGCTTTAGTGACTGGATGTAATCTATGGATCTAAGTACATGCATAGCCTGAAGGTAAATACTATAGAATGAATGATGAAGGAACATGGAGAAATCCACGTGCTGGATGTGAGGCTGATGCTCAAGGGTCTTAAAGTATAACACCCCCTAAATATTACTAGGTGATGGCTCTTAAACATCACTGGTTCCAACAGGCCCATTAAAAAACTGAAAACTTATCTCAAGAAATGCAGTCGGTGAAATTTTCCCAACTTTTTCATCAAAAGAATTATTTAACAAAATAATACATCCACAGAACATCTAGGAGTGCAGAATAAAAGTATTAATTTTACCTCAAATTTTCATAGCATATAAATGGTTTGATCAATTTTGACAGAAGTATTTACATCTGAACACTGTGCCAACGTTGGGATTCTTCAGCGTTAGCATTTGCTCCAGTTACTAGCTTGATGTGTAGAATTAGCATCTTCCTTGCCTTACATTTTTCAAATTCATGTGGACAAAAAAAAAAAAAGCAGAATGAGGGTTAAGGTAGCAAAGACTCAAAAACCCTGTGGAGGTTGCCACTTTCTTCCTGGAAATGTGAACTGAAGATTTGCTAATGCTAATTATTGATTAGCTGGTTCTGCAATGTTGCTAATGCTAATTGCATGAGTGTGAGAGTGACACCAACCGGTGAGGAGGAATTAAACTTTTTGCTATCACCTTTTAGGAATAATTCAGTAACTTTGGGATTACTTAATTACCTAAGTGAGAAGATGCCCCCACCCTCCCACCGGTCTCTCTGGCCTGTAAGCGGCACTTGCAAGTCTGCCTGTAGCTGACCCGACACAAATCTTGCGACAACACAAACTGCTGTACGGCACTCAGGTCCCCTATCCACCAACCTGCTTCCAGTGCTGGTTCAAACCAGAACCAGACTGAAAACCGGTTCTTTAGCTCCCCACCACCTAAACACCGGCTCCTGGCTCTCAAAACCATCTCTTAGCTGGACCAGAGTGAAGATCCGGTTCATGTAGCTTGTGCTACCTGGGCGCTGGATGGAGCGACACTGAGCCTCACAGCCAAATAGGCGCAATAATCACTTGTCATGTCCACAAAAAAATCAATAAAATTTGTATACTTACCTGTGACTCGCTAACACCAGAGAAAAATATAATTCACGGCATATTTACCCGCAAAACACGGGTAAAACATCCCGCTGCAGGAGACACAGGACTCTGCTTTGAGCAGCTGCAGAGGGAGACAAGCTGCTGCTACCAATGTAGTAAAGTAGCATCAACAAGCTAGTAAAAGCTTAGAAATATATTCAGGGATCAAAATAGGGGAAAGACAGGTAGAGAAGACGTCTGTGTGCTGTAGGGTGAAGGGGAATGACCTTTACAACATTGAAAGGAGACCAACAGGGGGAGCCCTCGAGCTGAAGTTACTGAGTTCCAAGTACCCCCGCCTGCGGCTTGCAGGGGACGGATATCAGGCGGTGCTGGACATCCGATGGGCGTGACCAGGTAGGGAGGTTAGGGTTAGGGCTTAGGGATAGGGGGAAGGGTAAAAATAAACGACTGTAAACGGTAATATGGGCGGAGTCGGATGTCCAACCCCGCCCAATATCCGTCTCCGCCTCGTCCCGCAAGCCTCAGGCGGGACCTTCTCCTGAGTTCTGCATTAATAGAAAACGGTAAATCTACTAGAACTGCAAAAATGAATTTTTTGTAACTTCTTTTTAGTTGAGTTTTATTTGAAAAATGCACAATAACCTGAACAACTGTAGCCTGCTGGAGCTTTAGGGTGGATTCAAAAAGCTTTTTTGATCGAATAAGAGTCCATATGCTCAGAAAGTCCGCTTTATTTGAGGGAGTTGTGAATGAGAAAAACGGACTCTGACCTGGAACAAACAAAGGGACTTGGTCCGCCTACAAATGCAGGACTCGATCCGCTTCAAGTAGACCCTACACAGGAAGAGGACTACAAATTGCTGCAACCTGCATTTAGTTTAGCATGGCATTGTGGGTAAATGCTACAACAACACGTGTGGGACTGCAGTACTTCTAAAAATGACTCGTAGTCAGACATGGAGTGACAAGGAAGTAAAAGCTTTTAATCGATATTTGGTCTGATTAAAGTATATCCCAGCTCCTCGTTTATACCTGATCATTTTTTAACAAAAACGTAAATAAAATGAAAAAAGGATATTGAATGCCATTAATCAGATATAATCAACATACCCTGTGTCTCTGAAAACCAATGTGCTGGATAAGGCAGTGTGTTTTACTTTGCCTCCTGATATTGTCACAACTGGTGCATTAGTGTACAACAAAAGGATGTTTTATATCTATATTGTGTCTCACAGGTACCAGCGGCTTTCATAAAACATCAGTATTTAATGCAGTGAAGGCGATTTTGTGTTGCTTTCATTAAATAAACTGTCATGGATCAATGTCACAACATCTTAACATATTTATTCCTTTTTTTCACAAATTCTTAAACATAATTCTCTTTAAAAACTCTTGCTGTGGAGTCTCCAGTCTGTTCTTTTGATGAGCTGTTCTCATCATGCTGGATAATCCCTCCATCTCACTACTCTCTTGAGAGGCTTACATCATGACCCATTTGAACTTGTTTTAATCTCACTATCTCTACTTAATTCTTGCATGATTTCACATCTGTTTATCTTTCATATCTTTTCCATGACTGTGTATCTAAGAAAGAAAGAAAGACAGAAAGAAAAAGGTGACAAAATATCTCAACTAGTTTCACTGACCATTTTTGTATCTGGACACAACAGTGGAATTATTTCGGTAATCTCAGTGGATTCTGCTTTGACCCATGGGCAAAGCAGGCTCATAAGAAAACTAACCACAGTGGCAAAACTGTTACCAAATGAGTAGAAGCAGTCCTTGCAGCTCATTGAATGTTTCTATTTATTCACATTGGGTAAAGCATGTATGGCAATGAAGCATTCAGTTGGGATGGTAGCATTACTGATATCTAACAAGCTTTTCTGTTCCTTGCCTGTGATCCAAAAACAATTACTAGCTTAGTCATCCTCTGCCATTTATGTTATGCCTGTCATCACCACAGGGGTTTTATTACGTTTACTGAGTATAGATTTAAATTGTGAACATGGTTCTTGCTTTTGTCAAACCAAAAAATATTTTTCCTTTGCCTTGTGCTGTGAAATTTCTGTTTGGGGAATTGATCAAATTAGCACTGTAATCCTCAGTGTGTACATGTAGAGTCTCTAAAATGATATCTATTTTATAACAGTATTGACCATTCAGAATAATAATTCAAATAAAGGCTCCACATTTTCTGGTTTGTCTTCAGTGACGTGCTTAATCTCTGATTTGCTAATCCAGACAGGGAGGCCAAACTGTCATTGAAACTGTGGTTCTTGTTGATTAAAATAAATCTATTAGGGCTTGCCAACAGCTTTATTGTTTCAGACCAGTGCAGTATGTCAGCATCAGTCAGTTTAAAAGTTACATTTGATATGATTTCTCACAGTTACATGAATCATTGCAAACACATGTAGGAGCATGCTTAAAAGCAAATGTAAATCACCATCCCCTTATTCTATGTATTTCAACAAAAGGAGCTCCCTGGCACTGCCATAGAAATCATGAGACTTTCCCTCAGGTGAGACAAATCATCAGATTAATGTCACAGTTGACAGCACTGAAATGATAAATAACATTATTGTTGTTTTTGAGGCTGCATCCATCTAATATTTTTGTCAGTTAACAATTAAATTTTCTGTTTGAAGCCTATTTGATGCCAAGATCAAAACTTGAGTGCATCTACTCCCACAGAAGTTTCTGATATTTCTAACTGGAGCATGGCTCTGTGGACAGTAATTTAGAAAAAAAAGCTCTGTTGTGTGTGGTTACTTGTGAGATTACGTCCCTTATTAAATCTGCAATATAAATTATACTCACTCTGTCCAAACAGTTCTGTTTTATTTGTTGGTCATTGTCAAACAAAGACAAAATGTCCTTCTGCTCCCGGAATGTCGGTGCACATCTCTATTGCTTCAATGCCATTCTCTACAGGCAACTCCTCCCCAGTTAGGACACCTCTGGATGTCACTTAAATATTTGGAAGAGTAGGAGTGATTCTCAGAGTTGAGAAAGATGATAAAAAAGTAGTGATGTCCGAAATTATCGGCCTACCATTGTTATCAGAGGATATTGGTATTGAAATGTATTATTGGAAACTATTGTGTTTTCCTTTTCCTTTTTTTTTTTTTACTTGTCCTGTCCAGGACAAGCGATCTCCACGTTAACCCCGCTGAGCTCAAATGTCTGACCAATCACACAATACTTCTTGGAGCGCCACAAGAAGAAATTTCTGCTCGCCCGAGGGGCCAAGAGCAAGTCGCAAGCCATCCTCAATCATGTCTGCAAGAACAAAGGACATCATTTTGTTCTTGTGGCCCTGAAAACAAGAAGAAAGTCCTCTTGCAGAGTATGTAATAAGCTTAGGAGTACCATACATATTATTAAGAATCTTTATTCCACCAATATTTATCAGATACATTTGTAAATAAATGGAAACAATCCAAAACCATTGTTATCCAGGAGTGGTCAACCAACAAAACCACTTCCTCAGCAAAGTGTGCAATCCCAGAGGGAAACCAACATAACATGTTCAATTCCAGGAGTCCTAAATTGTTAATGTTCAGGTATCCACCATCAAAACAACAGTGAGCAGTGGTGCACATGGCAGGACTGGAGAGAGATGAATATTTGTTCTATTTGCAGTTTTTCTAAAGATGACATGGACAAGCCAGAAGACTGTTTCACTTTTTTTTTTGGTTTGCTTGTTTTTTGTTGTTGTTTTGATATATAATAGGGGTGCCCAAGTCCAGTCCTCGAGAGCTACTATCCTGCATAATTTGGTTGTATCCCTTCTCCAACACACCTGAATCAAATAAATAAAATAAAACCGATTTCCTGAATCAACATGCTGCATATAGTGCTACACATTTCAGGTAACCTGCAACTTTTAGTACCACACAACTGTACAAATGTCTGGCATCACAGAACAAGTGAAAATCAAAATATTGTGTATTGCTATCTGTATGAGGGGGCTTAGCCTTTTCAGTGGCCTCTTGGGGAAAGTGAGAGGCAGCGGCTTTTAAGTATCTCTGCATGCTCAGGTGGATTGCAAAGATGTTGCTGCCCTATTAGCTTACCATACATTTACAGCTACCTCATCAATCGACAGTAGCACTTCACAGGAGTAGAAATAAAACTTTACAAGTTGTTAGAAGCGTATAAATATCTGGTGCAGGATAATATCCGACCTTCAGCTGTGGAACGTGTCCCAAACACAGTATTTCTTCTTTCATGTCAAAGATGAAAACATAATGCTAGTGCATTAGGGATGTCTCAACATTATATTAAGGAGTTAAAATTAAATAACTGAGATAAAACTAATGCTGGCATCGGTATCAGGACATCCCTAATAAAAACCTTATAGAACATGGTGATCGTACTGACATAGTTCTGCCCTTTTTATTGTTTTATTGAACAAGGAAAAGTCTCTTTCATCAATGCAGCAATACATTCTGAATTTTAGAGAAATTCTGCGCATTCCCATTCTCAAGTCAAAATTGTCTATGCAGCAAAAAAGAAAAATAAACTTCTTATGTCGATAAATGAGAAAATCTGCTTCGTTAAAATGTTATAAATGTTATTAGTTTGCTACTGAAAGTAAAGATAATTATATGAATAAGAGTTTCTTCACAGTTGTTTTCATATTGTATCTGTACTTTCAACCAGAATTTTATTTCAGTGTGGAGGGGGTAAAAACACATATTTAAAATAACAAAATTATTCCTCCCCATCTGTGAGCAATGTAAAAAGTACATGGATAGTTCCAAAAATAAAGCAAGCGCTGAATGTATTAATGTAGATTAAACTGTGTTCTTGTTGCACTTTAGCAGCTTAGTGTCATCATCACCACCTACTCTGGTGTCATTTCAGGAAAATAATTAGGCTTAGTGTGAGAAAATTAATTTGCTCAATAATAGCATCACTTAAAGTTAAAAAATGCAATCATTACAGAGGATGTTTAGCAATAAGGTCAGTACAGTGAACACATAATATATAAATTTACTGATAAAGTAATGATCATGTAGCAAGCAAGTCTCCTGTCAGACAGGTGGTATCAAGACCTTGAGAGGTGGATATGATAATCCTTATCTTGAGATTGGGAGATGTAGGAAATGCACAGTTAGCAAAACAGACTGTTGGCGATGATACACTGTCAATGTTACAGGTTGCATATGCAGGGAGGTTTTAAAGGTGCTATGACATCAATTTTCACTTTTCTGGGATTTTGGGGGTATAATATGATCTGTTGTGCACTGATGAGGCCATGCAAATGTCAAGAGTGAGTATTAAAGTTCCTGTTCATGGGGGGTTACAGAAGTTTTGTTTTTGTTAAAAAAATAGGGTTGAATCAGATAGCAGCATTTTTATCTACAAAGGTTAGCATTCTACATAATTCACATTCTCCAATTAGAGCACAGTATCAGCCCCCCTTCCCCAGATACTGCATGAATGGAGCTAGTCTGACTGCTTAACAGCTTAGCATGGTTGATTTCAGATCAGGGTTATCAAACAAATAGGTTTAAAAGAAAAGTTCTGCAGCAACACAGAAGGAGGTGACCTCAACCTTGTCATTAGCCAAAAGTTTATTTATTTTCAAAATGCTCTCTTGTCTAACAAACACTGTCTAAACTGCCCATGTTGCTAACAGATAGCAAACTATGAACGCAAGCTACGGGGTTGACCTAGTTTATCTAAATAAAGTTATAGCCAAATAAGGATGTAGCCAATCAAAAATTAAGTAAACTTTTTCTCCGGGCAGATCATAACATTACTGTACCCAACCCTTTTACTGAGGAGGGAAATCTGGCATGCATACCCCCTCACCCCCATGGTCTAAAAATTAAGACTTATGCCCTATTCTGATGGGATTAGTATTATATAGGGACCACATGTAATTTGTAATAATTACAGAGGTTGTCTGTGATTTTAATCCTGTGTGAATCGGCCATGTCTGTGATTTGCGATGTAATAATTTGCCTGCAAATTACCTACTATAATTTGCTAAACACAGAGGTACTCTGATAATTCTAATCCAATGCGAATAGGCATTTCTGTGATTTGGAGAGAAATGACACATGATTTGGCAGTACCGGATGCATTTCATTTCCTTTTGGCAAAGAATGGAGGCTGCAAAATAGGTTTTCCTTCCAAATAACTATGTTGATAATAATTCATAAAGCATTAACTTTGGAGTCGGAGTGATCAGGGGTAGTTTCAACAGTAATATGGCCGTAAATGGCACTTTCCCGCGGTGAGAAACATTTGTTTTGGAAAACATGCGGACATGGTGCAAGTTCCTCAAGCATTGGTAATGACGGTCCGTGAGTTATTCAAACACATTTGTCTCTGAATGATCATGATGGAAACGCAACTCGTATGAGCAGATGTTGGGCAACACGCAGTGTGTTGATATATCTGCTGGCTGTCTGTGAATTTCAGTCAAATCTCAGACTTCAGTTATCCCGTGCGAATGTGCAACAGAAAAAGCTGACGTCAGGGGGTAATTTATTTATTGGTCCCTAGGTAATACTAATCCTGTCAGAATAGGGCTTTAGTGTGTCATTATACCACAAATGTGCCCAAGACTACTGATTTTGTTCAACCTTCATTTAAATGAAGCCTCACGTTTAGCTAAAACTTAACTACTGTACATTTACATTTGTGTGAAAAAGTGTTTGCCCCCTTCCTGATTTCTTATTTCTTTGCATGTTTGTCACACTTAAATGTTTCAGGCCATCAAACAAACTTAAATATTAGACAAAGATAACAAAAATAAACACAAAATGCGTTTTTTTAAATTAAGACTTTTATTAGTAAAGGGGGAAAAAAAAACCTTCATGGCCCTGTGTGAAAAAGTGATCTTAAAACACAAGTTAGCTGTGGTTTATCACATCTTAGGAAATCTGAGTTCAATTTCTCTAGCCACACCCAGGCCTGATTACTGCCACACCTGTTCTCAATCAAGAAATCACTTAAATAGGACTTGCTTGACAAAGTCAAGTAGACCAAAAGATCCTCAAAAGTTAGACATCAAGCTGCCATCCAAAGAAATTCTGGAAAAATTGAGAGACAAAGTAACTGAGATCTATCAGTTTGGAAAAGGTTGCAAAGCCATTTCTAAAGCTTTGGGACTCCAGCGAACCACAGTGAGAGCCATTATCCACAAATGGTGAAAACATGGAACAGCGGTGAACCTTCCCAGGAGTGGCTGGCTGACCAAAATTACCCCAAGAGCACAGCGACAACTCATCCAAGAGGTCACAAAAAACCCCAGAACAACATCCAAGAACTGCAGGCCTCACTTGCCTCAGTTAAGGTCAGTGTTCATGACTCCACCATAAGAAGGAGGCTGGGCAAAAATGGCCTGCATGGCAGAGTTCCAAGACCAAAACCACTGCTGAGCAAAAAGAACATAAAGGCTCGTCTCAGTTTTTCGAGAAAGCATCTTGAGGATCCCAAAGACTTCTGGAAGTCCAAGACTTCAAAATACTCTCTGGACTGACGAGGCAAAAGTTGAACTTTTTGTAAGGTGTAGGTCCCATTACATCTGGCGTAAAAGTAACACGGCATTTCAGAAAAGGAACATCATACTGCTTTGGCCCAGATGACAACTGACTGGTTAACAGCATTAGTAAACAGTTTGCAGCAGCTGTTCTATTAGATTTTAGCTCAGCTTTTGATGTTATCGATCATGATCTTCTGTTGAGAAAAATGCAATGTTATGGGTTCAGTTCAACATCATTACACTGGCTTCAGAGTTACCTAAGAAACAGGAGGCAAGCAGTCTTTTTTAATGGTTGCCTATCAGATGAAAAAACTGTTTGTTGTGGCATACCGCAGGGAAGCTGCTTAGGACCACTCCTGTTTTCTATATATGTAAATGACTTGCCATTATTTTTACGAAAAGCAAAAGTCGCAATGTATGCCGATGACTCGACCATCTATTCATCACAAAGTACAGTGGAAGAACTTGAAATTGTTTTGATACAAGAATTAAAATCTGTCCTAGAGTGGGTCACAAATAATAAGTTGGTTCTAAATGTTGGCAAGACAAAAAGTATTCTTTTTGGAACCAGACATATGCTGCTGAATGAACCCAAATTGAATATTGTTTTGGAAGATGTATGGGTTGAGCAAGTTCAAGAGACTCAATTACTTGGTGTTGATTTGGACAGCAAACTTTCATGGCATAAACATGTGAAAACAGTAATGCGCAGGATGGGTAAAGGTCTCTCGGTGGTAAGAAGATGCTCTCATATGTTGCCTTTTGATGTAACTGCAGATGTTATAAAAACGGTTGTATTGTCACAGTTGGAGACAATGTGTGCTGCTGCAACACATATTAAGACCCTACAAATGGTCCAAAACAGAGCAGCTCGATGTGCACTTCGATGCTCATTCAGAACCAGTGTAGATTGGATGCATAATGTATTGTCATGGCTGAAGGTAAAAGAGAGATTTACAGCGTCATTGCTTAATCTGACCAGAAACATTGTCTTAACCAAATATCCCACTGTGCTTCATAAAGAGCTATGTTTTGGTTCAGATGAACACAGTTATGAAACGAGACATGCCATGGAGGGTAAGTTTAAACTACCCAAAGTGAAAACAGATTATGGTAAGAGTACAGTAATTTACAGAGCAATGTACAGCTGGAACATTCTGCCTATTGATATCATTAAAGCAACCAGTAAATGTCAATTTAAACTCCTCTTGAAAAAGTATCTTTTATAACCAATCATGAACAGCCAGGCGCTCTCTCTCTTTTACTGGAATGATAATGATATGAAGGTCCTATGTAGAAGTACTGTGTGTGAGTGTGTGTGTGTGTGTGTGTGTGTGTGTGTGTGTGGGGGGGGGGGGGGGGGGGGGGGGGGGGGTGTATATAAATATATGTATTCTCTTGTCCTGTTTAGATGTGTGGTGTTATGTAAGATTGATGTAAGACTGATATGAAAAAAGGAAGAGAGAGTTGTTTTGGGGGTATGTGGGATTGACTCCAGGAAGAATAGCTGTACTTGTTACAGCTAATGGAAATCAAAATAAATACGAAATACGAAATACGAAATACGAAATACCAACAGTAAAATATGGTAGTGGTAGTGTGATGGCCTGGGGCTGTTTTGCTGCTTCAGGACCTGGAAGACTTGCTGTGGTAAATGGAACCATGAATTCTGTTGTCTACCAAAAAATCCTGAAGGAGAATATCCGGCCATCTGTTCGTGACCTCAAGCTGAAGCGCACTTGGGTTCTGCAGCAGGAGAATAATGCAAAACACACCAGCAAGTCCACGTCTGAATGGCTTAAGAAAAACAAAATGAAGATTTTGGAGTGGCCTAGTCAAAGTCCCCACCTGAATCTGATTGAGATGTTGTGGAATGACCTTAAAAAGGCGGTTCATGCTGGAAACCCCTCCAATGTGGCTGAATCACAACAATTCTGCAAAAATGAGTGGGCCAAAATTCCTCCACAGCGCTGTAGAAGACTCATTGCCAGGTATTGCAAAAGCTTGATTGCAGTTGTTGCTGCTAAAGCCTGGGATACACTGTTCGATTTTTTTCAATCGTTGCTCGCAGCTCCAACTCAAATTGTGCGGATCAGTCACAGAGATCAAAAGTTCACAGCTTGCGATGTCTGTCCTCAAACTGTACGAACCGACGCTCGGATGAGAGCTGACTCACACTGTGTGTCCTCAAAGACACGTTGGGGTCTTGAAGAATCCCGACATGCAACGCAATGAATACAGCTAGTAGTAGAAGAAGAAGAAAACGGAGGAGAAGAAGAAGAAGAAGAAAACGAAGAGGAAGAAGAAGAAAAATAACAGGAACAACAACAGCAGCAGCAACATTATGCTATCACCAAAAAAACTGCACTGCCTTGGTGATTTGCGCTCTTCTTTGTGAAGAATTCTGCAAAAATAGAAGGCGACAACGTCGCGTGTGGATGAGGAATTGTCTGAGCAGACGTGGGCTGTACAGTCTGCCGGTTCTACAACGAGATCTCCATGAAAATGCCCCCTAAACCAGTTATAAGGTTTAGGGGGCAATCACTTTTTCACACAGGGCCATAGAGGTTTGGATTCCCCCCCTTACTAATAAAAATCTTCCTTTAAAAACTGCATTTTGTGTTTACTTGTGTTATCTTTGTCTAATATTTAAATTTGTTTGATGATCTGAAACATTTAAGTGTGACAAACATGCAAAAAAATAAGAAATCAGGAAGGGGGCAAACACTTTTTCACACAACTATTCTTCCAATTTGTATTAGGCTACTAATCACTTTTTGAGCATAAGACTAACTGCATTAAGTTTTTAAATAAAACTTAAAAACAGATGTTTGGTTTCCTCTTTTAATGATTGGAATATTTAATTATTTATTTACTTATACTTACTTGCTCTTTATCACGGCACAATGACAACGGGAAATAAGCGATGTCCAATCAGTTTTTGTCCAGCCTTAGCTGATTAAAATGATTCATGCAACCTCAATAACTTCCTAAGATAAATATCAACTTAATGATAATTTACTTCCCTCAGAAGAAAGATCCTTTGTTTAAAAGTAGTTCTGTGTTGGTTGTTTGACTCATCAAACATGATGAATAAATCAATCATGAAAGAATAAACAGTTCTTGCAATGTTAAAATTTTCTTTTTAAAAAGTAGCGTTTTCTCTGTTTTGAATTCCCCAAACAGAAGTATTCATCTGTCTACATCTGTAAAACAATGAGAAACACCACATTTCAGAATCTAGGTTAGGGAGGCATTTTCCTGGTGATAAATTCCTTAGTTAAAATCAATAATCAAATGCATAGG
Organism: Atherinomorus stipes; assembly: GCA_023101725.1. Taxonomy (NCBI): domain Eukaryota; kingdom Metazoa; phylum Chordata; class Actinopteri; order Atheriniformes; family Atherinidae; genus Atherinomorus; species Atherinomorus stipes. The sequence continues at coordinate 109,359 of JALJCO010006053.1, read as the reverse complement.
TTCTGGTCATCAGATGTTTCACCTTAGCTGTCTTTAGTCCAGCTTGATCTAACATATTCTAAAATCACAACTAGTCATGTATGTTATGAAATATACAATTCCAAGTATCTTTCCAAACTGAATTCTCTGAAAGAGGGCAGAGAAAGACCAAAGATGATGACAGAGACTGCATTAACGGGAAGCTTTGAAAAGATTTTAATATTCATGAAACACTAAATACTAAGCTCAGTTTGGGTTGTTTGTCTGAATAAAGACATTTTATTCTGCTGAGCACATGGAGCAAAGACGGCCAGGAGGAGAATGTGGTGAAGGTTTTGGGTGGCACAGACCTTGGTGGTATTCAGTGCTTTTAATTTGGCCCTCCAAGATTAAAGAGCGTCAAAAGGAAACAGACTTGTGTGACATAGAGAGCAGGAAGAGATTAATGATACAATAAATCTAGTTTCCACTAACTTTCTTGTAGCCCTCCGTTTTGCTCCCTCTCCTTCAACTTATTTGTCACCGTTTTAGTCAGGCTAATGTGGCATAATGAGAGTAATAAATCTGTACAGCCTGTTATATATACCAATGTTGTGCAGAAGTGTATTGGTGGATTTATTCTTTTGTTTTGAGCAGAAAATTAACAGGTTAAAATGAGACTTCTTTTAGTGACTGCTTAAAAGAATTACTAGATCATCAATTCCCTCATATCAATGAAATCTGAGAAAGAATTAACACAAAAAGGAGTTATCTGAAATGCAACAGGAAAAATAGATTTGCTAAGATATTTCATTTTATCTATTTAAGGGGGGGCCGGCCCCCTCCTCACCCTTCATTCTCCTTATGCTTCCGGCCGCACCGACGGCCGCCACTCGATGCACACTGATTGTCCACTTATCTCCGATCTTGTCCTTCGTCTGTCAGTCAGTTATACTTCCACCCTCCTCTGTCCATTTCTTTTCCATATCCCTTTCTTTTTCCTTTCCCTCATTTCTCTCTCCCTTCCTTTCCCTCCTTTACTTAAATTACATTCTTTTTTTTTCCCTCCCCCCCCCCCCCCCCCCTGACCCCACCCCACCCCAGCTCCAGGGCCCCCTCCCCCCCCCCCCCCCCGCGCTGTTTTTTATCATTCTCCTCCTCCCCCACTGCTAAACTCACTCCTCCCTCTGGTCCTCTTTTTTTTTCTTCTTCCCCCCTCCCCCCCCAACCCAAAACCATGACCTTCCCCTATGGCAACCCCCCCCAAACCGCCCCGCTCGATGTGTAAATGAATGATACAAACCGCAAATTTAGAACTTAGAGGAGCACTTCAGTTTTTTTATGGGAGTGATTTCTTATTTATAAAAAAACACTTTTAAACCAAATAATCAGTTTTTGTGAATAAAACACAGGAGAACTTACACAATATCCCTTTAACCTTTATTCAACCAAGAATGTCCCACTGAGATTATCAACCTCTTTTTCAAGGGAGTCCTGGCCAAATATAATCTATTTTAGCATCATCAATATAATGTATTATCTCAATTTAAAGTGTCAATTTAAACTGTCAATGTTCAGAATGAGCGCACACAGCAGTACAAACTTCTAGGAAGCATTAATAAACATCAAGTTTATAGCTGTCCGTTTCATTTGACTTGACAGGAATGAGTCAGCCTTGGGACTCTGACAAATAGGAGGAAACAGGAAACACTCCTGTGGGGGTTTTGCTCTGCAGGTCAATATACTGATGAATCCTGAGACTGTTTTATGGAAAGGGAGAGTTCATTTGTTTATGTATCTGTGTGAGAGAGATGGGTGCTTTTCTTTCCTCCTTAGAGACAAATAAACAGCAAGAAATTGAATGATTTATGTTCATTTCCCATTCAGTTGCCTTCCTTATGAATGGTGCATGAATAATAAATGTTTAGTCAACACAAACCTGACTTTCATTGTTGCATCAGGTGATGGATTGGTTTGACTGGGGCGTGCCCTTCCTTTGAATGCTGCAACCCTTTGATTTAATCTGGCAGCTGGGGATGTGTTAGAACACAGAAAGGTATAGTCTTTCATTGTTCTACACCATTGCTCCTCAAACCCTGAAAAATCGAGGGACGTTAGCACAGGTCGTCATTCCAATCAAAGACTTCTGCACTAATTAAAGTATCTTGCACCAGTTAGAACTGCTAAGTGAAATCACCTGGTTGGAGCGTGACGTAAAGGACACAGAGACTTTACATGCAGCACAATCACACTGCAGTCAACAGTTTGCTCCAAAATGTGCAACAAATAAAAAAAAAAAAATTAAAACAAATAAATATTAATTCATGTCATTTTTTAATTCTCATTTTTTTGCTGCCACAGACACGTCAGTGTGAATTAAAAAAAAATGTTTAAGTAAGCTGATTTAAATACTTTAACTTTGGTACATAGGGTCAGGCCTACTGGAGTAATTCTTTTTAATCTTTATGGATTCCTTAGGTTGAAATGCATGTGTTCATTTTTTCCCTGTTTTCACTTTTATTGTTTTTGGTAAATAATACACTACAGTGATGTGATCGTTCCTTTAGGATTGAAACATTTACCTTTTTAATTTTCAGTGTGCATTGACAGAATTATTTTTCATTTAGCGGGAACTGTTATTATTTGTGTCGGTTTTGTTTTGTTTTTGCTTTTCCAGAACAATTGTTAGGTGGTAGGTAAAGTGAACAGGCTATATGCCGCACATACAGAGAACTAGAGGTCCAAGACCGAATCCCTCATAAATGCTATACTTACAGTGTCTAAATAAAGCTAACAAACAACACATTATCAGAAAATCGTTAAACACATATAAAAATTTTCTGATAGATATTGGCTGTGTCCAAACTTGCTCTGTCCGTCCAAGCCGGATCTCAAACCACTTACGTCACAGCAATCACAAGCGTCCAATTCCAGCCCTTCAAATCACCACAAATTGGCCTTATTTTCCCCAGATTTTAAGGATGTCCCTTATCCTTCATGCATTGTTGAGCGTTTCTGTGTCGTGTGTGGATTCATCAGATTGTTCAGAGGTGTTCTGAGTTGAGTTTCACCGTGTACTTCATGAGCTGCGCGCCGACGATGGCACAGCTTTCCTCTATCAGCCCAGTTTAACAACCTGCAGTCCTGCATCGGACGTCATTATAAGCCCATTTAATCCCGTCAGACAGCAGATAATCAACCGTTTGGAAACCCGACTGGACGCAGATCATAGTTTAACCTCCCTGTCTCTTGGAGGAAGAGATTCACCAGAGTCTCCTCGTATTTCCCTGCCTATGCGCGCGCCGTCACCCAACGCGACTGAGTCAAACTCATCAACACCTTATCTATTTTACTCTACAAAACCGGCACATCGCCGTGTATTTTTCCCATCGGCATGCACCACAGGAAACTGCAACTCCTCTAAAATTACCAATGGGATCCTCCCATATATCACAACTTTACTTCAACACAATTTTTTTTCCAATATGCCCATTTCTCCGTTACGCTGTCACAATATCTCCGAAATTCCAGCAAACCCTCCAACACCTCACTCCCTACACAGCGAACCTGCCCAACCGGAGGTCCTTCAGACCACCCCTAATTTGTCATAGCAATGGCTTTGAAATATTTAATGTACATTAAAAAAGAAAAAAAAAAAAAAAAGCCACTTTTCCTTCTACTTGTCCCTTTATTCAACAACTCATCTAATGTTAAGAATTTATAAGATTAAATTTTGGCTTTAGGTCCCTTCTAAAAATCTCATCACTCTTTGTTCATATGATTTCTCACGCTGTTGCCAGCCCTTCAGGAGAAAGTCGCCATTGGCTTGCACAAAAGTACCAGAGTGGCCACATACATCACCGCACAAAAATCAATTTTCGGATGCAAGACCATTTAACAAAACCAGGTGCATATTGTTTGACATGCTTCAGTGCTAATTTACAAGAGTACTGAAGGGGTGACATACGTACATTTGAGTCATGGTGCAAAGAAGACCCAGTTGTGCCACAAGGCATCATGGGAAATAATCTAGATGAGGGGGAATGATCATCTCACAGCAGTTCGGAAGGGATGCTGCTGCACCAGAACAGGGTGAATAGTGAGTGAGTGCCGGGAAACAGAAAGGGAGGGGCTGATGGCAGGCAGCACCAGATGAACTGATAGATTCTCCATGTTTCCATGAACACCAGAAAAAGTCACTAGGTTTGTCGTTAGTCGGTTTTTGAAAATAAGTCGCTAGAGGGGTCTGAAAAGTTGCTAAATATAGTGACAAAGTCGCTAAGTTGGCAACAATGATTTCTCAGACTGACATGCAAATGATACAGGGATGCTTCTAGAATTTAAAGACAAAGGGGGCTTAGCCCTCAGGAGATGAAACAAAACTGCTCCTTTCAGTGAGTTGAAAGCAAAATTTAAGAGGAGTTATTGTAAAGATCTCTGTGTACTATAATGTTAGCTTGGACGCAATTGGGACAAGGGAAAAGTTACCATATGCTCCAGCAGAGTTCTTCATGCGAAATATTTTAATCTGACAGACTGACATATTCCAGTTTCCATTTCCCATAAGATAAATTGCAGATCTATTCAGCTATCCATTTTCTATCTTCCTAGCTGTATACAGCTGTATACACCAAATATATTTGGTGTCACTCTCTCTCTGTTAGGGTCAAATTAGAATTAGGGTGAATCATTTCCCCCTTGCCTACCCCTTAGCCCTTCCCCTCCGTTTGCGCGTTCTGTGAGGGGTGGGGTGTCCCAATACCTGTAGGATGGAAGGGAAGGGCTAAGGGGTAGGGCTATATACCCCTTCAACAAGATTTTTCGAGGCACACTTCAAAGGAAGGGTATGAAAATCCTGGGACGATGGCTGCTACTGAGTCCAAAAACATCCACAAATGTAAATATTTCTCCATAAATAAAGTTTAAAAAGTGTAAAAACCATTATATAGTGTAGTTTAATGCTGTTTAAATGTTTAACGTCATTTTTTTGCAAAATGCACATGAAAAAAAATCGTGAGTACTACATTGACGCTTCAGTTATATAAACGCTGCCAGGCTGAAAACCAGCGGTGCTCTGCAGCCCTATAATCAAGATGATCAATAAGAAATTCGGCAGCATCGCGCTGGTCTTCATGGGATAAAACACAGGCAGGGATGTCATGCAAAAATCAATTTGCTTGTTAACGTTAATCCACAGCTAGCGGCGATTTCTCCAATTTGCGCCAACTGCTCAGCGCACTCTGCTACCAAGCCGCGGAACACTGATGACGTATGTGATTCTTGAAGGGTGTCCCAATTTGAAGGTGACTTTCACCCCTACCCCTTGACTTCGTTTTAAGTGCAAGGGCCAAGGGGAAGGAGGGGAGGGGAAAGTGGAGGGCCTTAGTAGAGGCTCGATAAGTTCGATAGAAAAAAGTCTCCCTTCGTTTTTCATTCCAGCCTATCATGTAGCTTAACACTACAGTCATTACTCCCTCCTAACCAACCACAAACGCAGACCTAGGCATGCTCTGTCTCCGAGTCCCACCCCCTCTCAAACCACAACACCAGCATGTGAAGAAGCGCGCGCCACCGCATGGACAGAGGAGGAAATTGCCTCAGAAAAAGCTGCGTTTCTTCTTCACTGACTGACGGCTGCCGCAGTTGTATTATCATCATCATCTTCATCACCACTTTCATGATGCCGAGAATTAAGTGATTTTACATAAACAACATCAACATTTCTGAACTGTCGCTGCACCGTGCAGCAGCTGTGATGATGTCATCTGCTGTGCACATAGACAGCAGCAGGAGTGGCAGAGGTGGGGCAGCAGGAGTGCTGCCCGAAGGGAAGAAAGGTAAAGGCTGATAAAATTATCTTAGAGTTTGCAAGCTGAATAAACATTCAGCGACTTTGGGAGTCACGTGCATGCTCATATAGTAAAATCAGAAAGATAACACATGAACTACTCATGCCATAAAACAAAAATCTGAATTTGGCATTATCTCACAGAAAGAAAGTGGATTTCCAGCATGGAGATGCTCCCGTGATTCGTTAGATCCACCAAAACCCACTTCATCCTTATTATAATGTTTCTGATTATTTTATACCTTAAATTTAAGTTTCTATCATCCATTGTCCAGAAACAGTTATTATTTGTGCTATGTAAAATATCAGATATATCGTTTTATTTATTGTTATGACATTGAAAAAAATGACCATTTTGCTTCTGTTTTTCAGTTAAACTTGAAAGCTTAGTTTTACAATTAAGATTTTTATAATTCATTGAGTTGTTTGTGTACCTGTTTTATCTGACACAGCTTTGTAATGTTACATGTCACATTCAACTTTGAAAGAAAATAAATATTTGAAAAAAATCAATCCTCTTCTAGCTTTAAATCTCACTAAAGAGTAACAGAGAACATTTAAAATTGCCAAAAATAAAGGTTTATTTTATATTGTGATATATATCGATATCCAACAATATGGAAAAAATTATCGTGATAGAACTTTTTCCCATATCGCCCAGCTCTAATAGAATCACCAATCAGAATGCATTTTTTGCATTCAGAACATTTTACAGTAGTTCCAGCCCCTGAAGTTGGGCCTAACAATGCCCATTAAGAGGAGAAAATCTAACCCAGAGCCGACTGGTGGATCTGGGGGTGGTGGAGGAACTGAAAAAAGCAGGCGACATAATATATAGTGTTGCAGTGCACTTGTAGTAATAATGAAATAGAGAGCAAGACAACAACTTTATCAATTAAATATCGTAAGTCTTCTCTCATCTTAGGAGTATTTTATCAAAAATTAGCTATAAAAATATTATAGTGTGCTAACTAAACTAAACACAGTTTGGCTCAGATTACATTGAGATCATGCCTTTCTTTAGTAGTGTAAAAAATACATTTCCTGAGTTTTTTAATGTATTGTTTATTGTTTTTGTTTTATAATTTTGAGACTTGAGTTTTGAATTATGACACGGTCATTTTTTCCCACTTTTTGTAAGTTTTTACAGAACCATTTTCTTTATTGTGAAAGTGGAATAAGTATTAATACAATTTATCTTATATGTGCTGTGCCTTTCCATTGTTAGAATAACTGACACTTTTGTGAATCTTTAGGCATTTTCAACCTTTAAATCTCATTTGTAACTACTTTTAAGGCATACACAGTGCACACTTTACATGAGCTCACACCTATGCTTAATTAATGAGTAGTAAGTGCTTGAATAAATTCCTGTATTATTAACTAGAACATTGATTAAAAAAGAAATTTGTAGTTTGTCTAAAATATTTACTACCATATTTACTAACCATTAGAACATGTTTTAACTCTGTTTGTAATTGGAAGCATAAATAAATATTTATAAGTGGTTTGTAAGTGATGCAAATACCATATTTTGGACAGATGAATCTTGCCTTAACAGTATGAAAATACAATAATTAAACACATTGTAGAAAAACATTAATAAATGTTTTTTTTTTAAGTATCTACTAATGAATAATGTTAGAAACCTGCTTTATAAATGATGAATTCATGATTTGTTAACTCATAACTAATGTGCGTATTAATGATGAATTAAACATCTACAAATAAAACTCCATATTGAGTATTTCTGTCAGAAATATGCTTTGTAAATGATGAATTCAGTAATTATTAATGCTTTACAAATGCTTAATAGTGTATACTTATTATAACGTGCTACTGCTAGAGATACTGCTTTGGCTGTCTGAACAAACCGCAGGCCATGGCATTACTGAGTAAATGTTCATGCAGTGTGCATACACAACCTTTTTCAAATGCACTATGTTCTAGTAAAGGTTTCAAAAACACGACTCTCTCATTGTGAACTATGGGTTCACAATGGGGGAATGTCACCCAGTGATCTGCTCATTCAGGAACTTGACCTCCTTGAGCAGCATTATGCATTATGTCAATTTCACCCTCATCTTCATAAACCGAACAATCTGGTCAGAGTACAGCAATAGCTGGGTGTAAAATGCCCCTGAAGTGGTCTCTATTCATGTTCAGAGTTCATTATGGTACAGTTGTCCATTTGCAGTCTGCAATTTTCTTGATCCTGTACAATAACTTGATGTATTGAGATTTGCAAGCATAAATGGAAATACAGTAGGCCATATTACTCAAAATCAGATATTGTACAAATTTAAAGATGATAGTTGGTACGACCAACTTTATTGTTCAACGCAGCCTGAACTATTATGTAAAGCTTCCAGCTGTCATTTCAGGAATATTTCTCCCTGCTTCTTGAGGGACAGTCCAAAGCTCCTCATCAGATGTTTGCTGTTTGTTCTTTTCTCTTGTTAAGATGATCCCACACTGCTTCAGTAACATACATTTATTCATCAGTTAGGATTGCCTACATCGTCGCAACTAAGGCAGAGACCTAAGTCGTGACTGGGGGAAGGTTTTGTCAGTCCATAAGACCTGTTGCAACAGATTCTCAGTCCAGTGCTCATTTCATTCAGGCGAACTCAGTCTTTTATCCCTGTTTTTATACCTTGAGTAATTTCCTCTGAGCAGCCACCCTTCCATGAAGACCATTTCTGACCAGGGTGCAAGGTTATCATGTATGGATCAGATGAAGGGCCAAATGCATCGCTCTGTCCCTCTCTCAGGTCTTTGGTGGAATTGTTCCTGTTTCTTAAGGATATCATTTTCAGAAAGTTTAATTTCAGGCCTGACTTTTGTTCTGCACTTATCCACGTTCCTGATTTTTAATGACATACTTCTGCTGAGATATGTGAAGTACTAATCCAATAATTCTCTAAGAATCACATACTGGTGCAAGATTCTTAGCTCTAAGAAGCAATATTAGCCTTGAAAAGTAATGCACAAAAATCACTTTTTTTCAAAGACTGTAAAGAAATTTTGTTTTCAAGATGTTGTATAGCTAAACACTGTCCATTTTCTTTTGTAATCAAATTTTATTTTTAAAAAAATGAAATTACATTCAATTTTGTATGCAATAAGGGAAATGTTTATAAAGACCCTGAAAAGGTTTCTTTTTCTTTTTCCTTAAATAACCATTTAATACACATGCACATGTGATGATCAACTATCTTTTCAAAATCCAGATACAGCATGTGGGAAAGAAAGAGACACAATACATGTTTGTCAGGAAAGTTACACAGCATTAAGCTTCCAATTATGATTTCATATTCTAAATTTTATGCCACCAGAAATTTTGCTCCAGTATTTTGTGGATACATTAGCAGCATGATCTTGCTACTTAATGTTCCTTGCCTATGTGTACAAGCCTAAGGCAATTCCCAGTCCCAGAATCAGTATTCATTAAACATGATCTCAGATTATCTGCTCTCTCCTACAAACATATTAATACAACATTAAGGAAGGGAAGAGTGTGTGTGTATGTCTGTGTGTTTGGGTGTGTGTGTGCGTGTGTGTGTGTGTGAGTGTTTTGGGGGGGGGGGGGGGGCACAAAGACACAACATGAAGTGCAACATGATTATGTCAGTGCTTTGCCAGAGGCCAGCAAACACTCATTAGGTTAATCTGTTATTTCTTATCAGACTCAGTTATTTCACTTATACTGAATTTGCCCCATTATTTTTACTACTAAATGTTAAAATACAATATCTTTACACTTTGAAAACATTTCAATTTTGTTTTTTTTTCAAGTGTTGCAATATTCTCTCCTATGTTTCTCATATGACATGACATTCTTTTTACATTCAAACTGCAAGAGACACTTGACTCAGTAGACTGAGGTTTGTGTCTTCTGGACAATTTTGTTTTTAAATGTAGTTTGATTTTCTAGTCATGGTCGTGTTTCTCTAGTCTACAGTACCTTTTTTTGCAGGTAGAGAAAGGTAGAGAAATCTTAGATTTCTTTACCTGCATACCTGCACCCCAGATGTGCTGGGGTTCCGGGCTGCGAGGTTAGCAGTCATAAACCTTCCCAGAACAAGCTGGGACCCTGTTTAGAAGGTTTTACTATCCCTGTCTTGATACGTAACAGAAGGAGAAATGTAGCTCTGTAAGAACACAGAGAGCTCCACTCTATAAGGTTTTTATCAAAAGTAAATATACAGCCTGTTCCAAAACATGATGATACTTTGAGAATGCTTAAGTTAGCTTTACTAAATGTTCGATCTCTAGCAGGAAAATAATTTCTAATCAATGATTTTATCACTGAACATAGCCTTGACTTTATGTCTTTAACTGAGACCTGGTTACATGAAAACTGTCATTCAGCTCTTATTGAGGCCATGCCCCCTAACTTCAGTTTCATCAGTGAAGCCAGAGTGAACAGGAGAGGTGGGGGGGGGGGGGGCACTATCTTATTTAGGGACTCATTCCAGTGTAAACAGTTGATTTGTTTCATCAGGCTTCATAAATAGGTATATCTGAGTGTCGTCTGCATAACAATGAAAATTTGTGCCATGTCGTCTGATGATATTACCCAAAGGAAGCATGTACTGTTGTGGCGGCGACCGTCTGTCAGTAAGCACAATCTTCTCCGCCACCACTGTCAGCAGTCCATAAAGCAATGAGCTTGACGCGAAATGATTCTTCTTTAGGCCAGTAACTTCGTTTTTAAAGATTTACTCAAAAAAGAATAAAAGAAAGTTACATACAAGAACATTCAGTGCTCTGCTTGGCACAGCGGTCAAAAAACTGTCTTGCTCTGGACTGCTTGATTCCAACTAACTGAAACAATTATGACGTAGCCTTTGAAATAAAGTAAAGGGTTATTACACCATTTTGTCCAGAGGACTTTCAAACTTATTATGGCTCTTACATATCCAGCCCCTAATTGTTCATGCTGGAAGCAAACAATTACCCAAACATTAATCACAGTAAGAGGCATAAATCAAACATTTACATTATGGGCTGTTACTTTACAACCGAGAAACAAACTATTTACAGTCTTTCATATCAAGTCCTTGCAGTTAAACTGCATGCTTCAGTAAACAGAGTTTGGTGACAGGCCTCTCCAAGATGTTAGTTTTGGTCTGCACACTGACTCGTCTAACTACGCCCCGGAATCTGGCATTGTCTTCACTACACGGCCCATCATCCATGAGTTACGTGGGGCTGATCCATCAATGATCAGGACAATGTCTCCCAGTGCAAGGTTCCTCTGTTGTACGAGCCACTTCTGTCTTTCCTGAAGGAGTGGCAGGTACTCTCTGGTCCATCTGGTCCAAAACAAATCAGCCAAGTATTGCACCTGTTTCCAACGTCGTCGTGCATACTGGTCTTCTTTGGTAAAGATTCCTGGTGGAAGATTAGGTTGGGTTCTCAGCAGTAATAAATGGTTAGGTGTTAAGGCCTCCAAGTCATTGGGGTCGTTCGTTACTTGGGTAATGGGTCTGTTATTGAGAATTGCTTCCACCTCACACATGATGGTTTGTAAACTTTCGTCATCAACTGACTGTTGTCTGAGCAGGGAGTTGAGCACTTTTCTCACAGTACGAATTTGCCTTTCCCATATGCCACCTTGATGAGAAGCTGCTGGGGTGTTGAAGATCCACTGGATGCCTTTTTGTAGCATGGTATTCTGGATTGCTGTCTGGTTCAACTTTTCCACTGCTTCACGCAATTCCCTTTCTGCAGCCACAAAGTTTGTTCCATTATCAGAACGCATTATTGACACTTGTCCTCTTCTGCTTATAAAACGACGGATGGCGTTAATGCAGGAATCTGTGTCCAGACTGTGAGCAATCTCAATATGAACTGCTCGAATGGTAAGACAGGTGAAAATCACACCGTATCGCTTGACAATGCTTCGACCTCTTTTGACCTCAAATGGTCCAAAAAAGTCAACACCCACATTGGTAAAGGGTGGTTGGTCTGGTAGTAAGACATCCTTTGGAAGGTCTGCCATTTTTTGTTTACCAGCTTTGCTGGTTAATCTTTGGCAAACTGTGCATCTCGCTATGAGTTTTCTGATAGCTGAGTTGGCTTGAGGAATCCAGTATTTTTGGCGCAGTGTTGCAAGCATATAGTTGCGTCCACAATGTCCTATATCTTCGTGGATATGCTGTAATATGAGAGTTGCCACCGGTGAATTTTTTGGGAGGATGACTGGATTTTTTGCTTCCTGTGGCATTGCTGCTTCACTAAGCCTGCCTCCAACTCTCAGTAGGCCATCTTCCAGTTTAGGATCCAGTTTGCGGAGTGGACTCCTTTTCTTTACTGTCGAGCCCTCCCGCAAAGCACTGATTTCTTCGGCGTACTCCTGTTGCTGACTTAGCCGTATAAGCGCTGCTTCTGCTGCAACCATGCTGTCCACTGTTAGAGGGCTTGATTTAATTCTTGACTTAAATTTCTTCATGTGCTCTGTCACATGCTGGTTCTGCCTTTCAGGGTTGGTCTCAGTCTGCGAGACAGTTGCTTGGAGCTCTTTTCTCTTGTTTTTGAGTTGCAGCAGAGTTTCCTGTAGCCTGAGAAACCAGGCAGTTGCCTTCTTAAGTCGCATCCATGATGAGTAGTAAGTAATGAACTTGTTCATTGTGTTTAGACCTTCTTCTTTGCTGGACATGACAACTGCTGCACATCCTTTAATTTCTGGATCTTCTGCTGCAACAAAGTCCTTTTGCTCCACTTGTAATGGCCATTCACTTTCTGGTTTTAGTAGGAACTCAGGGCCTTGACTCCAAGTTTTGCTTTGGATAAACTTCTCAGCAGTTAACCCACGAGAAGCCTGGTCTGCTGGGTTTAGAGCAGAGCTGACGTAACGCCACTGTGTAGGCTGAGAATGTTCCCGTATAGTAGTCACTCTGTTTGCAACAAAGGTCTTAAAGCGAGTGCTTTCATTCGTTAAGTACCTGAGCACTGTGGTGCTGTCAGTCCAAAACACGGATCTTTGCAGTGGCATCTGAAGCTCCTGCCTGAGCATTCTGTCCACTTTCACAGCAACGACAGCAGCCGTTAGCTCTAGTCTTGGTATTGTGACATGCTTTAATGGTGTCACTCTTGATTTTCCCATTAGAAAGGAACAATGTGTCTTGTTGTCTTTGCTGGTCATCACAATGTAGGACACTGTGGCATAACCATTTTCACTAGCGTCTGCAAAATGATGCAGCTGTGCTTCCTTCGTAGCTTCCGATCCTTCCGGCTGAATACATCTGGGTATGCAAAATCCAGACAGTATCTCCAGACCTGACAACCATACTTTCCATCTCCTTGCATCTTCATGTTCAACTTCTTCATCCCAGCCATGCTTCTTTTTGCACAGGTCTCGTAGGATGAGCTTTGCTGGCAATATGAATGGAGCCAGAAATCCCAGTGGGTCATAGACAGAGCTAACTGTGGACAGAATTCCTCGTCTATTGACTGGCTTGTTTTGTGTGTTTATCTGGAACATAAAGTTGTCTGTTTCTGTACACCACTGAATCCCCAGGGCTCGCTCCATCGGCAGTGTGTCATGGCTTAGGTCCATGTCTTTGACTTCAGGAGCTCTTTCATCTGCAGAAATAGACAGCAGTACTGTTTTACTGTTGCTCACCCACTTTGTGAGATGGAAACCTCCTCTGGAACACAAGTCTTGGAGATCTTCTACCAAGTGGACTGCCTGACTCTCGGTAGCCACTGACTTTAAACAGTCATCCACGTAGAAGTTCCTTTGCACCGTCCGTACCGCCTCATCACTTACTTTGCCCTTTGCATCTTCTGCAGTTCTTTTAAGTGCATAAGAAGCGCAACTGGGTGAGGATGTAGCACCGAAAAGGGTGAACCTTCATCCTAAACTCTTCCACATCTCTTGTGAGGTCCCCATCTTGCCACCACAGAAACCGCAGCAAGTCTGAGTCTTCTTCCGGGACCTTCACTTGATAAAACATGGACTCTACATCTGCCATAAGTGCCACTGGATGCTCCCTGAATCTTAACAAAACACCAATGAGTGTGTTTGTTAGATCTGGTCCCTGGAGTAGTTGTTCATTCAGCGACGTTCCCTGATAAGCTGCGGTGCAATCAAAGACTACTCTGATCTTGTGTTTCTTAGGGTGGTACACTCCATGGTGTGGAATGTACCACACCCTCCCGTCATCACGACTGAGCTGCTCCACAGGTATTTTCTCAGCGTAGCCCTTGTCAATGATTCCTTTCATGAACCTCTTGTAATCATCATGGAACTCTGGGTTTTTGTAGAGCTTTTTCTTGAGGTTGTTTACCCGCTGTAGAGCTACACAGCGATTATTTGGCATCCTTAAGTTTTCATTTCTCAGGGGCAAATTGACGCAGTAATGCCCATTAACCAGTTTAGCTGATCTGGTAACAAGGTGCATGAATCTGTGATCCTCTTGAGACATTTCTTCCTTTTCTTCGCATCTTTGTACTGCTTTACTAGAAGCTCCTCGATTTCCACTACTGAAATGCGATTAGCAGTGTATCTCTTAAGTGTACTGCTAGCTGACTGAATGCCATCCTCTTTTCTGAGAGGTCCGTTTATCACCCATCCTAGGGCAGTTTTGACTGCATATGGCCCTTCACCTATGCTATTTATCACTTGCCATGGTTCTATTGCTTTTGGTACGTTGGCACCGATGAGGAGACCTACTTCTGCCTTGATGCGTGGCAGATGCACCTCCTTTAGATACGACCAACGAGCAACGTCTTCCTGTCTGGGAATATTCTCCTTCTTAACTGGAATGTGAGTGTGTGTGAACACCTTTGGTAGTTCAATGTAAGTGTTTCCTTCAATTCCACAGACCTCCAGATCTGACAAAACACAACTCTTCATCAGCTTGTGGTTACCAGGTTTATCTTGACCCATGGTATCAAGAAGGAACTGTGTGCACTTTCCCTTCAGGTTCAGTGTTCTCTGAATATCTTCAGTACAGAACGTTGCAGTGCTTCCGGGATCGATGAAAGCATATGTTTCTACATATCTGTCACTCTTTTTGGACTTCAGCTTCACTGGAACCACAGCAAGAACACAGTCTGTTTCTCCAGCCCCAGTACTTCCACATGCCTCCTGCCCCAATGACACATAACCGCTACTAATTGCACTTTCATCTGCGGTGTCATTCACAACTGTTTCTAGAGCTTTGTTTTCATCTTTTGCAACGTGGAGTATGTCTGGGTGGCGCTGTGAACAGGTGAGACATTTGGCTCTCTTTTTGCAATTCTTGCTAAGGTGACCTGGAGTAAGGCATCCAAAGCATAGGCCTTTAGACTTCAGAAACTCAATCCGTTCACTGACATTCAGCTCTTTGATCCTAAAACAGGTAGAAAGGGAATGATTCTTTTGACAAAATGTACATGGTTTGTGAAAAGCTGTAACAACTTCTGTATTCTGACTGTCTTTTACTGCTGTTCTCTCAGGGATTGTGTCCACCACCCCTGTAGCAAACATGCTTGCCTTTTGACCAGCCTTCCTGACAGTTTTCTCCTTTGAGCCTTTATCCTTCACTTTGGTGGCCAGCTGACACTCTGCCAGGTCTCCGAACAGGGGATCAAGTGCAACTTTGGCTTGTCTGTCAATAAAGTCAACTAGGTCGGAAAACCTAGCTCTTCCTCTTCCATGTTCATGGATTTCAAAGGCAGTTGTTCTCCATTTTTCCCTTAATTTATAGGGAAGCTTTGAAATAACAACTCGCATGTTTGTTGGATTATCCATCTCTGCCATAAACTCTATGTCATCCATGGTGTTCCTGCAGCCAATAAGGAAGAGAGCGTAGGTACTCAACCCCTTTCCATCATCCGGTTTGATCTGAGGCCATTTTAGTGCCTTGTCCATGTAGGCATTGGCTATCTTCAGTTCATCTCCATAATGCTTTTGGAGTAGCTTTCTGGCTGCAAAATATCCTCTTTCAGGAGACATATGCTCACAACTGCGTACTAGTTCTTGTGGCTCTCCACTTGTATACTGTTCAAGATAGTAGATCTTGTCTTGATAACTGTCAGTTTTACTATCCACAGCATGGTCAAATGCCCTGATGAAGGATTTGTATGCAAGAGGGTCTCCTTTAAACAGTGGAATGTCCTTGGAAGGAAGAAATGACAGAGCCTGCTGTTTAACAAGCATTTCAGTGATAACATTTTGTCTCTCCATGATTTGACACAACTCCTTGGAACTATTTGTTGGCTGCCTGGGATGACAATCCTGAGACTGGCTGCATTCTGCGTGACGTGTGGCTCGCATCGTTACATTTGGAGCAGGTACAGCCTGTCTTTCTGCAACTGAAGGTTGCCTACCCCTGTCGTCTTCTTCTTTCCTCTGTCTTACGAGTTCCCTAAATGAATGACTGCTTATGCTCTCTTTGGCAGTTTCATGTTCTTGGAACACCTTAAGTTTTGCACTGGATTCTGCAATAGCAGTATCAACTGCTAGTTTCTCCATTTTAGCTTTAAGCTGCATTTGCTCCATCTCAAGTTCTTGCTTCCTTCTTAAAGCTGCTGAACGTGCAATGAGAGCTGCATGTTCTGCTTCTTCTTTAATTCGCACAGAAGACCTGATGGTTGAAGATGAAGCAGCTGAACTGCCGCTGGCAGATGAGCCAGATTTACTTTTAGCCCGACAACTTTTTCTGGTTACTTGAGATATGCTATCCTCTGCCCTGACCTCTTCTTGCAGGGATTTACTCTCATCATGTCGTTCAGCTAATCTTCTTCGCATCACAGAACACCATTTCTCAGTATTCTCCACAAAATCTTTTAAGGGTGCTGATCTAGGCTCAAACCAATTTTGCTGGTCTGTCTGCTTTTCATCTTCTTCTAGATAAGCTGTGACTTCGGCATTGATGTTTGAGATCTTCAACAGTCTTCATCATACCTGTAAGCTGGGATAACTTTCCTCTTCTAGATCCAATAAGCCTGCTTATTTTATCTTCCACTGCTCTTTCAGTGGGCTTTGGCGCCCTCTTTTGGTCAGAATCATCCATCGCAGTTTCTTCCATTATTGCAGACAGAACGCAGAAACTGTAGCTATAAAAACACAGCTATTTCTAATATGGAGGTCAATCTAATATGTCCATCAATCTGTACATGTGCATCAACTGTCCATAACCGCAGATATCCAGTTTCAACATTGGCAGCTGGCAATATTGAGTCTGCTCTGAATACAACACGCACTGCGCGGCACCTTGTTATCGGCCTTAATTGACTGTGACCTACTTAGAAGTCCGTCCGTTAGAAGGCTCAGCTGCTTATCGTTCTTTTTCTAAATATTTCAAGTTTTATGTCCAGCTTACCCAGCAACTTGTCCGTTTGTTCTGGTGCTTTGCCAAAGTCCTTCTTATTCTTCATATGCTCATCCTTCCTTCGTGAGCATAGTTTTTTGACTTACATGTGGCGGCGACCGTCTGTCAGTAAGCACAATCTTCTCCGCCACCACTGTCAGCAGTCCATAAAGCAATGAGCTTGACGCGAAATGATTCTTCTTTAGGCCAGTAACTTCGTTTTTAAAGATTTACTCAAAAAAGAATAAAAGAAAGTTACATACAAGAACATTCAGTGCTCTGCTTGGCACAGCGGTCAAAAAACTGTCTTGCTCTGGACTGCTTGACTCCAACTAACTGAAACAATTATGACGTAGCCTTTGAAATAAAGTAAAGGGTTATTACACCATTTTGTCCAGAGGACTTTCAAACTTATTATGGCTCTTACAACTGTATTATGTGAAGAGTATTGGTCCGAGCACAGAACCCTGGGGAACTCCATGAGTTACTCTGGTGTGTGATGAAGACTTATCGTTTACATTAACAAACTGAAATCTATCAGATAAATATGACTTGAACCAGTCTAATGCAGTTCCTCTAATTCCAATAACATAGTCAAGACTGTACAGTAGCAGAATGTTGTGATCAGTGGTGTCGAAGGCAGCACTGAGATCTAAAAGAACAAGTGCAGACTTATCTGAGGCCATGAGAAAATCATTAGTAACCTTCACCAGTGCTGTCTCTGTGCTATGATGAGCTCTAAAACCAGACTGAAACAGATTTCTGCTTAGACGGACCCAGTTGAGCTGAAACTGTTCTCTCAACAATTTTAGACATAAAGGGGAGGTTAGATATCGGTCTGTAATTAGCTAACTCTCCTGGATCAAGAGTAGGTTTTTTAAGTAAAGGTTTTATTACTGCAGTCTTAAAGGAGTAAGGTACATATCCTGTCAATAGAGATGAATTGATCAGATCTAATATACATGTGTTAATTAAAGGAAAAACTTCCTTACACAGGTGGGTTGGGATGGGATCAAGAATACAAGTAGAGGGTTTGGATGTCACAGTTAACTCGGAAATCTGTACAGGACAGAAATGATCCAAACACAGATCAGCATCTACAGATGTCTCTAAACCTGCTGGGGATAAGACATCATCAGCAGTTGGAAGGATGTGATGGATTTCCTCTCTAATAGAAACAATTTTGTTTATGAAGAAATTTATGAAGTCATCACGGCTGAGAGTCGGGGGAATGCATGGCTCAACAGCACTATGGCTCTTAGTCAGCCTGGCTACAGTGCTGAAAAGAAACCTGGGATTATTCCTATTCTCCTCTATCAATGATGAATAGTAAGCTGTTCTTTCTTCTTTTCAGATTTTTTCAGTTCAGTTTTTATCTTTTAAATTAATCTTTTACTCCACTGCACCATTTTTAAAATGCGAAAAGAAACCACCTTTTTTTATTACTTTGTACAGTATGCTGCATATTTTCATATAAAAGGAGCTTTACACAGAACTCTATCAGAGCTGAATGATTGATAATGACCTGGAGTGTTAAACATTTTATGTACCCTTCATATGAATGTGTACAAGAGTCATTTACATTTAAAAAGTTTGTAAATTTAGTTTAAGTAAACTTTAGCAGGCCATAGTCGGCTTTGATCCTATTAAACATCTTTTCTCAACAACAAAAATTGGGGCTAGTAACTTTGGAAAACCACTGGCCACAGTGGCTGGTGAGCAAAAAAGTTATTGTCAAGCCCTGCCTATCATACAGTGTTTAGGTCAGGATGGATGGCCCAGTTCATGCCTGCAAGATGCTGAGGCAGTATTTTGAGCTGCAACTACAGTAGAAGATGAACTGTTGAGGTGCTCCATCATGTTTAGGACATCGCTGCACTGAATGCGTTGGACCTCTACCAGAACTACACCAGTGCCAGAATAAAAAGACATGCTTTCATTCCTGAGCTTTGCAAACAGCTGCTCAGCAATTGCATCCAGGATCCGTCACCACCACCAAGCAGGCTTGTAGCTGGGAATTAAAATTAAACCAGAGAGCCTGCTTCTTCCGACAGATTTTTTTCTTTTTTACCAGAGAAACATTGTCTAGTACTGTACAGGTTGAAACTGCTATTTTATCAACAAGCTGATCAACCCAAGTTGGAGTAATGCTTGGATAGATGCTCATGTTGACGCCTGGCATTGTTGAAAATAGTGATGAAATAGATTCTTTAAACTTGGTAACAGCACTATCTGATAGACATCTACTGTAATGGAATTTATTCTCAGCCATTGTGTAGTCAAGTAAAGTAAACTCAAAGGTTATTAAGAAGTGATCGGACAGAACAGGGCTATGAGGAAAAACTCTCAGTTCCTCACTGTCAATGGCCGCGTTTCCCAGTTAAGATTCTTCTTTGGATTAAAGAAGGCCTCAAGGAAGCTCTTCCCAACAAAGGATCGCAAAGATACGCCCGTTTCCCAGATTGCTTCTTTCACGCGTTCTTATTTCCTGAGAAACGTCTTGGCTACGCTACATCTTTAGAAGGTCCTAACAGAAGCTATCCACTTCCGGGGGTGCTGAAAAAAAAGCAATCGAGGTCAGGTATACCGATCGACACCATTCATTTAGTGTGGAGGTTATTTTCCGACGCTGATATTGAGCCCATTTATACGTTTATGTGTTTGTGCAAGAAGACAAACTGTTAAAAATATGCATGTGATTACCAGTGATTGCAAATATTCATTGAAAAGCTCATTGTATATTGTGTAATTGGCCAAATTGTGCTAAACAGGTGTAGGCGATTGGAAATTTACAGATGCCCTATAAATAATGGTCATTCTGACGCTATTTGTTGACGTAATGGCTGAAGGGAACCCCACCAAGAGGATTCCTGAAACGTGCGTGTGTGACATATCGATGCTCAGTAGTAGAATCGGGAAACGGTGGCTAGGTGATTGAAACACTGAAAAAGGGTAACATTTTCTTGTTCGCAAAATAATAGATCAACTCCTGGAACTCCTGAAAAGCTTCAGCCAAAAACGATATGCACCAAACTTACAAAAACTTTTTGTTGGGTTACTGTTGTCTGGGGAAATCTTGGAGGATGTAATCACCTACACACATCTTATGTTAAATGAGCTCCACATGGCAGCATTTGGTAAATGGGCGACATACTGTATCTGGTGCGTAAAGTGTGCGTCCAGGATGACGCACGTGCATTCAACAAACAGTAATCCCGCAAATGGTTGACGTGACTTAATAAAGAATGGCTTGTTCTGCCACTCACTCGTGCCCAATTCTTCAAAGGCCTGCGTAAACGCAAAGTAATGGGAATGCTCCACATACTACACTGAGAGGTTGTGTTTGCCATTTTTGAATCACTGCCCAGTGCCACCTATGATTTTTAACATGACCTTTGTGCTGAGGTTGGCAGAGAAAGGTAGTCAGGGGGTCCTAAATAGGTGGTTCGGGTGGTACTGAAGTGTTTTATAGTTCAATATCAAAGTGTGGCCAGAGGGGGTGGTTTGGTGACTGGAGGGGGTGGTTTGGTTTGGTTCTCTGCACATCTGATGCGGGTCTGATACGGGTATGCGTAAATGGCCATGCTTTTATTGAGCGAAGCAGGTGCATCTCATCATGAACAGCTGACAAATGCGTAAATATGACGTGAGTCCTCATAGATTGCGTATAATTTGTGTACAATTCCTACCGCAATGTTTTTGTTTCTGTGGTTGATACCCACAGCTTTATCTAACATAAGCTAAGTATAGGGAGGCCTATCTTGCCATAATGATTAAACTTAACCACAATATTTTCTGTCATTCACTCGGTAACTACAGTTTTCTTCTATCATAGATGATTGACATTATGACATGAGTGAGAAAACATGACTCAAAATACAACAACTGATCCGTGAATAGGTCCATTTTTAATAATTTCCATTTTCTACTTTTTTTCACGGGAAATAGTGTCGTTTCCAAAAGTGACCAGTAGATGGGCCTGTTGTTCCCTTAGCAGGGGGAACGTTAAAGAAGGGTCGAAAGAGTGGGTCTGGCCGCTCCTGAAAATAAAGAAGCTCCTGAGTTAAGAGCGCATCTGGGAAACGCAACGTCCAAACAAGGCACCTTTAAGAAGTGACTTAAGGAGGACCTCAGCGTTAAGAGTGTCTTAACTAATCTGGGAAACGCGGCCAATATCATATGTCAGGACGAGATCCAGAGTATGATTATAAGAATGAGTGGGCCTGTGGACATTTTGTGGAAAACCGATTGAATCTAGAATTAAAGGCAATATTTAAGCTGTCATTGTCACCATCAACACGAATATTGAAGTCGCCCAAAACAACAGCTTTCTCAGTATTCAACACTAAGTCTGATAAGAAGTCTGAATTCAGTCAGAAACTCTGAGTCAGGTCCAGTTGGACAATACACTACTTAGCAGAAGTGGTTTATCTGATTTCCAGTTAGGATGAGAAAGGCTTAGACTTAGTGTTCAAAAGAATTGTGACTAATCTTAGGTCTATGATTAATAAATAGCCCTGATTGGAAGATAGCAGCCACACCTCCTCTTCAGCCTGTAGTTCTAGGAACATGAAAATGTAAGTAATCTGATGGAGTAGATGCATTAATAGTAACATGAACCTCCTGCTGCAGCCAGGTTTCTGTAAGAGAAAATAAATCAACATGATGGTCGCCAATCAGATCATTGACTAACACAGAATTAGAAGAGATCTGATATTCAGTAAACCACATTAAATGGTTTTTTTTTTTTTTTTTTTTTGTTAAGTTTATTGTTTTAATGAGGTTTTTATGATTTACCTCGGAGGTGTTTTTGGATTTTATTCTGAGGGTTCGGGGGACAGACACAGTCAGTATGGGGGTGTGGGAGGGCGGCAGGTGGGAAACTGCAGAGAGGTGTGTAAGACTACAACTCTGCCTCCTGGTGTCAACCCTGGATTGTCAATGGTTTGATTGACTAATAAAATCGTCCAGATTCCTAGAAATGAGAGCTGCTCCATCCAAAGGATGGATGCCGTCTCTCCTGATAAGACCAGGTTTATCCCAGAAAATTTTCCAGTTATCTACAAAGCCCATGTTAGTTTTTTGGACACCACCGAGACAACCAGTGATTGAATGATGACATGCGGCTAAACATGTCATCACTGGTCAGATTGGGCAGGGGTCCAGAGAAAATTACAGAGTCCAACATGGTTTTAGCAAAAGCACATACCGAAGCAACATTAACTTTTGTGACCTCTGATTGGCGTAACCGGGAGTCATTACAGCCAACGTGATTTACAATGTTACTGTATTTAGGTTTATCCTTAGCCAGCAGTTTTAAATACCACTCTGGCCCCTGGTATGCGTTTGACTATGGTCACTGGTGTCTCTAGAGCCACATTTCTGACTATGGAGCTGCCAATGACCAGGGTTTGTTCCTCAAAGGGTACAGTACGTCTTTGAGTGGGGTATATCGGTTAGAAACATGAACCGCGGGCTTAGCCTTAGCCGTAGGTTTAGAGCTACATTTCCTCACAGCCGCCGCCCAACCTGCTGTTCCGGCTGCTCGGAACCTCCCAAGGGACGGCTAGGATTAGCCTGTCTAGGGGGCTCTGCTCCGGCTAAAGCAGGGCCCTGGCTAGCTACTGGGGTCTTCTCCATGGAGTGGAGCTGAGCTTCTAATTTGCCTCGCCTCCAAAGCTACAAACAAACTACATTTGTAATGTGTACCATTATCACTAAAGGAAGCAGAGGTGTAGCTAAACATGAAGCACACCGAGCAAGAAAAAAGAGTGGCAGACATGGAGAGCACTAGCAGCCATGCTAATACAAAGAGCTAACAGACATAGCAGATAGCAAGAACTAGAGGATCCCAAAAATGGAGAACTAGAAAGGAAGTGTGTTTAACTGTTATGTTATGAAAGGACAAACGGTGGATAGTATAAGACATAATAAGCAGCCGAAAGGGCAGCAGAAGGAGCTAGCCCTCCGGAGCTCAAACAAATGAAGTGACACAATATGTCTTACTGAAATGTCAGCACGCCAGCCCACCTCATCACTATCTGAAGTGATCAGATTGGTGAACGTAACCGATAACAGGGAAGTGGATGGCTTGTTAGCTTGCTAGTAAACAGCTGACGAACCATGTTTCTAAAAGTTATAATTGGCTCAAATACAACTCCTTCTGCAATGTAAAACATCCACACTTCAAATGTCAACACCTCCACAACTTGATCTATATCGATTTTTTTCTTTTCGGTAGATTTTAAAAGCTAACAGCTGCACTGATAATGGTAGCGAGCAGCCATGTTTGTGTACACTGTAAGATGTTCACCATGCATTGTGAGCGCCGGGCGTGGCAGTTCAGTTTGATGGAAATATCATCATACAATCAATAAGAACAGGCCATTCAAGAGGATTGGATGGGGTTCTTTTAGTTCTGTCCATTCCACAGGTTACTACATTTTTAAATTTTTGTCAGAGCATTTAATTATTAAGCTGCAATTGGGGTGTGAAGGAAATTCTAAGCAATATACAGTTGTAGAAAATGCTCCTAGAAAACATCATCCACCCTGCCTTTAAAGCATTTGTTAGGTTTAAATCAACTGGAGTTTCATTCATAAAGTTTGCTTATGCACAAAACAGGGCCTGAAAGTGGCGTAAGTGGTTTTCCACAAAGTTTCTGATTTATAAAAACAAACCTGACGGGGAGAGTGCGCCCCTGTATGCAAACTCCGAACCTTGCACACAAACATTTTGGAGACTGAAAAACTGGGGGTGCCGTTGGTGAGATGAGTGACACAGACTTCTGTACCACCCAAAAAGGAGTGCAGAATAATCATGCCCTACACATCGCTGCGCTGAGGAATGTTGTTCAGATTGGAACACTTTTCTCTGACTTCTGGCACAGACCTCTTCGTCACTCATGTCACTCATTGCCACAGCTACGTGCTGTCACTTAGGTTAATCTATGATTCCGCTGTGACATCCAAATAAAACGGCTTTTCGAGCATCTACCTCATCAACAAGCAAATTGTGTTTTCTTGTCTTCTGAGTTGCCGCGATCAATCTTTAAATGCCACTGATCAGCTGGCTTATCTATATGCAGAAACAGCCATAAGGTGCTTTGCATTGGTAGAATGTGTGTGTAGGGGGCGGGATACTGTATGAGCCAAATTCACCTGTGCAAACTTCCAGGAACAGTGAAACAACTGAGATATAGTAAAACACTTTGGCTGAAATTAGTTCAGGTGTTAGTGCATTATGAGGCAGTGAGTACACATAAGAGTCTGAAAGGTTATGAGTAAATTCCTTTTTGACTTACAGCACTAGACAGGTTGTGACTTGTCAACATGCAACAGTCAGTGACAATGATGAAATGATAATGTTTCAGAGGAGGTCAAATGGTTTTCGAACAAATCCGTCATCTGATGTAATAGCAAGAGTCAGCTTAAGCTTTCTGAGCACTTGTTATTCATAAGTGGTAGAAAGGAAGTGCATACGTCCCACAAAGTAAAGGACAAATGAATATAAACATCATCATCCCTTAATGTCGTCTTACCTTTGTCTCTGAGGGATTTTCTCCTTGGATCAGACTCAAACATGCATCAATATATTGACTGGAACAACACATTCAACTCCTGGAGGACTTTGTTTCCTTCCCTCTATCTTTTGACCGCATATGGAAGATTGAAACCATCCTCTTTCTAGTCTGAGAGAGAGTAAAAGAGAGAGAGCACTGTCATTAAGATGTTTCAGTCCATGTGCTTTGAAGACAAGTAGTAATGAGAGCATGCAGTTAATGAAGACTTACTGAAAGATCAAATAAGCTTTAAAATGGTTAACACTCTTTCAAAAGTATTGCAAATTAAATTAAAAAATTCTCAGAAAATTAATAGATATGCATGGACCAATATGTGCCCTTTGCACGCTGTTAAAATCCCCTGAGAATTTAGATACAGCGCGTGAATCATGCTCAGCATTCTTTATCTTGACTGAAAGTGTGAGTTTTTCTATTACCAAGAAGTTGTTGGGGAAGCCAACCCTGACTGTCTCACAATGGCTTAGTGCAGGCGCCTGGAATGATTTTTGAGTCCCACTCCTTCATCACAGAGACAAACAGTGTTTATGTGGGATTTAGAATTGACAAACAAAATATAAAAGTTTAAAAACTCAGAGGCATTTCATAGGTTATTGTTGATACAGTATATCCTTTGTAATGTAACTGAAAGTCAACCTTTAAAAAGGGGCAGGCGAAAATACAAAATCGTTACTAACATTCACTTGGACTTTATGAAGGAAACGCGCCCTTCATCCATTCTTGGAATGGTGTTTTGCACATGTTTTGGCGCCTTCCTGCTGACACTTTGATCCAGCTAGTCTCAGTTAAATACTTTACATCTGCCACCATGCTGTGCCACCCACTTCAGCACCACAGTTATAAATCATTTCCACCACTGAGTCAAAAAGCATGACTGTCTGGAAAATGCAGTTTTCAATCTCTTTTTTTCTATCCATGTTTCACTAATCTGTAAAAGCAAAAGGACATTTTAGATCCATTTGCCCTTAACTGCCTTTTATTTTTTGTTGTCACCCTATTTATTTCATCCTGAATTTTCTAGAAATAGTCATCCAAATTTTGACCTCATTTGTGTAAAAGACACTACAGTCATCCTCAAAATTATTCCTACCCTCCAATTAAAGGAAATGTTAAATACCAATAGTTAGTCAAATAACAAAAAAACAAAAAAAAAAAGTAATGAATCCAATTTACAATAGCATATTATAATTAAATGAAATAAAATATTGATTTTGAATTGCAGGTGGAAAGACTAATTCAAAATTTCGTAAATTTGTCTCCAGGTCAATTATACTACAGCCTTTTTTACAGCTACAGCACCAGTCAAAAGTTTGTACACACTTTCCCATTAGAGTTAGTAGAAAAGTGTGTCCAAACTTTTGACTGATTCTGCCCACACACAGTAAAAATCATGCCAACAAAACGAGTGGTAGAACAGAGTTTATCAGAGCTGGACTTTGATCCAAGAAAGGAGGGCTAAAGGTAGAGGTAGAGCTGAGGTTCCTCTCCAGAGGTTGTGACCCCAGCAGAGGGATAACAGCAACTGAGACATAAATCCGACGGCCTTTAAGTTATTAAGGGACACGCTTCTCAGTTTTCTGTGGAAAACAAGAGCTTCTCTGCGTCTCACCTCTTTGTTTGTAGTTTGCTTTTTGATGACTGGAGGCTGATTTCAACTCTGCATCAGCTATTGCAAAGGCAGCAAAGGAGCTAATCCCTGATCAAGGGACAGAGGGAGCTTCCATGTAATTATTGAATATTAAACTATAATCCTGTACACCACTCAATGATTAAAAAACGGAGGTAAAGCAGTGTACCCGTTTGCCTCTGCTAATACATTAATGGTACATAGAATATACAGTATGTTTAACATTTACTGCATTGCTGATAGATCCAGCTAGAACTTTGTTTGTTGGTTTGTGTTGCAGCATTATGTAAAAACTGCCAAGCTACTTGATGAAATTTGGTGGATAGATGAAGCATGGAAGCAAGACAGAAGTCATTTCATTTTGAGGCCTGCCTCTTGAGGACTCTTGGCTGACTAATGGGTTACTTTTGATGTGCCAAAATATCTGTAAATACAGTATAAGACTATGTTCAAAAATTCAATGACTAAGATGTTGCAGAATGACATTTGGATGGTATTCAAACTACACCTCACTGAAGTGTCATGCTAGTTCCTCATT
>JALJCO010006053.1:0-77500 GCA_023101725.1 Atherinomorus stipes | reverse complement strand
AATATTTCAGCAAACAGGTCTCATTGGCAGAAATTTGATTTTTGTATAAATTAAACAAACAACATGAGTCAATTACAGAAGTGCTGGTTGTTACATCTACATACTTGCTATTGGACAAGGTTGAGCTGTATGACAAGATGGACAAAAATAAAATTACATGAACACACAAATGAAACAGTCAGTTTTGTTAAAGCCAAGATCTTTAAGCCTAGCAGTGCCTGTGTTTGCATGAGAAACAGTTTACTAAATGAACTGCATTGCTAGAGGCCATGATGAATGCCACCATCTTGTTGTCAACTCATGAGTGTATAACCATGTATTGTTTAACACCTGACTGATGTGAATTAACAGCATGAAATTGAGAATAATTCGGACGACAAATATCAACGTCTTTGCAAAAATTACAAATAAATTATGAAGATTCTAGAACAAATTTCCAAGGTGAGGAAAACAAACAAAGAACCACAGTGCCCTGAGGTGACACTGTCATGAATGGACGCTAAACAAATAAAGTTGAATTGAATTGAACTTTTCAACTTTAAAGATATGCATTTCTGACTTATTTTGATGGCGCACCAACATTCATTATCAGCATTTCTCAAGCCTCAGCCGCCCAGCAGTGTCCCAAGGCTGAGAAACCATACTATGCAACTTTTTCATACTGGCGTGGCTTAACGTTGCAGCCGATTATTAGATGTGCACCACGTCACGTGCTCGCAAACAGATATAAACACACCGGTTGTTTTGAACGTGCACTATGACAGATTCAATAAAGAGATACAAGAAAACATTATTGGAGGAAGAGAGAAAAAGAAAGAGGGGAAGGGACAGAACAAGAGATTAGACAAGAGTCAAGATAAGACTGTCTTTTCCTGGCACAGTACAGGTAGGAAGAAGATGGATGCCCGTTCAGCTGTCGATAGGGTGTGTGTCACTGAGAAAATTGCAGAAAGTTCTGTAGTGCGTCTTTAAGCAAACATGTACACAACATGCAGAGGACAAATACGGGGGAGAGGCGGGCTGCAGCGTAAACTTTTGTATGCTGAAAAGGGCTTCTCTCACCGAGAAAAAGTTAAATTGTGATTTTTAAAATAGCAGCTGTAATAAACCGAATGCCTACAAAACTTTACTGCTTCACTGCTACTTCAGTGATCATATGTGTGTGTATATATATATATATATATATATATATATATATATATATATATATATATATGTATATACACAGTTGTCCTTTATACCCTCCAATTAAAGAAAAGGCTAAATTCAAAATAGTAATTTATATAACAACAAAATAAAGAAACTAACAATAAATAACAATTTACAAAATTATGATTTACTGAAATAAAATATTGCTTTTCAGTTGTAGTTGGAAATAATACACTACTCACAAAAAGTTTCATATTCAACTTTATGTTTTTCAAGAACAGAATGATGCAGAATGAATATTTAACCATTGAACAATGGACGTGCATTACAAAGTATAGAGAAAATGTAATTCAGTTCATGGAAAGGTTGACGTGGATTTTAGATTCATTCTGACATCGTAAAAAAGCCAAATATCCTTAACTTTTTTGAGTAGTGTAATTAAAAAAAGACAAACAAACATTTTGGTCCACCTTTCCCATGAACAGTGGACCAAAACACCTGTCAACAAGTGCAGACGTCTGATTGGATGTTACAGAAAACACCTGATTGCAGTTAAACCTCAAAGTGTTGTTCAACAAAATTTTAGCTTCGGAGTCCTATCATCATACTTGTTTTATTTTTTGTTTGTTTTTAATATTCCTGCTGAACCGCAAAATTCAAACTCAAGGTCATGATTTTCATAGAATTTTTATGTATTATTACTTTTGTCAATTTGAACTTATTTCACTGATGGCTGAATTTTGTCTTTATTCAATTGGAGGGTATGAATAATTATGAGGACGACTGTTTTCACTTGTCAAACAAGAATGTTGTCACACAAAAACCAATACATGCTTGGCCATAATGATACAGCAACAAAGCAACACTTCTTTTTTAACAGCTTGCCACTGGCTCTGGCGACGCTGTCAATGTGCCTTCTCTGATTGGTTGCATGTGTATCTGTCAGATGCCAATATTTCGAAAATCAACCTCAGAAAAAATAAACGTTGCAAAATCGCTAGGTGAAAATTCACCACTGATGTGAACACTCCCATGATGGTATTAATTTGATTCAAGACATACATGTGTAGATATTTCAGACAAAAAATTCTGAGTAGATGTATTAAGGCCTACAGTCTGAATCTTTTGGGAGAACTGGAGCAAACATATCTGAGTTTGT
The DNA here is from genome assembly GCA_023101725.1 of Atherinomorus stipes. Classification (NCBI taxonomy): domain Eukaryota; kingdom Metazoa; phylum Chordata; class Actinopteri; order Atheriniformes; family Atherinidae; genus Atherinomorus; species Atherinomorus stipes. The sequence goes on along the minus strand of JALJCO010006053.1, from coordinate 75,192 downwards.
GTGAGTGGTTTATAGCTTAACATGGGGGGCAGGCTCCAGCCAATTCAAGAATGGTTTGGTCAGTGATGCCAGTAGGGGTAAGGGTGCTAATTTAGTAGTTAACTAGAGTCTCCTTTAATATCCCAGGTGTCTAAAAATTGTCTTTCAATCTGTCCTACACCACTTATTTTATTTCTTTCCTTTTCCTGTTTTTCTGGACCATTTGATGATGGAGGATACAACCAAGTCTCATGGCAAATTACAAGACACACTTGAAACTATCTTTTAAATTATGGTAACGAATAACAGCAGTGCATTTCTCAAACAAAACTTTAATGGGATGTGTTAAGTAAATTTCAGTGAAGATTACGACACATTCTTTGAGTATAAATCGTGTGACGAGGGAATCCATTTTAACATAAGCTTTTATGTTTTCATAACACAAACCAAATAGTTTTAAATGGCGAACCCTAAACAAATATTTTTGTCATTTCTAAACTTAGCAGAAGCTTTAAAGTGTATGTTTCATGTTCTTTATATTGGCAGAAAATCATTCCCTGAGATGAGGCAGTAACGGTTAGGTCTCTTAAGTTGAAAAGAACCAGGAAGTATTACTTAAAAAGGGAAGGGGAGGGGATAAAAATCTCCTTCACAATCACCGCACAGTTTTGGAATCATGTGACCTCTGACTTCAGAGTAGGTGAAGTCCTGAATTCCACAGCTGACCAATGCAAAAAAATAACAGATAAACGGCGAGACAACAGCCGATTAGCAGCTAGACATCATCTTTCTGAACATCCGTCTTCTTTCTTAACTTCTACGGCTGAGGCTGAACTCTCCCGGCCAGCACCTTCTTGATCGCCTCCAGAAACCACTTCTTCTCCTTGAACTGACTCGGCAACAGCGGGACGTAGAAACTGAAGCGTTGGCTTAGCTTAGCTTTAGCCGGCGCAGCTGCTGAGTTTCTGCAGATTTCAGTGTTTGTTTGTCACTGTTCGTCTCAACATCAAGAGCTCAAAGCTGGAGGCGGGATCATAAAAACCCGTACACGTGATCAGTGGTGGGGAAAAAAAATTAAAAACACTGCGTCCTGTTGTTTTCCTATGGAGAGAGCGGTGTCGCCAACTCACGAACTGGGGAGAGATGACTGAGTCCGCCTGAAGCTCGCAGGACTGCCGCCGCATCAGAGCGAGACACTTGTTTTCTCCGCTGCCGTTTCAGCACAAACAAAGGCTTCTACATATGTTTAAAATGAAAGTTTGCCTTTAAAAATACTGTCCTATACAGTGGAACACTTTTTGTGCTTATAGAGTTACTGCCTTCCTCTCTAATCCATGTTCTATTGTAATTTCATTCAGAGTTTGTTGGTATAATTAATAATTTTTTGTTTCATTCATCATCGTGTGGCCCAGATGCAGTAAGAAAAGACTAGAACCATGTTTCACAGATGAACCAACACTAAGTTCCACAGACAGGAAAAGACATGTTCCCTTTTTCCAAATATCACACTTTCCATTTAAACAAAAAAATTGTTTTCATCCACCAACAAAACAATGTTGCCAACAGCTTCCTGGCTTGTCTGTGTAATCTTATGTAAATTGCAGACAAACTCCAGTCAATGTTTTTCAGAGGTTATTGATTTTCTCCCCGCAGCCCTGAAACCACAACACTGATGTCACGTTAACACACTTCATTGAAAGGCTGCTCTGTTGACAATGTCCATAGATTTCATTTGGATTTACAGTATTCATGGCTACTTCAGGTTGAACGACTGGACTCAATTTGGCACCCACCGAAAAAACATGATGAAATATTACAAATACTACATATAGATGGGTTTCTGAGCAACATCACAGATAGGATGCACACGCAACCAGGGGGCAAGAAAACACAGGAAAAGCATTATTGAACTATGAGAAGACATGTGTTTCCATGCAAGATTCAACTTTTAATGCAGATGAGGCCATGATATGAAGTAAAAGTGTCGGGGAAGTATAATGTTTGAGTCCTGGTATTTGTTCGGTTGGAAAAATCAAAGCATTAATGCATGTAAACGGTTGAAAATGGTGATAATAGGACAGGAGTGGCTGTTTTCAGAAAATCCAGGTTCAGACTACATGATTTATTTAGTCTTTCACCATGTCAGATTAAACCACCGTGGTGACAGAAATTATTCCCATGTTCTAGTCGGGACACTGGTACTGTAACAATACCAGTATTACCGCTGCGACCAGTCATTTATTAGTTCACTGGTGCATCACAACACTGTAAGCTGTAAACACTGTAGCTGTGTGTGACAGCCGTCCTCTGCTGAGACACGGAAAATAAAAAAAGTAAAAAAAAAAGAATGATTTTGGAGCCATCTACAAACATTCATGTCGCATAACAACGCATCCCGGAGATTTAATTCGAAGTACGGGGGTCGTAAATCAGATGGTGATTGAGTTTATACCGTCAGCTTGTTAGCACTTAGCTAGTCTGTCTACTGTCTGGATTTCATACACAATAGAGCATAACGTTACGCAAGCAGCAAAACTCACTGACATCAATGCAGGGGAGTCCCTAACAGTTGGAATCGCCTCCCTTCCAAACACAGTGATGATGTCGTCTTTGCCTGGTTTAATCTCAAACCAGTGAAAGGTGCTCCTGTATGGAGGTAATGAAGAAACACCGGAGCAGAACCTGCTGCAGACAGCAGACTGTTGTGGCCTATTTTGGTTTTAACAAAGAGTCTAAACGAAAGTTTAAGCCGCTCTCTAGCTTAAGTTTTTCAGGCAAATCTCAAATGAGGTCCAACACTAATAATAAACATGTTTTAACAAGAAAAATGCCATTTCCGGGACTCCCTTGCCAAGTTAATGGTTATAGAAACACAAAACAGCTGTGTTTTTTGTATTCGTCATCAAAATGCAGATTTATACAATATAATTTAAAACACAACGATCTCTGTTTCATCAGGTTATTTTACATTTTTATTAATGATATGAGTGTGTGTTTGGCCATAGACTGCAGTACAAACAGGCTTTTTGCCCCTTGGTTGTGCGCGCAACTGCCAATGTTTGTAAACAGAAAACCCATCTATTCAACCAAAATATAAGTCCTTATAGTGTACATTTTTAGTAGCTGTGACAACATTTATTTTTTATGGTCATATTTTATTGTCATTTTTTACTTTTAGCACTTGATTAATGTTATGCATTTTCAATATAAAACATAGTCTCTATCTTACTTTAACACCGTGCTTTTGTTGCCAAAACATGTCTGAATGCAGACCTTGGTGTCTGATTTGAGAGTTGAACCCTTTGAGCATCCAACTGGTTCCAGTCAACTCAAATGCAGGTCACAAATGTGGCAGTTCAGAACATAATCCAACAAGCGCCTAAACATAATTAGGAAGACAATTTTGTTGTGCAGAAATGCAATTTTTAGGTAATATTGCTGACTCTGGAAAGGATTAAAGGACAGAGTAATCCATAAATGGGGCATGGGACTAGTTTGATTGGCAGCTGTGTCTCTGGACACATGAGCCGTGATGGAAGCCATCATTTTTACCAATGTGCATGCACATTGCTATTACAGTAGTAATTAGTGAAATGGGCAGCAATACTCTACCACCCCAGCATTAAGCCTTTTCAATTGCAAAGGGTCTTTGGGGTGACTTATCAGCACAGCTTTACAAAGGCTTTATTTCACAATTGCACAAAGAGCAGCATGGCAGAAAAGGGCCAAAAGGTTTACAGATACTGTAGTTATCTTGAATTTATAAAATTATTCATAGGCTATATTTCTGTCTGTGAACAGATACAACATACATAAATGTTGTTATGGCAAAACCAGCTGGTTTAGAGCAAAGACAATAATTATCAAAATGGGAGGTTGTGCATGTAGAGTGTCTGAATATATATATATATATATAAAAAGGGGGTTGTATGAAGAGCTTTTTATTTCCCTTGCTAAACTTGGTGTTCTGAGTTTTTAAATTGTTTGAATTATCAATTATTAGTTTTGACCAAGTTGTATCATGTGTGATTACAAGCCACCCTGAATCATTAACTCTGATGGCTGCTTAGCTCTGGTCTGCTCATTTAGAGGCTTGCTCTGATTACTATCTGGTTAATTACTTTGAAAGCCTGCTCCCTGGATGTATATATTGTCTACAGTCATATAGCTTATTCGTAGCCTTCCAAGCCTTGCCAAGATATGTTCAAAGAACAAATGAAATGAGAAAATAATTACAAAAATTAATTGGATGCTAATTGGTGTCAATTGAAAACGTCAGTTCCTTGTAAATTAAAAGAAGTTACACAAAGTTTTTGCCTCTCTTTACCAAGCAACTGATTAATTGATAAAATATGTCAACTCTGTGAACTGGGATTCCGCTAATTATATTTTTGTAATTAATGGTTGCAACATAAATCTTCCAAAGAAGGCGGTGCAATGTGTACATTGTAACAGAATGTATTCACAGTTTAGCCATGTTTACATGTACTTATACTGTACCTTTTTGAATTTTATTTCAATTCTTGTACAGTATGTGAAACACTGAAAGACAAATTGAAAATATTAACATACTGAAGACTTTTTTAAAATAAGTATGCAATTTGAATTTAACACATTTCAAAAGGTCTGGAACATGGTCCACTAAAAAAATTATGCAATGAAAACAGATTTCTAACAAGTAATTAGGTTTTTGTCCACACAAAAAGTGTTTGGTCACTGAAATCTATAGTCCAGGGACAGACTGGCCATCCAGGATACCAGCATTTTCTCAGTGGGCCAACAGTTTATCGCTTTATACTGTGAAACTAAAAAAGATTGGCGGCCCAGCTAATACTGAGCTGGCCCACTCAAATTTTCAGACTACCCCTTTTCTCTGTGGTCCCTGTACCCGAGTTACTTATTTGACCATATAGTCAGCATAAAACAGGTGTGCCCAAGTCAGTCTTTGAGAGCTACTATCCTGCACGTTTTGGTTGCATCCCTTCTCCAACACACCTGAATCAAATGAACGGCTCGTTACCAGGCCTCTGCAGAGCTGAAAGACGTGCATGAGGGAATGAGCCATTTGATTCAGGTATGTTGGGGAGGGTTCTAAAAATTGCAGGATAGTAGCTCTTGAGGACTGGACTTGGGCACTCCTGGCATAGAACTTTCTTTTCTGACCACCAGGCATGAAACACGTTGATTTGCAGGCCATTGGTTCTTTTCTCAACAGACACCAGGATAAACCAATTCGATACTTTAAACCCCCTCTGGCTCCATCCCATTGGATGCATTAACCCAGTGTTTCCCAATTCCAGTCCTTAGGACCCACTGCCCTGCATGTCTTGGAGGCAACCCTATTTTTTTTTTACACCTGAATGAAATAAATGGCTCATTAAACAGCTTACAAAGAACTTGATGAGTAAGTTCATGAATCTGAATCACATTGAAGACATGCAGGGCAGTGGGTCCTGAAGATTGGAACCTGTCAGAACCGAAAAGAGGAAACAGAGAGGAGGTGCAGAGAAACGGCATGATTAAGAAAAAGGGAAAAGGATGCTGTTAAATCTCCAAAGATGATTAGCATGTTAGCCACAGCAGGACCTGCATCGGCTGCCGTGGATGATGATGATGATGATGAAGCTATGATTATGATAACCTGCACTGTTGTCACATATAGAAACACTAGTGGTTTTACAAAATTCTGATGAAGTGATTAAAACACATCGATAGATCAGCTATTTTATTACTAGTCTCGTTATATTTACAAAATTAGTTGATGAGGTCTGAGTTTACAGCACAGCTGGTTAACTGGTTGTGATCACTGATTAAAATGACAGAGCATAAATTTAGGTATTTTAAAACTAAACCATATCATATTATTGAGAGTGAAAAAGTAGAATAAATTATTTGGTCACCAAGTTCATAAGAAACATTATCACAAAAACACCAGAAATACTTTTTATTAAATAAAACTTATTTTTAGCAGAGTACACCAGCAGTCAGTGGAGGGATGTTTTTTGCTACCAGCGTCGGACCAGAAATGTTCAGAGATCGGCATGGTATGGAACCATTTACCACAGTTTCTGATATTATGCAGACAATGGATATTTGTCAAACTGAGACTATTTATGTTTATTCAGGAACAATACTTATGTTTGTTTTCCAGTGCAGGTGAAGTTGTCATTATAGTTTTGTATGTTGTGTTGTCGAGGTGATTATTGTGCATCCTGTTGTTGTATGTGAAGCGTTGGTGCATAAGGATGAGAAAAAGACCCCAGAAAGAATAGCGATTGTTTTAACATTAGCTAATAGAGATCTTTATAAAACAAACAAACTTTTTTTGATCATCATTCCTCTACAGTAACAATGATTCAGCAGCATTCTTATCAGCCTGTTATCAATTGGGGCTACTTTTGGACTAAATTTGTTAGAGGCAGCTTTTGTGCAGATGTTTCCGGACAGTATACAGAAATAAAACAGCTTTTTAAAGTTTATCTAAACATGTTTTTTTGTCATATGTTATAGTGATGCAGCTGTTTGTCTTTCCAATCTGAAGACTGAATCATTATGTTAAAAAAGAAAAGATCAAACTTTTGGAGAACCTGGTTGAGATATACAGTATATCCAGAAGAGCAGCAGCAGACACTGTGTCTAGACTTTGTCCAGGAAGAGTTTTAATCTGATCCATCATTTCTCATGCTTGTTCTTTCTGTTTTCTTTCTCCCTCAAACAGAAAGTAGGATGAATGTTGCTGTAATCAGAGCCGGTTTTACCACTAAGCAGACTAAGTGACCGCTTAGGGCCCCGCACTGCTAGGGGGCCCCCTAAGGAAGTTTGTCTCAGTGAGTACTTCATGGACTTCAGAAGCAGCTGGCAAGGACAAGGTGATTTATTTTGTGGTGTGTCTGAATCGGTAAAACCCATGGTTACACCGATTATTACATAGTTTGTCTCCTCGTCACACATATTTCCGAGGCGCCTTGAATGTACCATCACTATCTTTTAAGTTTCATTTTTAAAACATTAGAGCCGTGTGGCACAGCTGCAGTTGTAAACAGCAAACACGGAGGGAGGAGACAGCAGGTGAAGAAGACATTTAGCATCTCTGAGGACACACAGAATTGGCGATACTTGAAAGATGGAAAACTTTACAAGAAATCTGTGGTTCAAAAAAAAATGTTGCGCTGCCAAGACGTCAGCAGCATGACGACCATGGCAAGGCGGGCAGCATCGTGTGGATACTGCTCCCCCCACATCTTCCTCAGATGATTCGACTGATGAAGATAAATATGAAGTGAGCACAAGCAGAACTGGTAAGAAAATTATCTATTTTTTTTCTTTAACAAAACTGAGACTTCCTGACAGCATCTCTGTCTGTACCAGACTGAACAGAGATGGATTTATTTGTTTGATTTATAGAAAACAATCAAAAACATAAGTATTAAAAGCATCTTTCAAAGGAAAAGGAGAGGTCAAAATAATTGTGATCATGCTTAGAAATCACATGGAGACTTGTAAATGATTTGTTTTGTGTTGAATACTTTTGAATTGCAGAATCGTATAGTATGGAATCGGAAGAACGAACGAACGAGTACTATTTTCCTGTAAGTTCAGATTTAGCTTTCCTTTAGTTCTTGGGAGCATTCTCCACACTCTGTTGACACGCACGCTGCTGCAACAAATCACAATGCGTGAAACTCTGACTTCAGCAAATTAACAGCACTATTACTAATAAATATTATCATATTTCATTTACTATGTTCCTAGAGTGTTTTGAATAAGTTAATACACATAACATTTTGACTTAAGGTGTTGTGTCTACCCAAAAACTTTGTTCATGGCATGAAGGGGTTGGGCCCCCAAACATTATTCTGCTTTGGGCCCCCTGAAATCCAGAGCTGGCCCTGGCTGTAATATTTCTAAGTGGAGTATATATATTTTATTTTATTTTTTTAAAAAATTACACTTTTTGGAAGGATTTAGTGTAAACCCTCACTGGTTCCCACTAACCCATTTCATGCTTTTAGTAGTTTTAAGAAGATGGCTGGTTAATCTCCACATTAGGGGATTTGGGAGGGTGGGGTGATAATGGTGGAATGATGGAGATGATTTACTCTTTGGATATTGTCCTGTGCAAACCTGTGTATTTTCTGAGTATCGTTCTTTGTAAACTTTTTGCTGACTTGATGCAAAGAAATTTCAGACATGTCTAATAAATCTGTATTGTATTAAAGGTAGTACACAGATTTGTGGTGTGTGTGATCATGGGTGGTCTGGGTCAATTTTTCACCCCGGTGTCTAAAAAGATTTCAATTATGGTGAAGATTTTCAGAAACTCACGCAGTCTAGTCGTGTGGGCAGGGTACGACTGAATCTTTGGCACATTACGTAAAGCATACCAGTACTTATCATTATGGTCTAACTTTGGGGTACTTGCAGTGGTGCGGGGTGAGGAAAATTACTAAGGAGCCAAATTGCGCAGGTGTGCTTGCATGGGGACTGGGCTTCATATTTTCTGACTTCACTCACGTCCACACATTAGTTATCTCTTATTTTGAACATTAATCAGCACAAAACCTCTTAACTTCTTTCATCCTTATTGGTCTAATATTTAGAGGACAATCAAGTCAGATCTGGAAAGGGTATGACAACTGTCTTTACAACTAATCTGGTTTTATAAGGGTGATATGCTTAATGGTTTTCTGTGCGATAAAATTACTTTAGTAATGCACATCAAGGTACTTTAAGCAATATTTACATCCAGATTTTTATAAGTGTCAACATCAAAATCATAGAGTAGTAGAAGGATATATTTATACCCACCCTGTTTGAGTATGAAGGCCATTCTCCAGGCTTTCATTGATAAACATGTGGTCATGTTGTAAAATTTGGGTTTAAGGTTCTCCAAAATAACAGTCAGTCGATATTTTGGCCTAGTCTGTCCTGTCTACATGTATTTCTTATGAGAGAATAAACGATGTACCTATATTAAGTCCTATAATTAAGTCATAATGTTTGATGAAGCGTACATTTATGACAGGGGGTGGGGGAGACGGGGATGGGGAGGGGTCCAGAAGTGAAGAATGAAAGTTTGGCAGTCAAGTAAAAAATTCAATAAACAATGTTTGGGTAAAAGATTTAAAAAAAAACTGCATTAATCCGTGTTACAATATAAAATTTATCAGTAATATAGAGTGTCGGATAGTAGGTTTTAACAAGACAGCAGGGACTGAAAACAACTTTGGATAAACTCGGTATATCATAAAGATTATTGGACAGAATATTCTGAGTCTGCCATCCTGCAGCTTTTTAAAAGTGGTCCACATAGCTACAGCAGCACAAAGCAGCATCTGGTCTTCTAAGATTTTGCAGTTTTGCAGCAGCATCTGAAGGAATCAGCATAAAACCACGGGGCTGGACATGTTTAGCAAAAGCCTGTTTGTACAAAAATGTCGGAATGGAGTGGACCCACTAAGCATAATTTTCTGGAATTTGCCGTCAGAGCTGAGTTCTGGTTCAAACCACGTCTAGCTCCGTTTAAAGTAACGATGGAATCGTGAGCGCCGGCGGTGTCTTTGAACTGAGTAGCCCAAACACTAGATGCCGCCTTTGGACCTGAAGCGTACGTCGGCTCGGCCGCCATCTTGGGCAGGAGTTCCTTACAAGCAGTTAGGTCCATATCTATGGTTAAGTAGCGTTTCGCGTCACGTTTTGTGTCAGAATGTTCATCCGACACCAAAATGCCAGACTTTTGTCGTGTATGGATGTTCTCATGAAACAATGAAACAAAGAAAAGGGGAAAAACATTTTACAAGTAAGAAGGGGTTTTATATTATTCAGCTGTTATGAACGTGTTTAATTTGTCTCTTAAGCTAAGATTTATTAACCTAGCTTATGATAACACAAGACATCAGTAAAATGATGAAAGTGACATTTGGTAATTAGCCATTACTGTTGCCACAGACATGGTTGGCAGCACTCAGGAAGAGAGACTTCATGCCGAAAGACTTCAGCCATCTGCACCTGTCATTTCAGACCAGAAGACATTGACAGAACTGGACAGTCAACTTGTTTGAAAGAAGGAGTGATACTATCTAGTTTTACTTTTCATCACCATTTTTGCAAAGTTTCTATTGTGACCATTTCTAACATGATCAAAATATTTCAGTGCTCACTAAATGATTATAACAGTGACGGTTAGAAAGTTTTCCTTTTTTAATTAATCCTCATATAAACATTTAAAACTTATTTAATTAGTGTCACATCCTTGATGTTAAAATGCAATATTCTGATAAGACATGTTTTTTAAACATCACATGAATGAGTTATTCTTGTACCTGAATAATGTAGAATACTATTTATTTATATAGACTTACCAGAAATACAAACCTGATAAAGGCCCTTTGAAAAACAAATTAATTACACTTACCTGGTCAGCTCACATTTACCTGAAGCAATGCTAGATGATGGGCATGAAGAGAATGAATAAATTCACATGGATTGTTCTGTTGTTATGGTACATTCAACCTGATTTTTATGCGTTTTACTACAGCAGAAAATGAATAAATAAAGGTTTTGTGTTTGCTTTTGGTGGTATTTATTACATTTTTATGGTAATTTGTGAGTTTTGTTATGTTTTATGATATGAATTACTGCTTATTAGATTAGATAGAGAGAGAGAGAGAGAGATCTGGATTTTTTTTCAAATAATATAAAACAAGTATAAATAATCATAAAATCAATAGCCTGGTACACCAGCTTGACCAGCACTATGTATGATCACGGCAAGTCTGACTTGCCGTATGTCTCATACATATCATTGGTCACACTGGTATACCAGGCTATAAAATCACTATGTATGCATGTGATTATATCTAAGTATGTAAATGAAATAATCTACACTTTGTCATAAATGTCAGATAAACCAAATGGCTTGAAAATCAGTTGACAATTGAGTAAATTATGCTGTATTTAATCGGAGATAGAGCTCTGCCTACACTAACTAATGCAATGAGGAGACGCGGCTTCCCCCTGCCTAAGATGGCAGCCGAGCTGACATGTCATTCCAATGGACAGCAGCCTGTCCATAGGAACGTTGTCCTGTCTGAGCTGTGACAGCTGATGTTCCCACATAGTTTACCTAAATAACTCGTAAAACATGGAGTAGCGTGAACATCTGGAAATAAATGCCGGTTCCAGTCGAACCGGAAGTTGCTCGCATATTTCATGCAAGGGCTCATGGGGCATAGGAACATGGTGGATATGCTGCACTAAATACACCATGAAGCTGCTGGCTGTATTGTCGTTGAACACGCAGTGGCTGGCGTTTGAAGGCAGGACAACGTAAAACCCCTCCTCCTGTCTTCTGAGACTCATTGTAATGAATTTGAAGGAGGGTGAGACGCTTTATTTTATATTCCTCATAAATCCTCCGCCCTGACTCAGCTGTTGAATTTCTACTGCCAGTTTTTCCAACGCACAAAGACCCGTTTCGCACCTTTGACCGTACGTCGTTTTAAAATCTTTTCCACGTGATAGACCTTATCGGTGGCAATAAAGGGTTTCCAGCTCGTTCTTTCATTTTTGCTCATCAAAGAATGAATCAGTTTTGATTGGTGGCAGTTACCCATTGCTAGAAAAAGCAGCAGGCTTGCAAAAAGATGCAAATAATGTCTGATCCCACAGGAAGGTCAGAAGCTCCCTATCAGTAAATTTCTGAGTCATGTGCCATATCATACTGTCAACAATCTTAAAATAAGGATGTCAGAAAGATACACCATTTTCTAATCTCCTTGGCGTTTGGGTGATCCCTTGTTCCAGGTCCTCGCGGGTATGGTGATGACATCTACATCATGGCAGAGTTTCCTCCATTGGCTGGAGTGTTCATCATAAATGACACCATCTTTTCATCTGTTCTTATCGCTTCAATGACAGAGGCCTTAATCCACTCCTGGCATTTAAAAAAAAAATATCCACATCTTGGCTTCCCTTGACCTTCAGGAGAAAACGCCGCCCGGTATTATTAAAATTTTTACTTTTCTTCATATGGCTAAAGCAGATGAGGGCAAAAATATTACCAACGCTGACCTTGGACTTTGGATGAGTCTGTAATTCATTGCGTCCTCTTAGATCTTCAGGATAGTGTTTCCTGACGTTCCTCACACCCCATTCCAGGCCAGAGGAGGTTGTGCCTTTCCAGTAGCGGCCCTCAGACTGCACCATGGCTGCTTTGCTGCACCGTGGCTGCTGTGCTGAGCTGGCAGGGGGAAGAAAAACTAGTTCCTACCATTTGGGTAAAATTTAGACAAGACTCTGATATTGTAGTTACTTTTTAATATATTCTAGTTTGAGAAAAACTCCATTTTTACAAAAAAAGTACTAAAATATCGATATCCTGACATGAAAATTGATTCTAGAACATTAAAAGATGGTATCGGAAGTATCGATATTTCAGTGTTGAGCCACACATCACTACTTTACTCTTTGATCTCTGAGTATTTTAAGAAGTAGAACACTTTTAGCAAGGTGTGGGTTTTGGACAGTTGTTTTGTCATTATGTTTGAATATGCGAATGTGTTCATTTTAGATCTATTTTATCCATTTTACCATGAGGCACTTTGAGATTCTTTCTGTAAAAAATCTAAATAAAAAGTCAAAATAAACTTGACCTTACTTACTTATAAACATAGTAACATAAAACTGTGTACAGATACCTGCTTATTTTATTGAGGAATGATGTCAAAATGCACCATGGTGGTAACTGTTTTAATTCCTCTTTAATTCCAAGTAAATGTTAATTCATCTTTTAAATGACTTTGTAAACACCTAATTCCAGATTAAAATAATTCCAAATTAAACCCCCATTTTTCCCTTGGATCAGGCTCTATGGGGTTAAAATGAGTTAAAGAAACCCTAAATGTTTATTTCAAATGAAGTTTCAACCCATAGCCTGGGTTTAATTATGATTGTATAAGGAAAAAATAAATATGAATGAATGAATGAAGGGAAAAAATAGCAAAAACAAAAAGGCTGGAATAAAATAAAATACTTATAAATATGAAATAGATAACAATGAATAAATTGAAATAAATACAAGCTAAATAATGTGAAATTCTTGTAAAATGTTTTACTTTAATTTATTTCTTAAAAAACAGTGGCAGATATAAGTTTATAAAGATGACAACACGTACCATTAAGATTTTTCAGGAACTTCTTTGTCTAAACATTAACAATCTAATTAAAAACAACAGATTTAACTTTGGATAACTGATTTAACAGGTTTTTGTGTTCAACAGAAAACAACTCAAAATAATTGGCTGCAAGTACATAACAAAAGTACAGCCACTCTCAATATACTGAGTCAAACAGCTTCATAACAATAGCAGAATTACACTGTAAGTACTTTCTTAAACAGCGTACAAGTAATGTGATGATGCTGAATCTCTGATGGCTAAAGAAGTGACATCACCAGAGAGGAGATCTCTTCTAGTATCTGCTGCTTTACAGTAAGTGTTGTTGCACAAAGTAAACTGTGTAATTAAACTTTGTATTTTAGTCACTTCATTCAGGGGTACAACTACCTACTTTCTAAGGGGTATGCAGATGCACCACATGGCACCACATACACACCACATACACATTTCTAGGCCTACGTATTTTAAGTTACATCTTAGACAAACCACATAGAAAAAATAATGAAATATGAATCAAATGAAAGGCTTGTTACCAAATCTCTGCAGAGCTACAGTAAATGACATGAATTCAGCAATTTCATCCAGGTGCGTAGGAGAAGGTACAGTGTGCTCTAGAAGTTGCAAAGTTTGCTCTTGAGGACTGGACTTGATGCACTAGATGAACAGAGCAGGATGAGCTGCATGTGTGTCTGATGTGAATATTGACAGTGCGTTATGACTATTATATCATAAATGTGTCTGGATTTGGTCATACTGAGATTAGAAACATGCCTGCTGATTGTTGGCTGACTGGTAGCTGGATTCAGACACAACATCCACGTTTAAATCACTGCATCTACTCTAAACTGTCTTTCTACCTCATGTACTGTAGACATTAGCTGCGTTTACATGGACCCAAATATACCGATTGCTTTCGGTTTAAAAGCTCTTTCGGAATTAAAATGATCCATGTAAACGCCTCTTTCCGAATGAGAAAGCCCAGAACCGAATGAATTTTCTTTCGGTTTCACAGGGATAGAATATTCCTTTCCCCAAACCGAACGGAGTATCATGTAAACGCTGAATCGGAAAGTTGTGAGGTTGAGCTCTTACAGCGCATGCTTCGACGAGACGTAAACGTGAAACAAGTGACGTTTCCTCACTTTGACAGAAGTACTGTTACTACAGTAATGATTACATACACAATAGTGATGACGCTATGAGAAAAAACACCTCTGCAGCAGCTTCTAGAGCATCTGTAGGACTTTCTCAGTCAATCTAGTTACCTGTTACTGCTGCAGCTGTCAGACTAAAACTTACTGTAATGTGTTCAATGTCAGTTATCATCAGCTGTGATTCTGCATCACTAGAATCTGACCAGTTCCAGTCACACAGCAGCTCCAGCAGCATCACGAGGAAACTGCTTCAGAACTTCGCCAGCCTCCAGCTGGACACATCAAACAGCTTAATGTCAGAAAAAACTGCAGCCTACCCCGACCTGAAGCCTCTTCACTCTCTGAAAGCCATTTCTTCATGTTTATACAGTAAGTTGTTGACGTGACGTCTGCCATTATTAGTGACTACCTGAGACGCGCCCCTGGTAACTTGTTCCCTCCCTCCCTCTCTCACAAGGCCCGGTAGTTCCGACCAGCTCAGTGAGCAATGAGATAAACTGCAGTATTTGGGACTGTTTCATTATTATTTTCTTTTTAAGACAAAGTTCCAGGAAAGCAAGCCAGTCACGCTCTGAAATAAAACAATTAATTGTTTTTTTCTTTCTTTCTCTTTCTTTCTTTCTTTCTTTCTTTCTTTCTTTCTTTCTTTCTTTCTTTCTTTCTTTCTTTCTTTCTTTCTTTCTTTCTCTCTCTCTCTCTCTTTCTTTCTTTCTTTCCGTTTGTGACTGCATGCTCACAGCAGCACCCCTTCAGAGTGCCTTCTTTATGGTCTATGTCAGGGGTCGGCAACCCAAAATGTTTAAAGAGCCATATTGGACCAAAAAAACAAAAAACAAATCTGTCTAGAGCCGCAAAAATGTAAAAGTCTCATACAAGCCGGCCGGCAACCTGCACCAGCAGGGTTTAGATCCGTTTCCTACAATAAAGAAAACACTGGGAGCACCAACTGACTTCTGACATTTAAAATGAAATAAAACTTTAACATTAAATGTGTTGCATTTAACATAAACACGAGAAAACAAAATTACATTTCTGCATCCAGGAAAAGCTTTTAAGCTAAAAAAAAAAAGACATGAACATCACTTTCAAAGAAATGTATTTTAGTTGTATGTAGGATGGAAAAAGCCCCCTCTTTAATAATCTACCAGCAGCAAACCAAACACGCTGTCCTGTCTGTGCACCGTCATCCTTTTACTGGCGCGTGCAGTAAGCGGTCTACCCGGAAAATTTAATTACTATTTCACAAAATATGAACAAAGCTACGCAAATAATCTGGTCAGCAGTGAAAACAAATGAATCTGCCCACGCAGCGCTGAACATGCTCCGTGATTCAGACTCTTTTCTTCTCCAACGTCGGCCTACCTGGCTGAAAAGTGATCAAAGGGCAACGCATGACAGAGTCGGAGTGGATAAATAACCTTTTGTTCGTTTATTATTCAATTTAAATGCCATAACTGCAGCAGAAGCGCAATGTTGTGATCCTTTGTCGACTGCAGTTGAATCCAAGCACAACAGAGACACTCTGCTCTGAGGCGTTCGTGGGATAGGGCGCCAGGAGGAAAGTTCAGCGCTCCGCGGCATGTCCACACTCAGTGATATTCTTTGTTTATAATTAATTCCGTTTTTAATGTTTAATTCTGTGATTGCTGATCCGATAGGGCTGTATCATGTTATGCTGCACAATAGCGGCACGTGAGCATGAAGTGCAGTTATTAACACTAATGTGAGCAGTCGGGTCGATGGTACAGTAAGAATAGATTATTTAGCTATTTAATTTTTTGTGGATACAAAAAGTGTTATTCTGCGACTCTCAGGCTCTGGGGTGACCATAATACTCGGCTTTGCTTCACCAGCGTCCAGCGGAGTCAGTGGGAGGGATGTTCCGCTGCATGTTATGTGATTCGGTGAGAAAACACACCTGAAACCAAGATCAGGGATGATATCCTCTTCATGTGGCAATCTCCAAGTCCAAAACACCGGGTCTCCTCCTCAGACCAGTTTAGTTTGTCTTTTAACCCATTTAAGCCGAGAGTGCATTACCGCATTTCTACCATTAGAGCCGGGAGCATTGTGGCGCATTTCTACCTTTCAGGCCGGGAAAGCGAATACTTCTTTTTTTTTTTTTTCACACCAATTTTCGGTCTCTTGACCAATGAAATGCTTCAGAATAATACACGCGACGGTGACGTAGACCTCGTAGGGGATGTTTAGGAAGTTTCCAAGCAGTCATGGCGGATACAGGGAGCGACATTACAGAAGTAACATAAGTAACGGGAGTGATATATAAGACTTGTTTGAGGAAGCTGAATCTCTGGATTCAATTGATAATGATTTGTGGTTAAGACTCGTGTTTTTAGATAATGAAGATGACAAAGAAGATTTCAAAGGCTTTGAAACCGAATGGAGTACGGAAAGTTTCCATTCGAATCCCCAAGGTTATTTCAATAGCGCCCCAGGGTTGAAAGTAAATATACCTACAGATGCGACACTGCTACAGGTATTTAATCACATTTTTACTAAAGAACTCTGGGTGCACCTCAATACCGAGACCAATGTTTACAGAGAACAGACTCAAAGAATGCCAGCTAGGGCAAAGATGATAAAGTGGTCTGACGTGACTGGAAAAAAAAATGAAAACGTTCATTGGCCTGTGCATCGGCATGGGGCTCATGGTGCTTCCAGTGCGACGAGATGACTGGAGACAAAGGAAGAATCTCTTCAAGACGCAGCTTCCCAATTACATGTCCCAGGACAGGTTTGTGGCGATAGCGAGGTAAGACCAGTAATAACACTAATTGATTATGATCGTATCTCCTGATGACCTGGAGCCAGTTAACACCCTTTTAAACTGTATTTTAGATGCAAAGTCATGGATGGCAGAGAACCTCTTACAGCTCAACCAGGACAAGACTGAGGTTTTAATCATCAGTCCTGAAGACATGAGAGAGATCATTTCATGCAAACTGAAGAGTTTTAAACCCTCTCAGTGTGTGAGAAATTTGGGTGTTCTTATTGATTCTGAGCTGAATTTTATCCAACATATCAGAAATTTCACAAAGACAGGTTTTTATCATCTTAAAAACATCGCCAGAGTCCGCCCATTTCTCTCTCTTGCCAGCACGGAGGTGCTGATGCATGCTTTTATTTCCAGTATAGATAACTGCAATGCCCTGCTCTCTGGTCTTCCTAAAAAGAGCCTTTCTAGTTTACAACTACTTCAGAACTCAGCCGCACGTGTTCTGACAAGGACCAGAGGGCGGGAACACATTACACCAATCTTAAAATCGCTGCATTGTCTACCTGTGCGTTTCAGGATTGATTTTAAGGTTCTTTTAGTGGTTTATAAATGTCTTAATGGTCTTGGGCCTTCTTATTTATCTGACCTGGTTTTAAGGTATGAGCCCTCGCAGACCCTGAGGTCCTCAGGTACCGGCCTTCTGGTTTTTCCCAAGAATCGGACCAAAAACTATGGTGAGGCGTCGTTTTGCCATTATGGTCCCCGCCTTTGGAACGGCCTGCCTGAGGGCCTCAGGACTGCAGAAACTGTCCATGTTTTTAAGAAAAGGCTCAAGACCTACCTTTTTGGTTTAGCTTATTATTAGGTTTTATTCCTTTAATAGGTTGGTCTTTTTACCCTTTTCATCAATTTATCTATGTACTTATTTATCTTTTTGACTAGTTTATGGTTTTTATAATTTGGCTTTGATCACTGACCTCTTTTAACCAAGTGTATGATTTAGATTAATTCTTTTATTATTTGTTGTTACCGTTTTTAGGTTCTCTGATTTTTATTTTATTTTATTTTATTTAATAGGTATTTTTAATCCCTCCAGCGTTTTCCTCATGGGGTCCTCCATGTCGGGGCCTATGCCTGCTTTAGCTTTGGGGCCATCGCCGTGGTTGTGTCCCTGTCCGGGTGGTCAGGGTCCAGCACTGCAGCCTAATAGCTGTGGTGTGGACCTGGTCTGCCCAGATCTGGGTGGCTGCCTGTGGCGGCGGCCTTTGTGGCAGTGAGGAGGGGTGGGCCCTGATGTGGATGGACCCCAGAATATTGTTCCTTCACCAGGTGCCAAGACAAGTCTCGTCTTTGGGATAGTCTGTTCTAGGGTGGGGGGGGGGGGGATTTCATTGGTGTGCATATGAGAGAGAGTATGTCTGTGTATGTGTATGCATGTGTATGTGTGTTGTTTGAGATAAACTTGGGGGACTGTTGATGTAATGGGTTGTTTTAAATATGTGAAGCACTTTGTAAAGCTGTTATGCATGAAAAGTGCTATATAAATAAAATTTGATTGAATTTCATTGATTGATGATGATAAAACAATAACAGAATATAGTCTGACTTTTTTATAATGTTTTGTGTAATTGATTATGCATAAATACAACAACAATAATAATAATAATAATAATAATAATCAAGATGTAATTCAAACACCATTGGAATAAACATAAATAGAACACCTTTTACCCAATTATAATAATTATTATTATCATATTATATATAACAATAACAATAATAATAAATTGTTAATATTCTTCTTATTATTATTATTCTTTTTGTTGTTGTTATTGGATAAAAGTTGTGCTATTTAGTGCTGCTTTTAGGAAGTTCCACTTTATTGCCAACCTTTTGTTAACTATTTGCACTGAAAAATCTGAACAATTCACACAATATTTTATTTTTATTTCCTTGTGTGGAGCTTTTGGAAATTTTATTGAAGGTAAATGGGTTAATCCATTGCTCTGCTGCAGTAAAGATCTCACTCCATGTTTAAGCAATCCAGGTAACCCCACCCACCGTGCCTAACCTCTGCTGCGAGGAAGCCGAGAGGCTCCTCACTTTCTTTCTTTTTTTTTGTCTAATTTGTCCTGTCCAGCATAGCAAGCAGAATAATGCTCTTATTTTGTTGTATTGAACAAATTTGCTTTGCCAAGAGGAGCTTTATGAATAAAGCCTCTTTACTCGGACCTGAAGAGTTGGTTCCTGAAATGAGGTTCCTTTGGGGGGACCAACAGTAACACCTTGTAAGATAATTAACAGCGTTAATGAATTGATGCATTAACGCATTAACACATTGTTAATGCACTGTTAACATGTTAATGTGCCTGCCCTAATTAAAATATGTCTAAACATGGAAGACTCACCTAAACATCACATTTGATCTGTTGGCAGTTTTCTGCCATGCTATCACCTTGTTCTGTTGATTGCTGCAGTTTTGACTATTTTTGGTGAAAATATGTTCGTGTGACAGTGTGAGGTCCTGTCACTATGCATCACCATGCACCCTGGCTACTCGGCCACAGGGATATACCTTTGACTGACTGGTTAGTGTGCATGACTCTCACCCAGGAGTCTGGGGATTAAATCCCGCCCGGGCTCTCCTTGCATACCTTTCCACATTTGCATTCTTCTTGGAGATCCATCAGCTGCGTTTGATCTACTGATGATAAGAAGAGCCCTCTCATTTTGCCTTGCCTGTCGCTCATTTCATTATTTTTTTGCAGCTATTAAATCGGGCTTGTTAGAAGTCCCGGGTGTGTTCACTAAGTGAGACTATGCAAGGCATCTTGAATCAATCTTGATTAAATGAAGCTGGACTGCGTTCGTAGAATGACTTAGGGTTTCAATGGAGATGGCGTTAGTTTTAGTCTCATTTTTTTAAATGTGTTTCTCTTTCTTCTGCAGCTTTCATGGAATATCCCACAGGTTTTCCTGGATTTCCAAAAAGCTCCTGGTTTTCCTCCAGGAGGAGGAGGAGAACTAGCAATGTTTGATGTGCTGAGCTGAGAGAGCATAAGGGGGTGTATGGCTGGGGCAGGTCGGACAGATATTGTGGAGCAAG
The DNA here is from genome assembly GCA_023101725.1 of Atherinomorus stipes. Lineage (NCBI taxonomy): Eukaryota > Metazoa > Chordata > Actinopteri > Atheriniformes > Atherinidae > Atherinomorus > Atherinomorus stipes. Next base: position 55,038 of record JALJCO010006053.1, on the reverse strand, counting down.
GCCATGGAGACTTATGCCATTGTTAGTTTTTATATCCAGTATTTCTGCTTCAGCTGTGCTTTTGTTTTATTAAACCATCTCAGTCGGCACATCCACCTGTGTTGTCAGTCTGAGTTTGAGGCTTACCTCCTCATCTCCTGCGTCTTTCATCCCCGACACGGGGTACTCATGTTAACAATGTTAATGAACTTGATGAATAAGAATTGGGGTGTCTGTCTCCATTATCAACCAACTCCATAAAAATGTTGATCATTTCTGAACTTTTAACTCTGTCTCCTCTCGCACCCCTGCAGGTTTTCAGTGTGTCCTTGTTCAAACACCCCTGACTCAAATTAATGAGTCATTGTTCTGAACATCTTTGGCTGTTAGCCATTTAATTTGAATCAGAGACACATTGAAAACCTGCAGGATTGCGACCCTTGTGGACTGAATTGGGGGAACCCTGCTGTACTGTATAACAATAAATACCTCATTAAGATTCTATATGATATGGTAAATGTCAGAAGAATAAAAGGCAGAGATGCAAAAATGACCGACAGAGAGCTCAGTACTTTCAGGCAGAATGTTTCCACCTTCATGGAGTTTTGATTCTACACCAGCTTATGTGCAGAAATGTGAAGAAAACCATAGAACAATGGAAGCTTCTCAGGTTTATGGCTTGTATATATTCATGAGTGTTTGTTTTGTGATCTGCAACACACACACACACACACACACACACATCCTTGTGCTTCTATCTTTGTGAGGATATTCATTGACATAATGCATTTCCTAGCGCCCTACCCTAACCCTAACCACCACAGCTGATTGCCTAAACCTAACCCTTACCCTAACCCTAACCTAAAATTAATTCTAACCTAAACTCTAAAACCAGATCTTGACCCTCAAAAATGGGTTTTTATGAGGCTTTTTTAGTGAGGACCGGACAAAATGTCCTCACTTTGCAAAAATGTCTTCACGTTGTTGGTTAAACACGCAAAACGGTCCTCACAATGTAGCAAGTATAGAAACACACACACAGGCATACACCCTTCCAGTTCCCTTCTCCCAACAATTGATGCAAGATATAAGATTTAAACACCTTGAAAAGCCCCTGGCAAAAACAATATGGAGTCCTCACTCTTACATATGACAGTAACACAGCACTGTTCAGCAGCTGAAAACCAAGGTAATTGTTATATGATTTTTTTTTTTTTAATTTTCAAACAAATTTGAGGACATTATTATGGAGTCAGTCATGAGAAAAAAGTGTTAAATCACCATGCAATTTGAATTTTTTTCCAAACAAATACCTACACAAGAGTTAATTTTCAAATTAGTCTGCAGTTGAAAGAGTCTGAAGGCCTTAATGAGTTGTTGTACCTGGCTGATTGACAGGAAACATGGCTGCAACAAGAGAGCTGTCAGTTGTAGCAATGGAAAGCATAGAAGAAAAATCCCTCCAGAAGGTAATTCAGCGCAGTGTGGCACAAGATGCCACATGCTCCCTGTTGGCTGAGTCTAAAATTTGAAAGTAGCATTAAAAAATGGGGAACGTTATAAAATGAATAGAAACAGGCAGAAAGACATCAAAGCATACAGAACAGAAAACGCAAAGCAGTCTGGCATAAAAATTTAATCTTCATTTTCTGCCATGAATCACAACAATTTTATTCCCTTTTTTTTAAAAGGTATGTTTAAGTCAGATCATTCAGCTGTTAAATAAAACAGCTGTAATCCCCCCCCCCCCCCCCCCTTAGAGTATAAACAGCCTCAGAAACACCCAACAGTGGTGATTAAATCATGTTTTTACATCAGGCTTGTCATGATAAACATTTGGAACAAGTGTAACAGGCAGACTCAAGAACTATGGGGAGTTTTGGCACTTATGCTTGTTTACAGTTGCAAAAACAAAAAAAAAACCGTCACCCAGCCAGCATTTCCACGTGGGGCCCATATGGGTTAAATTTTGGCTGCATATGAGGGAACCCAGTAGGTTTGTCCATGGTTTCTATTGTGGCCCCACCTTTGTTTTCCCATATAGCCTATACTGTAGGAATGGGCTTAAACTGGGCAAATTTGTACAGTAGATCTCATTGTTTAAGCTACATGGGCCCCATGTGTGGAAACCCACATGGGAAAAACACTGGTGGGGTCACCATGGAGACTGTGAACAAACCCACTTGGGTCCCTCGTATGTAGCTAAAATTTAACCTATATGGGCCCCACATGGAAATGCTGGCTGCATGGAAACATAGTCTGAATTAGTCAGATTCTGACTGGTTGTTTGATTGTTTGCACTTTTCTGTATTTTATCCTGTGTATTTCCTGTTGTTTTTATGATAAACTCTGTGAAGCACTTTGTGACTTTGTCTGTGAAAAGTGCTAGTTTCTTCTTCTTCAGTGAATGATGCAACTTGTATGTTTGCATTTATTTTTTAAAGTACAGTTTTCTTCTGAACAAACAGACTCAAGCAACTCTGTCTCTGTAGTAGAGGATGTTACATAGGTTGAATAGTGGCAACCGAGCCAAGGTTAAAGATGTTGCCACATGTTGACCGCATCATGCTTACCATCATAGAGCTGTTTGTACAGTATAGTGATGTTTAACGCTGCATTCACATGAAATGATAGAGGATTTACAAAAACAGGATGTGGGGAAAAAAGACAAAGATGAAAGACACAGTGTTGAAGAAATAAGTGCTGAAATCTTAAAATAATAATAAAAATTCTATTAGGTCTTTTTTTTTCATTTGATGCAGTCTATATGAATAGTCATTCAGACTTTCAAACACAAACTGCTTAACAAAGGTTAATGTTAACATGTATGCTCTATAGCAGCAGATGTGAAATTCTGGACATCTACCTCTCTGACAAATAACACAGATCACGATATTAGATAAATAAAGAGCAGCATCGGTGGAATTTTCCTTATCCACAGTTTCCACTACAGTAACTGATGCTTATCATTATTAGGCTGCAGTTGCAGCTTCCTTTTTTTTAACCTCCTCTTCCCTCTTGTCAGATCCAGTACTACTATATAAAACACAGTTATGAACAAGGAAATTAGAAATAAAAACAAAAAGATCACAAATAAAAATGAAATACTAAATTCAGAATATCAAGAGGAGCCCTATATATTCATAAAGCTCCCCTTGACAAAGCAAATCTGTTCAACACAACACAGCAGCCAGATCACCATTCTACTTCCTACGATGCTGGATAGGACAAGTGCAAAACAAATTCATGAAATAGTTTACTAACAATCTAATAAACGCTACTCCAACTGGGAGATCAAATGGATAACTAGAAGCTCTAAAAGAATCCATTGAAAATTCTTGAAAGAATCCTTTATAAAAGTCCTGAATCTGGAGTGACTCAGACTTCGCTATAATCTGGTCAAAGTGGCCTGCATTCACGATTCCAAAACATGGATGGAGACTTAAATTTTGCTACAGTGATGTATGGCCCATGGGAAGTTATAGGTTTAGCGCCCCTAGTAACCAAAAATTACCCAGTATTCCTTTAAAAAAAACAACTAAACTTTAGCAGATTTTCTCAGCAAAGCTATTTCAGTATCCATCTTGCAATATGGATCTCACTTATACATACTTTTGTCTCATTTTTTGTGCTGTAATTTTCTCTTTTTCTCTTCCTCTCTTCCTCTAATATTGTCCTGTTGCATTTCTATGATGAATCAGTAAAGGTGTGCATTCAAAATGGCCAACATGTTGATATCCAGTTGCTTACTTGTGATGCAGCTCATAAAGCAAATCTCAGCTGTAACATGATGCAGCACGGAGTTGTGCAGTGCAGTTTGCAGTTTCAGAAACACAATTTTAAGGTCAGAGAATTAGATAGTGCTACTTTAAGAATTATTTCTTACTTTCTTATTACTGTCTTGACTCCCTTTCATGTTTTTAATAACCACAATGCTCAGCTGAGATACTGTAACTTAATAGGGCAACATGACACAATGATGCAGATAATCTCTGGTTAAAACATTAGTAAAGCAGATACTTAGATATAGATTGATGTTATTGTTTCACATTCCTTGAATTTTATTTTTGTCAGAATTTCTAAATGTTGTCTTACCATGGCCAATTTATTAAAATCTTTGTGAAGTTGCTGGAAGGCCTAGATAAGCAATCATCAATGTATTGAAAAGAAGGGAGTATACTGTAGTATTTGTCTTCTAAGCCCATGCAAAGATGAGACCTGACTCAATAGTAGTTTATTCATGTAAGTGACTATTTTGTTCATGCGAGACTGTATTTTGTGAAATGTACCATCACATTATTGCAGGCTTTTATGATCCTGACTATAATCCTCCAACTCCAACTCCACTTTATTTATATAGCTCTTTAAAAACAACACAGTTGACCAAAGTGCTTCACAGCTATATAGAACAAATAAAACATAATTAAAGAATAAAAACATATAAGGCAATTCAAAACCAAGACCGGAGTAATGTGCTCTCGTTTGTAATGCCTGTTAAAAGTCAAGCTGCAGCATTCTGGACCAGCGGCAGCAGATCCCAGGAGGTCCCAACGTAAAGTGCATTGCAATGGTCAAAATGATTTGATATAAAAGCATGGATTAAAATCTCAAGATGGTGATGAGAAAGACAGGCTTTTACTTTTGACACTTGTCTTAACTGAAAGACACTAAATTTTACCACTGAGCTGATTCGAGTGTCAAGTCCGAGATTAATGTCTATGTGCACTACGAGGTTTATTGGTGCAGATTTTAACCACTCAAACATCCCAGGTCAACCCAACCCTTGGAGGCATCACTGGGACCAAACAGCAACACTACAGTTTTTCTGTCATTAAAATAAAGGAAATTCAATGACATCCATACCTTAATATCATCTGTACAGTCAAGTAACTGTTAAGCGGAGGATGCACTTTTCTTTAGGGGAAAATATATGGCTGTCATCTGCATAAAAATGAAAGAATATGTCATATCTTCTAAAAATTGCCCCTTCAGGGCACAAATACAGGGAGCAAAGAAGAGCCCTGAGGAACTCCACACATAAGAGGGGCAGAGGAGGACTCCAATCACTCCAATCTGGATGCTAAAAGTCCATTTGGTCGGATATGATCTTAGCCATTGTAAAGCTATGCTCCTGATACCAACCCAAGTCTCCAAGCGAGACAAAAGGATCTGGTGGTCCACTGTGTTGAAGGCTGCTGTGAGGTCTAACAGCACCAAAACCAAAAACATCATTAAAAACCCTCACCAATGCAAACTCTCAAAGTCTCTTAAAAAGTTTCTTAAAACTAGACTGATACAATTCAAGAACATAGATGGTTTTGGGCTTTCCTAAAAAAAAAAAAAAAAAAAAAAAAAAAAAAAAGATTGCTACTGGGAATATACAACTTTCTCCAGAAATTTAGAAATAAAAGGGAGCTTAGACATAAGCCTAAAATTTGATATGGAAGGATCCAGACTGGGTTTCTTAATCAGTTGTGTAATTGCTGTGCGTTTAAAGCTTTCGGGTATATTCCCCTTTGCTAAGCCACCATTTGGAGCACACTGTGAGGAGCTGGGAAGACCTCTTTACAAAGACGAGGTGGAAGAGGATCACTAGGAGATTCAGCAGGCTTCATTATGCCTTATTATCTCCACTAGAGGCTTCAAGGTAACAGGCTCAAACTGGTAAACAGCTGAGCATGAAGTAGAAACAGAGAGAGACAAGAGGGAGGAGTAATAAGGGCCCTAGTGCTCACAACCTTACAGTATCAAGGAAAAAGTTCTTAAATTTCTCACACATTTTAGAGGAGCTCTCCAGGCAGGCTGTTTGTCACTTGCAAGTCTCATTTCTTCATCCTGCCCCTCGTTCCTCTAAAGGGTCTTAACTAAGGAATCTAGAGGCAACTCTGTGTGCTGAAAATAAATATTGGATGCCTGTGATCTTTGGGGTCTCGGGTGACTGCATTAAAAACAGGAATGATTCTGTCATGAAAGTCACTGCATGGGCTCAGGAACACTTCCAGTGATCAGTGTCTGGCAACACAGTACACCGTGCACACCAACATAGGTTACAGCTGTGTCTTGCAAAGAAGAATATTGTGTGTTAATGTACAGGTGCTCTATGTACCTTACTAACTAATTTGTCTAGTGAAACACCAAGAAACCATTGAAGGTTGACAAAGAAAGACAGATAATGGATAAATAGAAGAAAATAAAAAAGTAAATAAATGAATGGATAATATAAATGATATAAGAAATATAAATAATATAGGTAAACAAAGAATAGATAAATCAATAGATATAAATAATGAATAGATTAACATAATACTACTGCCACTATTCTCACCATTACTATTTGTAATAATAATAGTAGTAATAACAATAGTAGTAATAATAATAATAACAATATAAAGTGTCATGTCTCAATGCTTAAAAGTAGAGTCTGGAGTTTCCCCCTGAAAATAAACGCTAGTTTTGTGCAAGTTGCTGCTTTGGAGGAGAGACCCTAGGCTGCTTCAAAACTACTTTCACTTCTTATTTAACAGCCACCCCCTACAGTTAGAATTTTTAAGATTAGACGTGTACAAGTTAAAAAAAATCACAGTTTTAAGCTTTTCTCGCAGAGATATTGCAATTGGGGAAAGTAAGCTACTGCTTCACAGGGGAGACCACATGCTGCTTCCAAACCACGTTTCCCTCATTTTGTAGACACCAGCTACCCCCTACTGTTGGAATTTTTATAAACGGATGTGTAGAAATAAAGTTATGAGCTTTGCTTTTCAGTGAAGCTCAGGCAGATATTTGCCTGGTTTGCAGGCGATCCTGCTGGACAGAATAATTCTACATTCATGCTGGTAAAATATTTGAGACAAACCCTCGTCTAATGTGAACAGTACATATCTGTTCTACATTTGCTAGGCTCATGATTCCGAATCTAACGTGACTGAATGACAAGTCCTGCGTTTTAGCGAGCTCGTTAACAAGAATCTCATCTGGTTTGGAGGCAACACGGCGAGCTGGACAAACCAGTTGTGTTGTTATTGTGCAACTTGTGGTGAGTTTAGCGACTTTTGTATAGACTGATAAAAAAAAGTAATAATTGAGATTCCTGGGTCTTGAGTCATTGCTCGTGTGTGATTTTCGTCTTTTTAAATATTTTTTTTTTATCTTCGTTTTTCCCGGGCCCCGGCGCGGTGTCGTTTTTCCGCCTCTTCTGTTTCTCCCTTGGCTTTTTCTTTTTTTTTTTCCCTCCTTTTCTTTTTTCTTTTTTTTTTTTCTTCTTTGGTCTTCTTTTCTGGTTTGTTCCTTCTCTCCCTTCTTTTTTTTCCTCCCTTCTTTTTCTGTGTTTTTTCTTTTTTTTTTCTCTCTTGGGGTTTGTTTCCGCGCCTTTGTTTTCCTTTTTCTTTTCTCCTTGTCGTTCTTGTTTTCCTTTCCTTTTTGTTTTCTCTTGTTTTTTCTTTCTTCCCTTTGTTGGGGTCCCTGTTTTTTTTTTTCTTTGCTTTTTTTTCTTTCCTTTTTCCGCGGTGTCCTCGTTTCGTTTCTCCTTTCTCCCCCGCCCGCCTTGTTTATTTTCTTCTTTTTTTTTCCTTTTTTTTCTTTGTTCCCTCCTCTTTTTCTTCCTTTTTTCTTTCTTTTTGTTTTGTTTCCTTTCTTTTTTTTTTTTTTTTTTTTTTTCCGTTTTGTTCTCTTTTTTTTTTGTTTTTTTTTCCTTCCCCCCTTTTCGTGTGATCCCTCCTCTTCCCGGTTCTGGTGGGTGTGTGAGAGTTGTTTTTTGTTTCTTTTTTTTTTTTTTTCTTTCTTGAGATCCCTTCCTTTTTTTTTTTTTTTTCGCTTTTTTTTTTTTTTTTTTTTTTCCTTTTTCCTTGTTTTTCGGTTATTCGTTTCGTTTTTCCGGGGCGTGTTCTACCCTTCTCGTTTTTTTTTTTTGTAGTTTTGTGGTTCTTTTTGTTCTCTTTTGTTTTCTTTAATCTCTTTTTTCGTCTGCTTCTTCCTCTTTTTTTCTCCTTTCCTCTTCGGGGTCTCTTTTGTTTTTTTTTTTTTTCTTTTGCCTTTCCTTTTTTTTCTGTTTGTTTTTGTTTTGTTTTTTTTTCTCTTTTTTCTTTTTTTTTTTTTTTTTTTTTTTTATTTTTTTTTTTTTTTTTCTTTTTTTTCCTTTTCTTTCCGGTTTTTTTAAAAAAAAAAAAAAATTTTTTTTTTTAGGGATTTTTTTTTTTTTTTTTTTTTTTTTTTTTCCTTTTTCGTTTTCTCCCCCTCCTAGTTTTTTCCGGCGTTTTTCTCTCTTCCCTTTCCCCCCTTCCTTCTTCTCTCTTTTTATCTTTTTTTTTTTTCTTTTTCTTTTTGTTTTTTTTTTTCTCTTTCTTTTTCCTTCCTCTCTTGATTGTAGTTTTCTATTTTCGGGACTCCGGGGTCGTGGGGCTGTGCGGTGTTGGTGGGCGTCCTTCGGGGCGCCGATTCTCTCGTTTTTTTTGGTTTTTTTTTTTTCTTTCTTCCTTTTTTTCTTTTTTTTTTTTTCTTCTTCTCTTTTTTTTTCTTTTTTTTTTCTTTTTTTTTTCTTTTTTTTTTTTTTTTTTTTTCTTTTTTTCTTTTTTTTTTTTTTTTTTTTTTTTTTTTTTTTTTTTTTTTTTTTTTTTTTTTTCCTTCTTTCCCTTTTTTTTTTTTTTTTTTTTTTTTTTTTTTTTCTTTTTTTTTTTTTTTTTTTTTTTTTTTTTTTTTTTTTTTTTTTTTTCTTTTCTTTCTTTTTTCTTTCTTTCTTTTTTCTTCTTTCCTCTTCCTTTTTTTCTTTTTTCTTCCTTTCTTTTTTTTTTTTTTCCTTTTTCTTTTTCCCTCCTCCTCTCCTTTCCCCCCTCCTTTTTTTTTTTTTTTCCTCTTCCTTCCCTTTTTTTCCTTTTTTCCCCTTCTTCTTCTTCCTCTTCTTTTTTCTTCCCCTTTCCCTTTTTTTTTTTTTTTCTTCTTTTTCTTTTAATTTTTTATTTTCATTGGAGAGGAAGGAGTGCACATGGTGTCCCGCAGCAGTCAAACCTATAGCAGCTTAACAAGGAGGCTAGCCATCCAACAAACAAAAAAGGTAACCGATCTTAAGAAGGGTGCGCCTCCCGAACCTAAGGGAACATTCCAAAGGAACGCCTCCCCCATTCTACTCTTAAGACCCTGCCAAAGGCCCAGCGAAGCAGGCCGTGACCAAAAAGAGCTGGCAGAGCAATGTGAGAAAAATTTTAAATTCTATCCTGATTAACAGGGAGCCAAGAAGAGCTAGAACGGAGAAAATACTCTCCTGCTGGTTCTAGTCAGAACCCTGGCTGCAGCATTCTGGACAGCGGAGACTTTCAATAGTCTCTGACATCACATTGTCCAGCCGCTCATTTGGCCATGACATCGCAGCACAGTTAATCCTTAAGATGTAGGTTGTGCGGCTCTCTTTGGCATCGGACATCATCCAATCATGTTGCATCAATGCATGTGTGCGTGCCCCTGCGCCCACAGATCTTATTTCTAGTACTCAACATGGGTACTTTCTAATAATGAAATGGTTATATGAGTACTGGTTATATTTCCAGGGTTTACTGTAAAAAGGGGGATGTAAAGAGGGGATGGAATGGGGGGATGGCAGTTTTACAGGGGGGATGACTTTGATCGTTTTTATTTCAGGGGGAATGCCATCCTCCCTCATCCCCCCTCACCTCAAGTACTGATTATAACTGTCAATGAAAATTTGACAGTGAACTTCAGGATCTTTATTTTAAAAAGCAATTCGTAATTCCCAGTTCGAGTTAGTTTGTTTCATTGTTTCACTCTTTTTTGGTGTGTTCAATTCAGTTTTTTTTTTCAATAGTTCAGCTGTTTATATTTCCTCCCTGTTTAAATTTAGTCTTTTTGTGGCATCCTAAAAATATTGAGCTCACAGCTTTTAGCACATATCAAGAAATGCCTCTATATAAAAACATTTGATCAAGTTAATATAAGTTCTTTCCTGCAATGTCCCTTAATTTCTTCCACATACTGTATTATTTCTTTGCTACCATCTATTCTCTCTGTTCTTGACTCTCGACTGAGTAATAAATCATTCAGTTCTCTTGAAGGAACTTGGCGCACTCTCACGTGGTCTCTGTGACCTAGAAATACTAGTGGCTTTTTTGCACATGGTTGGCTCTTTGACAGAGCTTCTTCACATCAGCCATGGCCCAGTCAGGCCAACACCTGTCTCCCAGCAACACACTTGCCATTATTTCTGCTAAAATCCTGCAAAAATCTCACATCATGACTCAAACGCTTGATGTATTCGCAGAATTGGACAGGGGCGATCAAGTCATTTCAAAGTGCAATATCAATACTTCTTGGGAATAATAAAAATAACATCAACAGCTTAAATACCTATTTAGTCACATCATTATGTGTCACAGTTAACCAGAATGGCACTGACAAGTTCATTAACGTGTAAAAACTCAGTAGCTTCAAACACAAATGAAGCATCACAGCAATTTAGAACAACAGAGAAAACAAGTTAGTCCGCCCATTCAACACTTCACACAAAAAAAGAAGTAAACTTTTAATTAGATATGTTGACCTCTCTCTGAGAAGCACATACTGGTAGTAGAAATTAAGCCATGCCATTAGTGCTAGCTATAAATGAATGTCATTCTTTGACAACATTTAGTGTTTTGCTCCAACATTTATGGTTGCTTGATTTAAAAAAAAAAAAAAAAAAAAAAAGGCGTTTTGTGTCTTTGTGCTGCCAACTGCTACAGTCAAAGCAATTATGTTTTCAAGTCGTGCATCCCTCTTGATCTTATGAACCTGAGATGTTATGAATACCACAAGAGTTTTTCTTCAAATTTCTTCAAGAACACTCATCTCAAGAATGACATGGTTGGAATGATTTTCATTGATGTCAGGCTTACTTTCTATGCCTCTTTGTTAAAGGCTCCTGAACCACAGGCATTCCAATGAGGATTCCACAGCTTCAATGACTTCTGCATTTGTTATTATCAAAATAAGAAATTATTGATATGATTTTATAGGAAATGGATTCAATGCAGGTTTCGATTTGGGTATGCTTATTTTGATTAAATCATTTTAAAATCATGTAAACTGCAATAGTTTCCCCCACATCAGCTCCACAACTTAAAGTTGTTATAAAAAGCAGTTCTTTTTAAAAGAAATAATTAATTAAAACTGCATTAGGAAGAGACAGATGATGAAATGAAAGCGTATGTACATATACATAAAAGAAAGGTTCAGTGACAGTGAAACAAATTTACAAATCATCCTGAAAGTCACAATATTTGTATGGAAGTGATAGTTTCTGTTACAGTGGGAATGAAAGCCAGATTAGTGCAACATGATCGCCATTTTTTGAAGCAGCTACATACGAGAGGTGTAAAGTTATATGAACACAAAATGTTTTTCCAAAGAGCTTTCTTTTTATATTCAGTATATGCAAGTTTGTTGTCTTCTCACTTAAAGGTCATAGCTACAACTTTTTCATCAAAACAATTTTTCAAAAATAATGCATCCACAGAACATCTAGTGAGGTGCAGAAATAAAAGTATTAAATTAAGGGGTTAAATTCACTATATATATATATATATATATATATATATATATATATATATGTATGTATGTACTCACCTGCCACTTTATTAGGTACACCTTGCTAGTATTGGGTTGGACCCCTTTTGCCTTCAGAACTGCCTTAATCATTCGTGACATAGATTCAACAAGGTACTGGAAACATTTCTCAGAGATTTTGCTCCATATTGACATGACAGCATCCTGCACTTGCTGCAGATTTGTCGGCTGCACATCCATGATGAGAACCTCCCATTCCACCACATCCCAAAGGTGCTATTTTAAATTGAGATCTGGTGACTGTGGGGGCCATTTTAGTACAATGAACTCATTGCCATGTTCAAAAAACTAGTCTAAGATGATTCACGCTTTATGACATGGCGCGTTATCTTGTTGGAAGTAGCCATCAGAGGATGCTACACTGTGGTCACAAAGGGATGGACATGGTCAGCAACAATACTCAGGTAGGCTGTGGTGGTTAAACCATGCCACGTTGGTACTAAGGGGCCCAAAGTGTGCCAAGAAAATCTCTCCCACACCATTACACCACCACCAACAACCTGAACCGCTGATACATGGCAGGGTGGATCCATGCTCTTATGTTGTTGACACCAAATTCTGAGTCTACCATCTGAATTCCGTAGCAGAAATCGAGATTCATCAGACAAGGCAACATTTCTCCATCTTCCATTGTCCAATGTTGGTGAGTCTATGCAAATTGTAGCCTCAGTTTCCTGTTCTTAGTTGACAGGAGTGGCACCCGGTGTGGTCTTCTGCTGCTGTAGCTCATCTGTTTCCAGGTTGGATGTGTTGTGCATTCAGAGATGCTCTTCTGCATACTTCGGTTGGTTATTTGAGTAACTGTTGCCTTTCTATCAGCTCATTCTCCTCTGACCTCTGGCATCAACAAGGCATTTGCTCCCACAGAAATGCTGCTCACTGGATATTTTCTTTTTTTTGGACCATTCTCTGTAAACCCAAGAGATGGTTGTGCAGGAAAATCCCAGTAGATCAGCAGTTTCTGAAATACTCGGACCAGCCCGTCTGGCACCAACAACCATGCCACGTTCAAAGTCACTTAAATCAGCTTTCTTGTCCATTCTGATGCTCGGTTTGAACTGCAGCAGGTCGTCTTGACCATGTCTACATGCCTAAATGCATTGAGTTGCTGCCATGTGATTGGCTGATTAGAAATTTGCATTTACGAGCAGTTGGACAAGTGTACCCAATACAATGGCCAGTGTGTGTGTGTTTGTGTATGTGGGTGTGTGGGTGTGTGTGTGTGCGTGTGCACTAAAGGATTCTGTGCTATTGGCATTAGTTTAGGAGTTGCTAGCTTGATTGCTCTGTATAGAATTGGCATATTCCTTGCATTACATTTTTTAAATTAAGGGCAGACAAAAAATGAAGCAGGATGAAGGTGATGGTGGTAAAGGGGCCCAAAAGCCCTGGTTATTTCTTTCCACATGTACTACGAACATTTGCTAATGCTAATTAATGGTTAGCTGGTTCTTTAACCTTGCTAATGCTAATTGAGTTAAGGCCCTTTCAGATAGGACGCGCAGGCGGGCGGCGGCAAACCCATTCATTGTGTACGTGTTACCGCGGCGGTAGCACGTTCCGCCATGCTGCGGAGCTCAGTGGCACGCGAGGTGGGCGCATGCCACCGCGGTACCGCTGATACTGCAGTGTGCTGTGACAACACCCTAGCGCGTCCAATAAGAGAGGCCAGTTCAGGGAAAAAAAAGTGGTTTTTGGAAAGCCTGAAGTAAACCTGGATGTGGTCTGTGTGAAAGAATTCAGCTCCCGGACGAGCCTGAACTCCTCCAAGTCTTGCCTTGCCATCAGGATCAGGTGGACCCACACCCTTTTATTTGCTACTGATCTTCTCCTCCTCCTAAGGAGAAAAGCTTTTTGCTGCGACGATGAGAGGTACATCTTTCACAATGAAGTGTGCTGGGGAGAAAATACTTCCTGGTCTGTCGCTTAGCAACGCGTGCCTGATGTGCTCGTTGCCGCTGTGCTCTGCCGCCGGGTCTGGGCCCTACCCTGCAGTGAGCACAGCGAAAACTGCTTTCTATCTGAAAGGGGCTTCAGTGAGTGTGAGAACTTTTCCTACTGGTGGGAATTAAACTTGAAGCTATCGTCTCAAAGCAGGATAAAATAAAAAAAAAAAAAAAAGTTATAATCAGCTGCCAGTCATATCAAATCAAACCGTCTGCTCTGAAGAAACATCAACTAGCTTTTTAGGAATTACACTTTTTTATGATAATACTTTTGTTAAAAAGAAAATAAACTTTTAGAACATTTAATTATGAGTTTTGATTGGCATCTAACAATGAAAAGTTTTAAGAGGCTTTAACTGGCAACATCCAAAGCTTCCTTTGGTGGCTGAGAAATGAGCAAACAGAAGAATTCTGGGTCAGATATTACTTTCTATATTTTTATATTTGTCAATCACAAGATTTTGATAGCGTAAATCACAAAGAAAATGAAAGTGGAAAAAAAAATCTTAGAGGAGTACAGTAACAACTTCAGAAGAAATAACTCTTGTGGAACTTTTGGCCAAAGATTCATCTCAAACTATATATTACTGCCAGGAAGTAGCAGTAGATCAGAGGTGTAATTTTGGTTGCTGCAATTTTACAACACAAGCCTAGTCAGCAAGACGGACAAAGTTCACTTCATTTATTGTGTTCATGGGGCAAGTTTGTGGTTGGAGGATAAAAAAAAAATGTGGTCTATTATTAATATAGCTCACACAGGAGATTGTGGTAGGTAAGACAAATGATGAGAAAATGCCTGAGTATGCTGAGTTGTTGGCGTTGTTGAACTGATTCATATTGAAGTAAAGGCTGGGTTGGCAAAAGCTTTCTGTGGCCACTCATGAGTTGATTGCACAGCAAGTAAGACCTGTCATTTAATCACTGGCCAGCACATGCACATCAGTTGTGCTTTTCCTTTATTCAGTTACTTTGGTGTATGTAAATATGAATAGGCCAGTGGGAGGAGACTGATTACACAATAGGGAGGAGAAGAAGACAGAGGTAAAGCCCACACTGACTCATGAAAAGTCTTCTGCACCTTCTATCATTTTCAACTAGCCATGGTGGGGAGTGACTTCGGTTGTAATCCTGTCACAAAAGTCTCCAAGATGGTCACATTAGCAAACAACAAAAGCATCATTAATACTCTGTAACATGTTGAGTAAATCAAGCCTTTCCAAATAAATATGTGTTATTCACATAAAGTGGTCCTTAAATTTATTCATACCCACCCTCCTTGTTAAGATCAGCATTAAGGCTGTCTGCCACATGCTGTTCATACTCTGTGTGGACAGAGTCAAGACTAATATTTACATCTGGTTGTCTGTGTGCTGGCACCCTGATGATCTTATAGATTTATGACTGCAGACTGCTTCTTGCACATCCCAGAGTCTGATGTCTTGTATGATTTCCATATATGGGATTAGTACAGCATCCTTTGTCATCTAAAGTGACTTTTAACTTGGATGGCTATTTAGATGAAAGATTATGTTCCATCCTTTGTCTTTATGCATGCTTATTTTTAGGGAAAGAAAGATACAAATAAACTGATAGAAAATTCAAAGTTGCAGGTAACCATGACTTTTTGTTTTACATGCACTTGACAGTTTTATTTAATATACATAACCCAAGCATATACAGTAGATGTAGTACACACAAAGTCATGCAAACAAAGTTAATTGGTTTGCTCAGCTAGTGCATGACAAGCAGAATCTCTGGATGCTTTATGAATAATGTCTTATTATATGTCAAAACAACAAAAAAAGAAGAAAAAAAAAGATCTGTTCATAAATTAAAGCCACTGACATTAAATTTCTTTCTCAAAAACATAAATCTAGGGCTGGGCAAATGTGGCCTCTAACCCATATTGTAATATTTTTGGGCTTTTTAATGAAACTTGATATAATTACAAAACTTGAAGTCAACATTGTCATGCATCCAAAGACACCAACAGAATGATTTAAGTAAACCTTTAAAATAGGAAACATTACAATGGGGTTTAATTTTGCAAATGATGATCTATGTAACAGAAACATGAATGCCTGCATAAATGAGATATTAAGAAACATTGCTGCAATTTCAGCACATCTGACCAGACTGTGGCGCTGTTTGCCGAAACCGGACATGGCATCTGTCAGAGAAGATTCGCAGCTCATTTAATATTGAAGTCAGTGGCTTCATTGCGGTTTTTAAGTCGTTTTCCAGACGAACAGTTACGACTCAGCCTTCACGTTGTATTGTTAATGTTGGAGAGACAGCTGCTGCTCAGTTATAATAGGACTTCTTCGGCCATCAGATCTCTTCCAGCTGCTTCCAAAGATACAGTGGGTATGGTAGAAATGGACACTTCACTTACGCAATTCGGGTTTCACGGAAAAAGCATGAAACCTAAGACAACCATAGCCTCTAGGTGGCAGCCTAAAGGCCCATTTATGCTCATTGCAGAAGACGGACACGCAGACGGACGGACAGTTTCGTCCATTGTCTGCGTCGGTTACGTACATAATTTGGTGCATTTTCAAGGGGCTTGTTGGTCCGTCACTTGACGCAGAAGATGGAGCAATACTACCGGAAACCACGGGGTCAGTGTTTAGCTGTGTAGCTGATATGCAGGAACACATCAAAGAAGAAGAAGAGGAACCGGACGAAAACAACAGAAAACCGCCGATGCTAAATAGCCCAATAAAGGCACCTGTGAAAGAAGACAACAAACAGAAGAGCATCTGTAGACATGACTGGAGCTTTTGAGGGGAGGCTGTGTGAATGTGTCCGAAAATAGACTCATATCTACGTTATTGACACCAAGCGGTGTAGACATCAAAACAGGGAAATTAACTATGAACTCAGCACTGCCGCCTCCCGGACAAACTGATATACGAACCATCGAAACGCATAGGACTTAAGAGGGTGACGTAGCAGACTGGTAAAGCTGCAATGCACTGTGCATTTTGCAGTCAACTGAAAAGTTTGTTTACAGTGCATCGGCTGCATAAACAACGCAGCCTTCATTTTGTTCTTTTGGCATTGCCGAGCATGGCAGACATTATATTAAAACTTCACCTCTATGTTGAAACTTCACCGGCCGTAGCTCAGGTGGAAGAGCAGTCACTTTTCAACATGAAGTTTGGAGGATCGATTCCAGGCTTTCCCAGACTACATTTCAAAGTGTCCTTGGGCAAGACACTGAACCCCACGTTGCCTATCGGGGTATGAATGTGTGTGTGTGACTGGGTGAATGTGACCTGCAGTGTAAAGTGCTTTGAGTGGTCAGTATGACTAAAAGCGCTATATAAGTGTAGTTCATTTACCATTTATAAACACTCTCCTGCATGGAGAAATCCTAAAGCTGCTCCTTTTCAAGGGTTGTGACAAGAACAAGAACTGCATGTCCATCTGAGAGACATGTACAGCTAAACACTCCGAATCTCCTCGTCATTATAGTAATTTCTGAGATCTGACACCTTAAAATGAACATCTCACAGTCAGCTTCCATCTCATAATGCTCGTAAACTAGCTTGATATGTGTACTTCATGACTCCATGCTTTTTTCCCGTCTCTCCTGAAACATGCCGGAGTTTCTCGATGGATGGGGGAGTGTGCTGGCTGTGAGTGAGAGACACCAAACTGCAAAGAAAATCATAGGTGGACAGCTCACAGAACCACTTTTGAACTTTGGTAGATTTTCTTTGTGAGGCACTCCTAAAGATGGATAATTCAACATACTTGTACTCTGAGCTCTCCAGCTAATAAAATAAAGTTTGATGTTGATGTGACTCGTCTTATCTCTGGCTCTGTCCTCTCTTTCTTTTCCTTTCTTCCTCCAATGATGTACACTTGCATTTCTTTCATCAGCTACAGTGCACATTCAAAATAGCCATTCTGTTGTTTTTCAGTTGCTGGCGTGTAGTGTGGTGTGTAAAATGAAACTCAGCTGTTATCTGAAGCAGCTTCTTGGAAGGAAAAAGTGCAGTTTTCCAGCCTTGGGATGCTGCTGAGTAACGACGGCTGCAGGAAAGTATATAATGTCACAATCAAAACAAGGCAAAAATGTACATCTTTAAGGTTAAAAAGTTGCAACATTGCTGTGACAATTTGTACTCGATGTCCAACAATTTTACATATTTCACACAGCAAACAACTTGGGATGTAATGAGTGTATTTGCTATACCGCCCACCCTTACATAAAATAATTCCATTTTGTTTGTTTTTTTGTCTGTCATTCAAGATATACTTCACAATGCCTGTGCACATTTTGTGTGCACATAAGAGAATGAGGGAGGATGGGAGAGAAAGAGAGATGACAGCACTTATTGAACAGGATGGGTCTTTGTTGGCATCATGTGGTCGCAAAGCTGTGAAATGAAAAGCTTTTTTATAGAAAATAGAGAAAGAAAGCGCAGAGGCACATGGATCAGGTGATGGACAGGACATTTCAGCTGAAGTGTAGCTCAGTGGATCGGAAATGTTATCACAGGATGTAGTATTTCTAAAAATATGCATTTTCAAAGTGCAAGTTCATATACCTGTTGCTGTTTATAATGGGTAGATTCATGTGATAATAAATACAAAAACAAACTATGACAAAATTATCAAGAACATGGACATGGGCTAATTGTATTGCTTAATATCAAGTGTGCATTGTCAAACATCAGACTGAATGAATCATTCAGCACTATTAACAAAAAGACCTTTTCCTGCTTTCTACTCCAATGTCAGTACACACACAACATACTGTACAGATATCTTGTTAAAAATTTCAACAGGCATACGCTGGTTTAATCTTTTGTTTAAAGCATTTCGGGCATTAAAATCTGTTTCATTTTATCATTGACCTCTGTTTATTTGCAACAAAATGGAACATGCTGAACATGCTGGCAAGGAAGAGGAGATGAAGAGTGTGACAGATAAATGAGACACCTATAGAGTTCAAGAAGTAAAGAGAAGACAAGACAAAACACGGAAACTTAAAACAGTTTGTCTCAGTTCCTCCCAGTTCAAAAGAAGATCTTGTTAGACAGCAGGATGAAATGCTCCCATACAGTGAATACATTTTTTTGAAAAAAAATAAAAAAGAAAAGATACAGTGTTACTTCTCAGAAGGTTTTACTTGAGCTTGGAAATAAAAGGAGTAACCAGACTCAATGGAAACCCAGATTGCACATTATTATGTTTTGTTTTGATTTTCATATTTCAAACACCTGGCAAACCCATATGGAAAGAGTTGGATTAATCTTGTAAAGTTTGTGTCTGTTTTCTCTGTAATTTGTATGTAATCTCCATGACAGTGAGACAAAATATACTGCTCAATAAATAAATAAATAAAGGGAACACTTAACCAACACAATGTAACTGCAATTGTTCCCTTTATTCTTTTGAGCATTACACTGTAAAATGCCTAAAAAAAATTGGTAGAGAATAAAACTTGTATGATTTGGGTACTTCTGATGTGGCAGATTTTCACAAAAGGTATCCTATGAAGGAAAATGTAATATCAGACTTGTGAGTTAGATCATGATCAGTAAAACGAAAATATTTTATTAAAGTGCATCTTTCATGTTCTTTATAATGGCAGAAAATCTTCCCTGACATGAGGCAGTAACTGTAATTTCTCTTGAGTTGACATAAACCAGGAAGTGTTTCTTTAAAAGGGAGGGGAAGGGGATAAAACGCTCCCTCAGAAACACCGCGTGGTTTTGGAATCATGTGACCTCTGATGTCAGAGTAGGTGAAGTCATCCAAACCAGTTATTTTCCTCATCTTCCAGTCTGGTCTTTTTGCTCCAGAAGCAACATTTGTATGATGGCTTAGTAACTGTGCTGCTCCATCTGGTCTCCACGGTGAAAGCTCCAACATAAACAGCTGTCAAATCCCTGCGGCAGAGGCGAGGTGACGCTCCCGGGTAACTCTCTCCACTTTAGTGAAGCAGACATGGACTCTACTGCGGCTGGAAGAACCGTGTGGAGTTTACTGGTGAAGCTGATAGTGAAAACATTTACGCTAAACAGTTTACTACAGCTTCTCCCTCTGCTGCGAGTCTCTTCCCTCCAGTCCCTCTGCTGCCGCCCCCCCACCCCACTCTGACTCGCGGGCATTAACAATGCAGCCCACCAGCTGATTGGACACAGCGCTGCACATCATCACTCCTTCTTAAGGGGGCCACGCTGTTGTTTGACCAGCGCTGTATACAGCAGCATGTGTCTGCTCAATGAAACATAATTCATAACAAAGGACTTTTAAAAACAAACGTCGACTTTTGTGCCATTTTGACTAGTTCTGGGAAGTATTCTGAAGAAAAAACTGAGAACATATGAGAGTAGGACGGCTTTAAGATGGACCAATGTCATGGGAAGAGACAACAACAAGGGTTGCTTCAGGGGCACTGTTGTTTTTGATAGTGGCAAATAATTGTTACTATGCGACTCAAAATGATGATTGCCCTCTGTCTGCTGGAAAATAGTCCTCCAAAGGTTAGCTAAATCTAGCCTGATTCAACTGACAGAGTGATGTGGGAAATGGGAAGAGGAAACGCAACTTTATATCACACTGCAGTGATTAATCACAAACATAGATATATTTTAATGTCTTGCTGTCTACAACAGCAAATAAACAAACATCTAGGACAATAAGTATTTTGTAGTCTGAATTATATTCTTGTATTTGATAACAATAATTACTTCATCAAAGGTCATAATGTGTAATGCCTTTTATTTTAGTGAACTTCATGCATCTGTCATACACACAAAGCTGGCACCATTTAAAAACCAATTGAAGCAAGATCATTGCACCCCATCATTATTGGTTTCTTTCATACAGCTGTATTGTCATTCATTTCTTTCTGTACCTTTTTTTGTTCATACACAGGTGCACTTCTTAAGAGTTGGATTGGGACCCAACCCTCTAGTCAAAGCCAAGATCACAGAGCTCCTAGCCAAAAGAAATAATGTCCCTGTGATTGCATCCCCTTTAATTGAGCTTTAATGGCTTGTATGGCACATTGTTTGCGTTATTAAAATGTCCTGCCAGGTTTCATCTATCCAACCATTTTTTGCCAGTTAACAGGTGTCATCTATTCCAGGGGAATTGTAATAAGTGGGCAGGTTTTATCTCTCCTTCATTTAGCCCATATTAATATTTTATGTTCTTGAAATTACTTGGATTTTTGACAGATATAGCAGCAAAAACTAGTGGTTTAGTTTACTCTGTTAACTAGAGAGCTAAGAGCATCAGAAATTTAACTAAATATCAGTATTTTACTGCAAATAAAAAAAGGTTTGGCTAGCATTCATGTTTTTAAAGTATTTTCCAAATATTGAAAAACAATATTTACTGTACAGATTCCAGTACCGCAACTGGAATGGAAAGTATCTGGTCAAGTAGCTGACCGGGCACTCTGTGCATTGCTAGTTTGGAATGATTTGATTTAATTACAGTAATGAAGGAACAAAGAAGTTTTTTATAGTCCTGTTTTGAGAGAGAAACTTGAAACTGTATAAAATCAGCCTTAAAATCCTAAAAAGTACTGTATGTTTTTAATAAGCTAAGATTGGAGAATTTTTCTTTAAAACACATCAATAAAACGTAGTTCACGATGATATTGTCCTGCCTTTGCATACAAGTAGTAGTGAAAGAATTTTTTTTTAAAAAGAAGGTGAGTATTTCATGTCACTTTCATATCAACAAACCTGCACCAGAAGAGCACAGAAAGGATAATATCTGATTCCACTTACGTCAGTCAAGATGAATTTAAGGCTACAGAGGGACTGGATTCACCAAAACTGGATAATTTAAGGCTGGAGAACTTTTGATTTGATAAATCTTCACTTCTGCTGTGTCAGCAAAAAGTAGAATGAGACATTACTTCAGGTCAGCAGTCTGCAGTCAAGGCAGAGGGTATTGGTGTAATATTGTGTGGCATACAAATAAATCATGGTTTGAATGCCACAGCCAAAGGAAAAGTAATCTTTCTCTGGTTTCATCAGGATGACCAATTCAGTATTTTCCTGTCAACAGATCTGATACATCACTTTTGTGAAAGAGCATCATATGTGGAGTATTTCATATGCAGTCACAGAAAAACAAACTTTTCCCACTATGAAACACACACATGCGCACACGCACCCACACACCCACCCACACACAAACACACATTTGTTTTTATATCCCCGTGGGGTACATCCATTGACATAATACATTCCCCAGCCCCATACCCTAAACCTAACACCCATAACTGATTGCCTAAACCTAACCCTTGTCCTAACCCAAACCAAAACCTAATTGTAACTTAATCTCTAAAACCTAATCTTGACCCTCAAAACAGGGTTTGTACTCGTGGGGACCGGGAAAATGTCGAGTGCAAGACTTCCCCACGGTGATGGTAAAAATCCGGAACATGTTGCAGAAACGCACCCACACAAACACACATTTACAGTTGTCCACAAAATTATTTATATCCTACAATAGGGGATTATCACGCTTACCGGAACTTCCCGGTATTTGGGCACTTCCTCTTCCGGGCCATTTTAACGACAGCCGTTCCTGCTCATTCACACTGTTTAAATCGGATAAACTCCAAACATACTTAAGTTTTCATTCCAGACTGAAGTGATACTAAGGAAGAAGTGGATCAAAGCGATCGATTCGCCGTGGTGAAGGGCCGAACTTTATGATAAAACACACGTTTGTTTGTCGCCGGTGGGGCACAACACCGGCACTTCTCAGCATGCTAGCATTAGCCAGCTAGCGTTTACTGACGTGCTTAACATTGTGCGTCTTCAAACACACAAACATCTGAAAATCGGGTCTGTACCTCCCCGTTTCCAGTGGAACAACTGGGGACTGCCAAGAAAGGAGACCCGATTTTCAGATGTATGTGTGTTTTAAGACACAAAAAGTTAAGCACGTCGGTAAACGCTAGCTGGCTAATGCTAGCTGGCTAATGCTAGCATGCCGGTGTTGTGCCCCACCGGCTACAAACAAACATGCTACGTTGTTTTATTATAAAGTTCGGCCCTTCACTCTGGTGAATCGCTTTGATCCACTTTTTCCTTAGTATCACTTCAGTCTGGAATCCGTGAAAATTTCAGTAGGGTTGGCGTTTATTCACGTTATCTACGAAGTAAAGCAGGGACATTGAACTGGGCCGGCAGTGGGCCGTCAAAGTGTTTCAAACCGGAAGTTCGGAACACGGAAGCGTGATAATCCCCCATTAGAGAAAATACTAAATTTACAATAGTTATTCAAATAAAAATAAACTAAAAAAAAGTAATAATAAAAATGATACAAAATAACAATTTAGTGAAAAGAAATATTAGCTTTGAATTGTAGTTTAAAAGAATTTTTTTTAAAAGACAAACAAAAAAAAATGTCCCAGACCAATTAGAGCACTTTGTTCATGAACAGTGGATCAAAATACCTGTCAAGCTGTGCAGAAGTCTGATTAAACACTACAGAAAAAACAAAATTGCAGTGATTGCCTCAAAGTGTTGCTCAGTAAAATTTTAGTTCAGAAGCCCCACTTGTTTTATTTTTGTTTATTTTTTTAAAGTTGTACTTCCATGGTCATTTCATTAATATTTCTGTGTTCTCCATTATTATTGAATGCATTCTGCATCGTTTCTGTTTAAAAAAACTTCTGGTATCTTTGTATCCAGCTGTATTTGTATACTAGAAGAGAGGCTTGTGGTCCAACGGCAGGCTTTTCCGGGTCCTTCTCATGAATTTCCGTCTGATTGGCTGCCTCCCGTCAGTGTATGAAGGAAGCTCCGCCCTCCGCTCTTATTTCTCTACAGACAGGAAATAGAGCCGACAAACAAGTTTGTTCCGCCATGCTAACAAACAGTTAGCTAATTAGCTTCTCAACTCCGAAGCTACAGTCGTGCCGTCTTTACTTCTTGTGTGTAGTGGAGGGTTACCTGCCTTCCAATGGACAGATAGAAACCCCACGTGGGATACGCTATTTGCAATGTTACGTAGAAGTGCAAGGCTGTTCCCGATTCGCTCTTCTCTTCGTATTGTTTCTGTGATGAGGAAGCACAGCCGACTGGGGGGAACGCAACGCTAGCAAGTCAGCATGTGTAAGTAAACAAGGGGAAACCCTCCGTATTTCAGAAGGAGCAAGTTAAATGGGTTTTCAGTGGAAGGAGGCCTTTAAATGTTTCTGTGAAAGGCGGGGTGGATGATATTTTCCAGGAGCATTTTTCGCTATATTGCTAAACATCTTCTTCACACCCCGATTGCAGACAATTAATGAAATGTTCTGAATCAAAAATGTAAAAAAATTAATCACCTGAGGAACGGACAGGACTGGAAAAACCCATTCCAAATTAATGAATATTATTGGATGGGGTTGCGAACAGCCCGTGCTTATTGATTGAATGATTATGATGTCCATCAAACTCGACTGCCGTTAGTTGCGCCACCATCCTCCTCGCGTGCGCTCACAACTCACCATGAACGTCTCACAGTGCAGACGAACCGTGACAAACATGGCTGCTCGCTGCTCTAACTATGCCACTGTTTGCTCTTAAAAGGAAAAAATGGATGAGGATCAAGTCATGGAGGTGTTGATGTTTGCAGCGAGGATGTTTTACGCCGCAGAAGAAGTTGGAGGTGAGATAATTATCACTTTTAGGAAACGTGGTTCCTCTGCTGTTCACTGGGAAGCTAACAAGCTAGCCACTCGGCTGTTCTTGGCTATGTTCAACTATTGGTGGACGTTTTCCTGTGCTCTGGAGGCGTGGTTTGGGGGGACGGGGGTGGGGGGTATATTTTTTCAAAATTAGCCTGCTCGAACCGTTTTTGCAGGATCTCCTACCCTGCTTTTAAAGCACAATACAGAGTCAAGATCATGATTTTCATAACATTTTTGTTTATTATTACGTCAGTTGCAACTTTTTTCCCCTTATTTAATGAGAGGGTATGAATTATTTTAGGACAACTGCACATATACAATATATAGACTAATCCGAAGGGCGTTTTGTGTGTTGCGGCATTTTGCAACACCACCATTGCTTAGGGTTTACCTGTCAACGTGGATTGCAGCATGAATACACTTCCAACGTTGGACAGTTGTCTAAGGTATGGTAAGCTTTAGGTATGCTATCTGGAGATCTCTAAGGAATTCTGACATATTTTTACATTGGTACATTAATTAAGGACTGCAGATCATGTAGCCTTCACATGTACTGCAGATGAAACTAGAGGCTGCAGGAATCCATCTTTGTGATCCATTTGTGTTTCACACTAAACTATTTTCATTTTTTGGTCACAATATTGGATCGGAGCAAATAACGTTATATTTCACAATATCTCCCAAATTCACCATTAATTTGCGGCAATACCACAGCTGTCTCTGTTAGCATTAGCTAGCTTTATGACGTTACTGTATGTGGTGCATCATTTTCAGCAGCATACATACCTAAAAGATAGTGTCAGATTAATAAGCGTTCACCAAAACTTATTGTGTTTTTGTTGTTGGGAATAAAATCCAGTGTTTTCTCTGCTGTGACAGCATGTCATTCCCCCCGTGCTCTCTCTGTGTCGGGTATTCCTCCCCGATACGAACATCAGTGGACTGAGCAGCACCATCCCCTTTTGTCAACATTAAATCCTAATTCAAATAAACAACAGTTGTCAAACATTTGCCAATTCTAAAAATTAATTAAAAATAAAAATTCATCTGGGGGAATTCCATAACTTCAGACAAAAAAGTTGCAGAAAACATTTAAGGCAGGGCAGAAACAAACAGCTGTGCAGTTGGAGGCCTTTAGTGAAGCTTCATAGCAGTGTATATACCTGTAAGTCCCAGTTATGTAATTAGAAGAGCAAGACACTGATCTGTCACTATTGAACCAAGACGTGAAACAAACTGATTCTAGAGGTACCCTAGAATCAGGTAACAATCATATAAATTTGACTTTATATAACCCAGCTCTGATTTAGCTGCAGTATTTCTCTCTGTGACTAGAGACAAATGTTGGATCCTCCATACATTTAAAATTTCAGAGAAGCACAGTGCCATCCTTCTTTGCTTTTCTTCATTATAGTCTTTCTCGCTCCACCTCCCAACCAAATCTTCAAAGCTGCGAATACACCAGCCTAGATTTATTCTGTCACCACCACAATAGGAGTTACTCTCCTTTTAATGCTTTCCACTTTCATTTATACCTATTCTCCTGTTTAAATGTATGTCCTATCCTCTATCTTTGCAGCCCATATTTTATATTTCCAGATATATGAAAAATACCTTTATCAAATTAAATCAACTGATTTATGTTTGTTCCAAGTTTTTCAATTTCCCAAAGCTCGACCATGCACTGAAGAATTAATCCTCTTAAATAAACCTCAACATGAGTGGAATGGTGATATTGAACATCCTTTGAAGGAAAAGTTTCATTCATGTACCTTTGTAAAGGTACTGGTGAGATTTATTTTGCCAGCCTGTTCATACAAACTCAATAGTTAAAGAATATAGTTATTGTGAGTGTGCAAGGGCTTCAATTTTTACATTTTTATTTATTATTACTTTTTTCAGTTTATTGTTATTTGAAATACTATGGGGAATTTATCCTTTTCTTTAATGGGAGGGTATGTAAACTTTCAAGCACAACTATCAATGCACAAATGCTGGGGATCATAGATGCGGGGGTCTGTCAAAGCAGTATCTTTGTGGCAGTTCAGAAAACCCTTTTAGCGCAAGATCAGCCTGCTAGATTCACGGATTTATTCAAAGCTTTTAATTAATTATACCTTACAGGGCAATGGGGCAAAATTATTCAAAGAAATATCTTCTAAAGCATCTTTAATGCAGTAAACGAAAAATATGCCAAGCTTTTTTCCCTTCGAAATCAGAATATGTCCAGTTGTGCCATCAGCTTAAAACTGGTAGAAACCAGTGGAATCCAGGTACACTCATACTGTTCGGATAAGTCTGGCTAAAAGTGGTCTTCGTCTGCGAAGTGCATTAAAACTTTATAATGCACAGATCCTTCCTCTGTTTCCCTGCATCATTGTATCATTTCAGTTTGATTGCACTATCTTGCTTTTTGTTTGTTGGTGGTTTGTTTTTGCTTTTTAATCAATCATACCTGTATTTCTGCCTCATTTTTGCTGTCTATTTAGAAGATAATTGTCCTCGGCATCCATAACACAACGAGTGTGTTGTCGGAACCAAAGTCTCACGTGTTGTTCTTTGGGGCTGCTCGATTGAAGGACACCTCTACTCTGATCTTCTGCCGTCTGTTGCCACTGAACCGCGTCATAGCTAATTAGCATAAAGTTAACCAAAGCTCAACTTCTTATCTGGTGCCGCTTTGGATGCTTTAGCCGTTTTTGTCGCTCTTACGCGTGGCAGACGCTTTTGCCGCTCAGGACACCTGACTCTCATTGAAAATGTATCAACTTCCGGCATTCTTGCCGCTTTTGGTCTGAACGTACAGTGATGAACATGCTCCGCCGGACAGGAAATTACCATACTCATAAATAAAGGAATATTCTTGACAAACTCAGTGTTTTTATGCATGACAACAACTCAGATCTGGCCACATTTTGAGCTGGAATCTCAAATATATGAGCTGGCTCCAGAATATTGAGGTGCGGATGTGGGTTTTGTGTTAGCTGAAGAAGAAAATCTCTGTTGCCAAGAAAGGCAACGATTCTCACACACTTAGCTGAAATGAAGTTGCTAATGGCCTTTGTACACAGTATGTGAAGTGTGTGGTGGTTGGTAAATGCAAACTGTGTCTTTTGATATGATTAACTTTTTCCCAGCGGTTGTGGAAGAAACAAATGCATGATTTTGGTTATCCAGTTAGCAAGTCCATTTACACAAAGGAAAGTAGGCCCTCTTAGCAGCCTTAGTATTCAGTCTTTTTGTTGTTGTTGCTGCCAGGAACAGAGCACAAAAAGAACACTTCTGTAAATATGCCAGATTTAGCCGAAGGGTACATTTTTGACTGTCATCCTTGGTCAGGTCTTACAAAGTCTCCCCTGGAATGGGGAAAAACAGAAACAGAAAATTGTGAGGAAAACAAATATCAATCTAAAAATAATCAATGCGCCAGAACTGATTAACTGATCAGTGATAAAGCAGAGACAACAATTAATAATAACATTGTTAAAATCTACACAGATTATAGACCAAGTACCAAAATCACAAAGTCTACCCAACATGTTTACACTAAAATGCCTTCATACATATAAATACCAACACAACCATCTGAAGCAATTTCACTTACACCTTGAGATTTATTCTCATGTGCTTTTAGCTTCAAATCCCTTCATGCTCTATAGTGGGTCTTGTTCATGAGACAAAGTCAAACATCTTTGCATCTACGTTGCTGGCAGTAACTGTTCAGGAACATCTTTGAAATAAAAACAAGGTGATGCCGTTTAACAAGCACTAGTGAAACACTCGTTCCTTGCAGCATGAAAACATCCATTTTTAACATGGTTGTTGTGGATGCTGTTGCTGTCATGGGTGCATGTTTAGTGCTGTACCACTGCCTGGAGAACGTGACAGTACAATGAAATCTAGGAACTACAATGTGAAAGGAAGTTAAATTGAAAATAAGTCTAATCAGTGAATGTTTGAGACTAATGGATAAATCTGATTAATTTTGCCTAAAAATCTTCAAAGATGCTGGTGACCAAACACTTAATTAAAAAAAAACAGATTATCATAAACTAAGCCACTAAAATAAATGTAAAGGATCACGCTGAAATTTCTGTACGTTGGCAACTACATTTATGTTGAAGAGTTTAGCAAATATTATCACAAGAATGTAGCGCAGTAAGATAACCTAGCAGACTTTTTATGATCGCTATATGTTTACAGATGCAGGCATGAAAAAGTTCTGCCTTTTTCTGCCAGAAGTGGTGCAGTAATAGTGCACTATTACTGCACTATGACTGGCTGAACGTCATCACGCACAGTTTCCAAACTTGGCGTGTGGAAACGTCTTTGTTCCGAGCATTCATTTATGCTCTGAAATCGTTTCCCCTGGTCTCACAGGCGTTTCTCTGTGCGATTGAATTAGCAGACAAGTCGCTGGTAAGTGGCTGGCAGTCGGCAGAAAGGGGAACTTTTTCATGCCTGTATCTGTATGTATTATGGGAACAACTCTTCAAGAGGGACTTGAGTCTATACCAGCTGCTATCAGAGAGAGGCAGGTACAGTTTGGACAGGTAATCCTAACAAAAGTGAATCACAAAGCTCCCCAAGTGTTAATTTAAAAAATGTTCACACCATTGGTTGTTTGAATTTGATAACCCTCCAACAGCTTTTATTCCGCTGAGTCTTCCTTTTTCATCTTGCCCCTTTTCACTGAAGTCTACAATATGGGGTATGAAGCTAGCTATAATGTCTACAGGGACTTATTTAAGGTCTACTATTCGAAGGTAGTGGTCTACTTTTTCTGCTCTTTTGAGAAACCTAAATGTCCCTCCAATGACTAGCTGAGCTGTGGAAGACAGTGAATCGTTTTTGTCTCTGGGATAAGTGCCAATTTTTCCCTGAAAGGCAAGAAAAGGAATACCTTGGGATACAGTGAAGCATATGGGAATCTTGTAATAAGATGGTGGATTTCATACTCACGGAAATGAACAGAAAGAAAAGGCAGGAAATGCTGCTACTGATGGAGACTTGGAATTGTGCAAAATGAAGTTGGAAATAGGATTGAAGGAAGAAGTGCCAGTGGAAGTTAAATCAACATTTTGGTTGTGGCTGTTTGGTGATTGAAATCTGGTTACACATGGGAGAAATTAAGATGACTTCATACAAGAGGATGCTTTGGTGGCATGAGAAGCTTTAGAAATTGCATTCAATCAGTATTTATGTTACTGCGAACAGATAAGTGAGAAAAAATTAAATGATTAAATGATCTTCAAAAGACCTAAAGTTATGAATGGAACAGTCATTTACATATTTTAGGCAAGATTTTTTTTTTTTTTTTGTAATTTTGAAGTAAAAAAAAAAGAAAGAAAGAAAGAAAGAAAGAAAGAAAGAAAGAAGACGAAAAAGAGCACCATAAAACCTTGTCAAAACAGTCAGTAGGTTTGTCTAACCAGCAGCCACATACTGTGAGAATTTAAATATTTAAGAGGAAAGCTGCTATAGAAAATATTGCAAAGTGCATTCAGGAACCTGTTTCCTCACATTGCAATTTCATTTATTTATCCTATCTTTATTTATTTACTGTTTAAAGTGGAAATGCAACGCTCAACCAACCTAACTTTATGTTATAGACTGAGTCCTGGTCTTATCAATAATTATATACCAAACGTGAAAAATATAAGCATACAAAAGAAAAACGAAAAAAGATCAATTCTAAAACTGCATTTTCTGTTTTCTTGTGTCATCTTTGACTCACATTAAAATTTGTTTGATGATCTGAAACATTTAAGTGTGACTGTATGCAAGAAAGTAAGAAATTAGGAAGGGGGCAAAAACTTTTTCACACAGCTGTATAATCAGACCCCTTTAAACTTTTCACTCTTTGTTTCATTGCAGCCATTTGCTAAAATAAAAAAAAAGTTCATTTTATTTTGTCATTAATGTACACTCAACACCACATCTTGACAGAAAAAACCCCAGAAATGTAGAAATTTTTGCAAATTTATTAAAAAAGAAAAACTGAAATACAGTGATGGGAATAACGGCGTTAGAAATAAACGGCCTTACTAACGGCACTACTTTTTCAGTAACGTGTTACTCTAGCTAATTACTAAGGCCCGTTTCCCGGCCCCCGGTCCCCACCCCAAGGTGCCGACGTCGCCCCGCCAACTAGAGCCCGAGCGGCCAGACCCCCTTCGCCCTCCGTTTCCCCTCAAGGGAACACAGGCCCACCTGTCCTTAAACGACACATTTCCCTAAAAAAGAGAAAATGGAAATTATTAAATGGACCTATCCGGACAGTGTTGTATTAGCATGTTTTCTCACTCATTCATAATGTCATCATCTATTGGAAAAAACTAGACCAGTGAATGACAGAAAATATTGTGGTAAGTTTAATCATTATGGCAAGATAGGCCTGTGGGTATCAACCACAAAACAAAAACATTGCGGTAGCAATTGTACGCAAATTAACGCAATCTATAGGACTCCGTCATATTTACCATTTGTCAGCTGTTATATGATGCACCTGCTTCCTCAAAAAAGCATGGCCATTTACCATACCCGTATCAGACCCGCATCAGATGTCTTCAGAGAACCAAACCAAACCACCCCCAAACCAAACCACCCCCTCCAGTCACCAAACCACCCCCTCCGGCCCCTTTAATTAACTAAAAACACTTCAGTACCACCCGAACCACCATTTAGGTCCCCTACCCTTTCTCCCAACCTCACACAAAGGTCATGTAAAAATCATAGGTGGCACTGGGCATATCAAAAATGGCAAACACAACCTCTCAGTGATATGTGAGCATTCCCATACTTTCTACCACCTAAAATGGGCACGAGTGAGTGGCAGAACAAGCCATTCTTATTAAGTCACGTCAACCATTTCGGGATTACTGTTTGTTAATGCCGTGCGTCATCCTACGCACACTACCACCAGAACAGTATTGCCCATTACCAAATGCTCCATGTGAGCCATTTAACATAAATGTGTGTAGGTGATTACATCCTCCAAGATTTCCCCAGACAACAGTAACCCGACAAAAGTTTTTAAAGTTTGTCAATCGTTTTTGCTGAACTTGTCAGAGTTCCAGGAGTTGATCTATTTTTTCCAACAAGAAAATTTACCCTTTTCAGTGTTTCAATCACCTACCACCTTTCCCATTCTACTCTACTCAATCACCACGCACGTTTCAGGAATCCTCTTGTGGGGTTCCCTTCAGCCATTACGTCAACAAAAGCGTCAATACCATTATTTATAGGGCATCTGTAAATTCCAATCGCCACCCTTACACAATTTCCAATTACACAATAACAAACTTTCAATAATATTTCAATCACTGGTAATCACATCATATTTTTAACAGTTTGTCTTCTTCACAAACACAAAACGAAAATGGGCCAATATCAGTGTCGAAAAACCTCCACACAAATAATGGTGTCGTCGAAACCTACCTCAATTCTTTTTTCACACCCCAGACTTCTTAGGACCTTCAAATGACGACCAAGCGTTTCTCAGAAAAAAACGCGTGAAAGAAGCAATCTGGAAACGGGCGTATCTTTCGATCCTTTGTTGGAAGCTCCTAGGCCTCTTTAATCCAAAAAATCTAACTGGGAAACGCGGCCAAGTCTATAATTACAGCACGATACCGTTATTGTCCTTCTCTGACAGCGAGTTAGTATTGTTATGTGAGAGTCATTTTTGTTCCTGGTGAACAGATGTTTCACTTTTGTTGGAACTATATTGTGCTGGTGCTCTCACGGAGAGGAGGCGGAGTGATACGGGGATACTTGGAGACACTCGCCCATACACTCACCAGTTTCCCTGCAGTTTCCAAGGCTGCAGACATGTGCCTCTCCACACGCGCATGTTTGAGTAAAAAAAGAGTTGCTGTGTTCTGTTAACCGCAGTTGCACTTCAGGCTTGAAGAGGTTCATGTTTAGCCTCTGTGGACCTATACAGGCCGTACGGCGGTGATGGTGTCACCAACCTGACACAGACGCAGCACGAGGATAAATCCGGTTTATGAAGAAAGCAGCATCATATTCCAGCAACAAGTTTCCTTGAATTGTTTCTCTCACCCATGACCCGAATTCAGTTAGTAGTTTATACTAAATATTAATTACACTAGTTCTGCACACTGGATCTGTCTTCATCAGACTGCAGCGGAACAGATATAGTGATGATGATGTTGATGATAGACTGTCATTGCAAACCCCAGTCAATGTGCGCAGCCGAACAGACGGACAAACAAGGGGGAGAATTATCAACTGGAATCATCACAAACATCAGTTTTCCCTCAGAGATAAAAGACATGAACAGGATGAGAAAAGTTGATTAGTACGTGTTTCTTCGTGATGTCTGGCCGTTATAACCACACGGGCTTGAAGCTCCTCTCCTGAGGAGGAGACGGAGCCACAACATCCATCAGTCTGAGTGTCCGTGATTTTACTGTGAGTAAATTATTCTCTAAAGTTTCCATCCATTAATTTATTAGTCAGATCTAATATTCACTTTTATATTAATTCAACATAAAGATTAATTTAATAGATCAATTAAGAATCATTTAAAGTTACATCAAAAGGAACATTAAAAAGTTACGGAATAATTACTTTTGCAAGTAATTAGTTATTTTTATAAAGCTGTAACTCCATCACTAACGCCATTACTTTTTTGGAGAACTAATTAGTAACTATAATTAATTACTTTTTAAAAGTAATGTTCCCAACACTGCTGAAATATCACATGGTCATAAGTATTCAGACATAATTTCCCCTCCCATCCTCCTGACCCCCACCCCCCCCCCATCTCACCCCTCCCCCCCCCTTCCTTTCTCCCCTTTTTTTTATTAGATATAAATATTAAATCACATAAATCTAAAATTTAAAATATTTTTTTTAATACTTTTCAAAAAATTATTTTTTCTATATCTTAATTTTTCATCCCCATTAATAAAATATAAAAAAAATTTAAAAAAAACAAAATAAAAATATAATTATTTCCTTCATCATAAAACTAACTAATTAATAATCATTATTCCAATTTATCATATCACACCATCCACCCATAAATATCTTTTGTAGGAGTATAAAAATTATTTAATATAAAAACAAAATAAAATATAAAAATAAAGTATATATTTTTTTAATCTATATTTTATAGATATCTTATATTCCATATATCTTTGCCTCTTTCTCACCTTTCTTTAGAGAATCAAAATAAATAAAATTTATTTTTTTTTCCCTTTTTTTTTTAAAAAAAATTTATCCATACAAAAATACACCCACAAAAAAAAAAATTTATTATTAATTAATATCACTTTCTCCCCCAATTCATTCTAAACACACATAATATATATATTTTTTTTATATATAATATATATATTATTTATATATATCTATAATAACACACACACACACCACACAATATATATATATATATATATATATATTTATATATATATATATATTTATTTATATATTATTAATATTATTTTTATTTATTTTTTTTTTATTTTTTTATCTTTTTCCATTTCTTTTTTTTATTTTTTAATTTACTATTTATATTTTATTTTTCTTCTTTTAATTTATTTTTTATTTTTAATTAATTTTTATTTAATTTAATATAATAACATCTTCAATCTATTAAATACTCTAACCTCCTCCCCCTCCTCTTTCCTCTTCTCATATTCTCAAAAAAATACAAAACAAATCATATCTTTTTTATTAATATTTCATGACTTATTCTTTTTAATTTAAATGATGATTCACTCTCTTATTCTTCCTCCCCCTCTCTCTCTTTTTTTTTTTTTTTTTTTATTTTATATTCATTCCACCCCCCCCCCCAAAACACCCCCCCACCCCCTTTTACTTACTCTCTCTTCCTTCCCCCCCCCCTCCCCCCCACCAACCCCTCCCCCCCCCTTTTTTTTTTTTTCTTTTTTCCTTTTATTCTTTTGAAATTTCTTGTGGACATTTTAAAAGCCCGTTGAGAGCCCCGTGACCGCGGCACACCCAAGCCCCCAGCAACAGCAGAATCGGACGAGGACCTCGATTCCCCTCGTTAATTTCCCTTTTTTACTCATTTTTTAATTTTATTTTTTTTTTTTGACAACATTTATTTTTAATTATTAAAATAATTAAAAAAATTGCCCCCCTATTTTCAATCCGACCCAATTTTTTTTTTAATTTAAAAAATTCCCTTATTTTCGGGACGGGTTCCAACCCTAATTCACCTATTCTCAGTATTGAGCTAGTACAGCCATGAATCTTCTTAGGAATGATGCAACAAGCTTTTCTGCCATTTTTCCTTGCAGCTCCTCTCCAGTTCTGTCAGGTTGGATGGTGAACGTTGGTGGACAGCCATTTTCAGGTCTCTCAACTGGGTTTAAATCAGGGCTCTTGCTGGACCAGTCAAGAATGGTCACAGAGTTGTTCCGACGCCACTCCTTACTCCAGTCACAGCTATGAAGTGAAGCTTTTGTATTACTTGTTTTTTGCCGCAAGAGGGGGTGAAGTGAACCATTAACTTTGACAGACATGTGGCAGAGTAAAGCACATATTCAATCACTTATGGCCAGATTTGTATGTGCACTCAAAATAAAAGTTACAAATACTGAATATCAGCAAGTCATAAAAAATGTTGGGTTTTTTTGTTGGTTTTTTGCCTTTCTCACATCCTTTTAAATATCTAAACACAACTTCTCACCTGTTACCCTTCTGACTTACAAAACAGATTTCCACCTCCTGTATTAAAAACATCCAGCATCCCTTCAATTTGTCAATAGTCACTCTGTCACAGAGGAACTGCATACACATCTCCTACTGAAAGACACATCCTAGTGAACCTAATGGTTAGTAAAAGTCATTAACCAAGCTGGTCATATTTGTGATCTCACAGCCAAACAAGTAATTAAATTAATTTCAGTTTAATGTTGCTTAGATTTGAAATATCATAAATCAAAGATATCAAAGAGTCATTTCTGCTATGGCACCTCAGGACCCAGCAGAAGTGCTGATCCTCTGGGGAAGAAGGAAACCATTCACTGTAGGTGGTTTTGACTCTTGTAGATTATGAATGTACAGTACATCCATAGAGTAATATTACCTGTGGTTAGAAGAATGACATATGAATGAAAATGTGCATGTGCATACTAATGAATAGATTGCCACATAATGGAATTTATTCATGACTGGTAGCTTCTGTTTATGACATGTATGCATCGTGTGGCAAGTTAATGCATCCCATTCGTAGTTCAGAAGTAGACAATAGGGGATTATCACGCTCACCGGAAGTTCCCGGATTTTGACACTTCCTCTTCCGGGCCATGTTAACGACAGCCGTTCCTGCTCTGTTATACTGTTTAAATCGGATAAATTCCAAACATACTTAAGTTTTCATTCTAGACTGAAGTGATACTGGATCAAAAGCTGGATCAAAGCGATCGATTTGCCGCGGTGAAGGGCCGAACTTTATAATAAAACACACGTTTGTTTGTCACCGGTGGGGCACAACACCGGCACTTCACAGCATGCTAGCATTAGCCAGCTAACGTTTACTGACGTGCTTAACATTGTGCGTCTTAAAACACACAAACATCTGAAAATCGGGTCTGTACCTCCCCGTTTCCAGTGGAACAACTGGGGACTGCCAAGAAAGGAGACGTTTTCAGATGCTTGTGTGTTTTCAGCCGCACAAAGTTAGGCACGTTATCGAGCTGGCTAATGCTAACCTGCTAACAATAGTCCGCCAGCTACTACTCTGTTAAACTTTGTAAATCGGATAAACGCCAATGCCAAGTTTTCATTCCAGACTGAAGTGATGCTAAGGAAGAAGTGGATTAAAACGACCGGTTCGCCGCGGTGAAGGACCGAACTTTATAATAAAACGACACACGTTTGTTTGTGGCCGGCAGACTGCGCAGTCATGTTAGCAGGTTAGCATTAGCCAGCTCGATAACGAGCCTAACTTTGTGCGGCTGAAAACACACAAGCATCTGAAAGCGTCTCCTTTCTTGGCAGTCCCCAGTTGTTCCACTGGAAACGGGGGGGTACAGACCCGATTTTCAGATGTTTGTGTGTTTTAAGACGCACAATGTTAAGCACGTCAGTAAACGCTAGCTGGCTAATGCTAGCATGCTGTGAAGTGCCGGTGTTGTGCCCTACCGGCGACAAACAAACGTGTGTTTTATTATAAAGTTCGGCCCTTCACCGCGGCGAATCGATCGCTTTGATCCACTTTTGATCCTTAGTATCATTTCAGTCTAGAATGAAAACTTAAGTATGTTTGGAGTTTATCCGATTTAAACAGTATAACAGAGCAGGAACGGCTGATGTTAACATGGCCCGGAAGAGGAAGTGTCAAAATCCGGGAACTTCCGGTAAGCGTGATAATCCCCTATCTGGTATGGCACCTCATTTATTAGCATAAGTAGGCAGCTTAAGGCCTCAGCATTTCTATGAACAATCTTTTCAAATACACCTAGTCCTTAATGTGTTCTTGCCTAACAGCATAATTTTCAATACCTTGAAACAACAATGCATATGCCATTGTGCCAGTTAACCATGGGGTTCAGGAGTAAGACACTGGATGAGGAAAAAAGTATGGTAAAAATGCTGATTACTAGATAGTGTGACTTGAAAGAGTGAATAAGTTGTTTATTCATTTGAAATATTGAATTCTTCAAATAATTTATCAGGCAAGGCAAGTATATTTGTATAGCACATTTCATGTACAAGACAATTCAAAGTTCACATAAAACATTAAAAGAATTTCAGTGGGGAGCAAAAGAAAAGAAAATTAGTAAAGTAAGATAACGAAAGAATAGAGGCATGATTTAAAATCAAAACAAAAGAGAGCCCATAAGGGACTGTGTAGAATGTAACTTTTGCATTTAAATGCAGATGAAAACAGGTGGACCTTTTACCTGGTTTTACCATGGGTACGGAAAGTATTCAAACCCCTTTAAACTTTTCACTCTTTGTTTCATTGCAGCCATTGGCTAAAATAAAAAAAAAGTTAATTTTATTTCCTATTAATGTATGCTCAGCACCCCATCTTGATAGAAAAAAACCCAGAAATGTTGAAATTTTTTACAAATTTATTTAAAAAGAAAAACTGAAATATCACATGGTCATGAGTATTCAGACACTCAACGCCATGTGTGCCCAAGTCCGGTCCTCGAGAGCATTTCTTAGAACATACCCTCCCCAACACACCTGAATCAAATGGATAATTCCCTCATGCACATGTCATTCAGTTCTGCAGAGGCTGCTAACGAGCCATTCATTTGATTC
The DNA here is from genome assembly GCA_023101725.1 of Atherinomorus stipes. Lineage (NCBI taxonomy): Eukaryota > Metazoa > Chordata > Actinopteri > Atheriniformes > Atherinidae > Atherinomorus > Atherinomorus stipes. The sequence continues at coordinate 17,559 of JALJCO010006053.1, read as the reverse complement.
AGGTTTGTTGGAGAAGGGACGCAACCAAAATGTTCAGGATAGTAGCCCTCGAGGACTGGACTTGGGCACCCCTGCTCTATGCTCAGTATTGAATAGAGGTACCCATTCGAGCCAGTACAGCCATGAATCTTTTAGGGAATGATCAACAAGTGTTTTACATCTGGATTTGGGGATCTTCTGCCATTCTTCCTCGCAGATCCTCTCCAGTTCTGTCAGGTTGGATGGTGAAAGTTGGTGGACAGGTCTCTCAATTGAGTTTAAGTAAGAGCTCTCGCTGGGCCAGTCAAGAATAGGGGATTATCACGCTTACCAGAAGTTCCCGGATTTTGGCACTTCCTCTTCCGGGCCATGTTAACGACAGCCGTTCCTCTGTTATACTGTTTAAATCGGATAAACTCCAAACATACTCAAGTTTTCATTCTAGACTGAAATGATACTAAGGAAGAAGTGGATCAAAGCGATCGATTCGCCGCGGTGAAGGGCCGAACTTTATAATAAAACACACGTTTGTTTGTCGCCGGTGAGGCACAACACCGGCACTTCACAGCATGCTAGCATTAGCCAGCTAGCGTTTACTGACGTGCTTAACATTGTGCGTCTTAAAACACACAAACATCTGAAAATCGGGTCTGTACCTCCCCGTTTGCAGTGGAACAACTGGGGACTGCCAAGAAAGGAGACGCTTTCAGATGATTGTGTGTTTTCAGCCGCACAAAGTTAGGCACGTTATCGAGCTGGCTAATGCTAACCTGCTAACAAGACTGTGCAATCTGCCGGCCACAAACAAACGTGTGTCGTTTTATAATAAAGTTTGGTCCTTCACCACGGCGAATCGGTCGTTTTGATCCACTTCTTCCTTAGCATCACTTCAGTCTGGAATGAAAACTTGGCATTGGCGTTTATCCGATTAACAAAGTTTAACAGAGTAGTAGCTGGCGGACTACTGTTAACAGGTTGAGAAGTAGCCAGCTTGATGACATGCCTAACTTTGTGCGCTGAAAACACACAAGCATCTAAAGCCTCTCCTTTCTTGGCAGTCCCCAGTTGTTCCACTGGAAACGGGGGGACAACTCGATTTTCAGATTTTTTGTTTTAAGACGCAAAATTTAACACATCAGTAAACGCTAGCTGCAATCTAGCATGCTTGAAGTGCCCATGTTGTGCCCCACCGGCGACAAACAACTTTTTTATTATATTCCCCCTCACCGCCAATCGATCGCTTTGATCCACTTCTTCTTAGATCACTTCAGTCTGAATCCATGAAAATTTCAAGGCGTTATTCACGTATCACGAAGAAACGGACATTGAACTGGGCCGGAAGGGGCCCCAATTTTCAAACCGATCGGAACACGGAACGGAAATCCCCATGTCCCGGAGTTCTAAGCCCTTCTTTTTTTTTTTCTTGTGCTGGGGTTATTTGTTGTTGGAAGGTGAACCTTTGGCCCAGTCTAGTCCTGAGCCTCTAAGGGTTTTCTTCCAGGACTCTCTGTACTTGCCGCATTCATCTTTCCTTCAATTCAACCAGTCATCCTTTTCCTCACTAAAACACCCCTATAGATGATCTGCCACCACTATTTTCCGTGGACCGATTGGGCAGGGATGAACAGTGCCTGTTTTCTCCACACATACTCTAGAATTAATTCCAAATTCAATCTTTTCACAGACCAAGAATATTATTTCTCATAGTCTGGCCTTCATTTTTTTTGCAAACTCTATCCTTTCATATGTCTTCCACTTGGCTTCCATCAGGCCACTCTCCATAAAGCCCCACTGTGGAGGCTGCAGATAGTTACTTTCTCCCATCTTCCTACTCATCTCTAGCTCACCCAGTATCTTTGGTTCTTCTTTACCTCTCTCACCAGCTCTCTCTCACGATTCTCAGTTTGCTCCCGTCTAGGTTCTGTCGACCACTTCTTCCATTTAGCTATGAGGCCCCGTGCTCTTAGGAACCTTTAGTGCTCAAATTCTTTTAACCTTGCGTATCTTCCTCACCACATTCTTCTCTAGCTCCTTACAGTTCCTTCAACCTCATATCCTTATTTCTCTCATCCTTCCTTAGATCTTTATAGCGTTGTCCTTTCTAATCAAGTTCAGCAGTTTAATACACAGCTACTCCAGTGGCAACCATCTCAGGGTAGGACAGCCTCGATGTGCATTCAGTCTACTATCCTTATTCATTTTCTTTTACCCTCTCCCTCCATTATTCCCCACCCTATTTCGTCTTTCTCTGCCTTTCACCAGCGTTCGTCTATTTTGTCATTTTCATCCAATCCAGTCTCGTCACAGCTTAACTACCAGAGTGGTCTTCTATGTGTCTTATAGTCAGCAGGTGTGCTCGTTCTGTCCGGGTGAGAGATGGCGACGGCTTGTAATTAAGCGTTAGGCTCGTAGAGAGTTTGTGAAACTGACGTGCACAGGCCGTCGATTAGCGCCTAGATTAAACGCAGCGTCAGTGACATAAGCCCTGTACCTATTTTATTCTCTCTAATCTTTCTACCGGTAATATGTAGGCCTCCTTCCACTAAAACCCGTTTAACTTCTCCTTCTAAAACGAGTTCCCTTTTTACTTACACATCTCTTCTCTTCGTTCCCCCATCGGCTTCTTTCTCTTTAAAAACAACGAAAGAGCGAATCGGGACAGCCTTGCACTCCTACGTCACATTCAAATACGTACCCACGTGGGTTTCTATCTGTCCATTGCGGTAACCCTCCACTACACACTAGAAGAAAGACAGCACGACTTAGCTTCGGAGTTGAAAGCTAATTAGCTATCTTTTTTAGCATGGCGGAACAAACTTGTTTGTCGGCTCATTTCCTGTCTGTAAGGAAATAAGAGCGGAGGGCGGAGCTTCCTTCATACACTATGGCAGGCAGCCAATCAGACGGAAATTCATGAGAAGGACCCGGAAAAGCCTCCGTTGGACCACAAGCCTCTCTTCTAGTATACAAAACAGCTGGAACAAAGCAACCAGAGGGTTTAAACAGAAACGATGCAGAATGCATTCAATAATAATGGAGAACACAGAAATATTAATAAATGACCACGGAAGTACAACTTTAAAAGGGTTATTTCATAAAATAAACCTCATTATTCGTATGCATGAACCAGGCATTTTAATTTAATTAGTTTAGGTTTCTCAGCTGTGACGCTCTTGTCATCCAATCGTTCATTCTACATGTTTCAGTTTCCTATCAGCCACTTAGTGTTTTCCTACGCCCCTCCCCCGCTCCGCACCTTTAAACACCGCTCCACCAGGAGCGCACCGCACCACCGACAATTAGGCTCCAGGAGGCCAAAATGGACGACGAAGGTAGAGAGCAGCTGGACACCTCAGACTGAATGTGGACTGGAAGTCCGCCTGGACAGGTATTTTTTCAATAACATTCTTCTAAAATTTTATATGTCCTCAGGTGCTGGCGCTGCCTTAGCTGGTCTACCGTATACATTAATAAATTCACTGGACAATGCGAGTTTTCTCGGAGAGTTTCTTTGTGCACAAGTATGATATTGTGCATGTTATTTCATGCATGTCGAGTGGGAGGAGAGAAAAAGAAGGGAAGGAGCGTTTCTCACTGGTAGAAACAGTAAGGGGCGGGGCTTACAGCTCAAACTACACTATTCACCTCGCTCATGGTTCGAAAATGTGCAAAATCAGGTATGGCGCCTTTAATGAAAAATAAAATGAACATTGTGCATTTTAGAAAAACAAAGACTGAAAAGTTTAAAGCGGTCTGACTACTTTCCGTACCCAGTGTTTTAGCTGATCTGAGGCTTTCTGGGAGTTTGTTGCTCCAGACATGTGGAACGAAGCCAAAGACAACTTCTTCATGTTTGGTTCTGACTCTGGGAACTGATAAAAAGACTGTATCCAGATGACCTGAGGGGCTGGTAGTTCATACTGGGTCAGGTGGTCACTGATGTATTTTGGTCCTAAACCATTCACAGCTTTATAGACCACACTGAAAAAATAAATAATTGAATCAACTTAAAAAAAAATTCTTCAAGTGCTCATTAATTTGAGTGAACTAAATAAAATTTAATTGAATGAGCTATTTATTTTTAATTCTATTCAACTTATTTTTATTCAGTCAATAAAAATTGAAAATTTATTTCCGGTTAACTTAATAGACTTAAAATGTTTTCCCCACCCCTTGTCCAGAAACAGAAGACACTTAGGCCACTGTAAATTATCTTGTTTAGAAGATGCCTCTCCTAATAGAAAACTCTCCCTCCTTCTAAAATAATTGCACCTTTCTATATTTGTACAAGTGGTACAAAGCCATTTAAAGGTTGAATATTGAATACGGACAGAACAGCGACATCACGTGTGTCTAGGTTGTAGTTGCAATGGCAGAAAAACAACTCCAGCCGCTGGGATGCCAGGCTCGCTGCTGATACGCAAGTGACCAACAGTCTGCAGCATGTCCAACAAGTAACGCAGAGGAGTTTATAACTGACAGCTAACGTTAGCCATGTTAGCAAACAAGTTAGCTTACCAATCCAGGAGGAAAGCTGCCATTTCCGTGTTTTGACACCATAGAAAACATTTTTTCTGGGTCCATTTAGTGTAGTCTTTACTGAAATTTACTCCACGTTTTGCTCTTCTCAGGTCATTCCTCCTCAGAAACAGAAAACAATATCTCCAGGACTCTGAAGCAGCTGCTTCACTCGTCATTCTCCACTGTTTTCACCTGTATCAGCTTAACTGTGCCCGAAATATTGTTGCCAAAACAGAGATCGTATTTGGCAACCCAGAATGGGTGTATTGGCTTATAGATGTAAATATAATGCCATTATTGAACCTGTTAAAATTTATTTTATAATTATTTTAAGGCTAAATATAATTTTTCTAGGAAATGTTGTACTTTAATTCTGTACCCCCGCCCCCCCAAACGACCTGTGCAGGTATTATTTTTTAGAAAATATAGCTTTTAACAAAAATGTTACATATTTAACCTCTAAGAGATACCAAAGAGTCAGAATTAAATGCCTAAAAAAGATCCTGTCAGGTCCCCTTTAAAGGATAAGTTTCTTTTTTTTTTCTTCCTTATTTCTAGGAGTATATGCGCATCAACTAAAACAATTGCTTTTCCAGAGAAATGAAACGGTTTTGTTTTTAACTGCAGAGATATAAAAGTTGGTTTAGCTTCTGACTAACTTTACTACAGCCGGGAGGTCCTCTAGAGAATAGAAAAATAACATACTGTAACACCACTAACAACCAAAGCACTATAAAAGTGCTCTAAAGATCAAAAAGAAACATTTTTTTTCCAACTTGTATGTGCTACCAAATATATGGGCATCCAAAGCATGAACTATTCCCACAGGCTATGTCCCATTAACCTATCCTATCACAGTGGAGTCTGTAATGCTGCTGATGTGTATTTATCTGTAGGCTATTTTTAAATAAACATGTGCTACTGCTATTGTCTATTTCCCCTGCGATGAGAAATACACACTAATTGAGCAAGGGAATGTTTTGACTTATACATGTAGACAGAGTTGAAGTAATGCAGTGAATGCCTATTATACGTTAAAGCTGATTACCAATGACTCATGTGAGGACTGTGTGTGATATTATATGGTATAGAGGAGGAGACCTTCAGCTACTCTGTAATTTCTACAAATATCCTTTATACAACTCATGTACAGTAAATAACCTCCATAATGAGAAACAGCTGATGTGAGAAGTTGTAATTAACTAAGGCAATGCTCAGGAAAAAAAAAACAAAAACCAAGCAGTTTAAAAATGTCCAGTCAAAGCTTTTTAACCCTGACCTCAGTTTAGATCTTGGCAATTAGTTTCTGTAAAAATCAAAGACAATTTCATTTTGCATTAATATAAGATGAGTTAAGATAAGAAGGCATTTTGGGCTGAGGTGATGACATCTACTGTATGGAGCACATTATAAATCTGGAATGGTGCCTAAAATGATAGTTTCATGTTTAGGGTAAATCCCTGGCCTGAGTAAACATGCTAGTGGCGTTCAGCCACCCACAGCTGCTCAATATTTAAAGAGCGGTTCATTTATCTTTTTGTATGCGTGACTAAAGCACTAAAAATCAGAGGCACAGCAATGAATATTATAACATGAATCATGAATGGAAGCATAATGGTACAGATTTTGATACAAATGACCATTATCATTGTATGTTTAATTAAAAAAATGCACTGATAGGCTACATCAAAAGCTTCACTGAACATCTGTAGGTTTTACATATTTAAAATTTATTTGAATATCAAAAGTATGTCGATGGCTGTCAAAACTTTCATTTACCTTTCCAGTGTGAAAAAGGAGTACTTCTTGAGAGAAGAAAAATCAAAACTGAGGTGACATGTAGAAAATTGCCAACTTTGATAAGTCAACCTCATCCTGCAAGATTGATTCTTTTGATTATGCTAGAAAAAACATATGTTATCCCCCCTGTATCTCTTCAGGCTATAAAGCTACAGCGCAGTGGGGTTTGAGTGGTGTAATCTGTTAAGTGTTAATTGTTTTAATAGGCTGCACCTGTTACTGTGTTGATCTAAAACCTGCTTGCCAATGTTTGCAGGGATTCACTTTTACCATTGCAGTTCCTCTTGCTTTAATGTTCATCTTTTAATTTAGTGGCATCTTATAGATTTGAAATTGCATCACCTTTTCAAATAAAAACATGACTGAAAACCAGTGCTGATGGTGCATTCCAGTTGTCTCAGAATTCCGAGCGGATGCAAGTTGGTGACATCATTAGTTGGTGTTCCAGTTGCACCAACTCTAAAAAAATAAACATCTCCTATGCAGGCTATTTGTCAGCATCTACAACTGCAGCACAAAGTAGAAAAATAACACAGATGTTTAAACAATGCCACCATGGCAACAGCAGCCAGTTTTTGTGTGAGTGCTGTATAAACAACACATATTCGCTTCATATTTTCAAGGAAAAAACCAACATAAGAATGTCTTTTATCAATCACAACTCAGTGCTGTTTACACAAGAAACTAAAGGTTGCGAAACACTTGTTTTATAAATAAAAATATATACAGTTCATGGTGCTGTCCACGGTGTTGACATAGTTGTGGTACTAGATTATTAGCAGGTCATTGTTTAATGATAGATCTTTGGCAATGTCCATGATGCTGAAATAACACAAATTGTGTGGCACAACTTATCATAATCCGCACTCTCTCCATTTTGTCCTTCTGTCTCCATTTGACGTTTTTATTGCCACTAATTGATCAACTGTGTGATTACAGGCTGTTACTGCACAGTTATATTCAATACTCAACATTCTAATATTCAATTTACTTTGCTTTACTTATTATCTGGCCACCAAGTAAGCAAATTAAAATTATATTGATATGACTATATTTTTTTGATTGCTCAAAGTGTGAGGACTTAGTTTTTACTTTTGGATATAAAACCATTCATTCAATCTCTTTTTGGTGGGCAGCCAAATTGACAGACAGCTCAGATCCAGATCAGATCCCTAATGTGAATTGCTAACAAGTGAATTAGCCAATAGTCTATAAGGGCCCAATACAAGTCCCAGCCCCCCCTGCAATGTGACACTTTCTTCACACCTGCCTGATATGGATGTGAACAATTACTGACCAGGAACACGAAAATAAATGTTGAGAAAGACATCATGATTGTTTTGCTCATTTGTGTGAGATCAGGTTGGTTTTGAAAGAGCTAATGCTAGCTAGTGCTAGAAAGAGAATAGGGTTAAAAGTGGTAGTTTCTTCATTCAGAATGTCAACAGCAAATATCATGTATATAAAATACATGTAGACATTTTCCTGATAGCCAGCTGCTGCTGCAGGTTAGTTTCAACTGTAACTAACATTACATACTGCAGGTTGGCTGTTTGAAGAGAACACAGGTTTTAGTATGCAAGTTGTAAATTTCATGCAAATATTTAGAAAACTCTCTTAAGGTAGTGATCACAAGGATTCAGCCTTGGCTCAGCCTGCTCTATTCTCAGAAAGAATACTTTATGTTCCTCCTTAATAGTCAATAAATCGCTCTATAAGGGCAGCCACTGTGGACCATGATCTTAATGCTCCTCACACTACTGCTTTCAGGGTCATGGGGGCAGACGCCTCTTCTGCATGATAAGATGGCAATTCTAAGATGGCAAGGTTTTATACTTTTTTTCCCAAATCCCTTGAATTTTTCATGCCTGCTTGTGGCAAAAGAGGGCTTAGAGTGAAGTAAAGACATAATCTCAGAGCTGCATGAGATTAAAATCTTCTTCCCTTGGTGACTTTATGCAACCTGGTTTGACCCAAATCTGGGGAATATGATGTAGTAGGAAAATTTTCCCAGGAGCTGGGCCTGAATCTCACTGAAACTCCAGCAAGCATTTGTACCAATTATGATTGATCAAGAAGAGTTTATAGCAAACAGTATAAAGATTTGACCTAGTGAGTGAATGCTAAACACATTAGAATTATGTTTGGCTTAAAATAAAATGTTATCCAACACATTTTTTGTCTTTGCAAAAGCAAATGGCAGTACTTTCCAAAGTAGTCAGTGTTATTGAATTGCGTTTATTAAACTAAATTACTTTTGAAAAGTTTTATATTGTGATACCTAAACTTAGCATTGAGCACTCATTAATTTCTGCTCTGCCATAAATTACACATTTATACAACAACAGCAGAATTATCTTAAATTACACATGGTAACAAAGCTTGGGTTTGCAAAATTGCACCTGAACAAACCACAAGGCCTCTCGAACAATGTCCTTGAGATAGATGACCCACACATATATAGGCCATGATAGACAGCTCCTGGTTTGGCTATATTCAAACACAGCATATCAGCACATCACCTCATACCAACTGTCAAACATGATGGTGCAGGGGTCTTGATTTGGGCTTGTTTTGTAGTTGCAGTACTTGGACTTCTTGAAACATTTGAATTGACCAAGAACTCCTCAGTATTCACCTTATTCAGCCCCACCCACTTTTTCAACAGAGGCATTTTCTTAGCATTTCCGGTGAGCCATGTTTTTAGTAGTGGAAAATGGAAAACATTACATTGGAAGAAACCAAAACCTCACTGAAAAGCTCCATGGAAACATGACTGGCTCATCCAAAGCTCATAATAGAGTTGGAATATGACATTAAGGCATAACATTATGTGATAATGTTTTACCTCATCTAAAAGCTAAAATCCTACAAAATGCAGGCATGGAATTGATTGTTAAAGCTGCTCTTAGAGCATAAACTGTATAATGTGTCAGATTTATCTTCTTCCAGTTGTTGTGACACCTGTGGACAGAGCAATGAATGCTGCTTATGTTTAAACACTGAGCATTAAATCTATTCACTAGCTAATCTGCAGAAGCAGTGGTGGACTACAGCAACACTGACAAACTGTAAATTGCAAGACAAAATGGCTCCGCCCATCCTGATTTCCTGAATAAGGTGAATAGCACAGTATTCTCAAGTCAAATGTGACACCATCTGTCTGACAGCAAAAGTTATTACCAGTACAACTGTAAATCTACAACAGAATGACTGAAACAGAAGAATTAAGGTCCTGCTATGGCCCAGTCAAAGTCCAAAACTCAACCTGATTGAAATGTTGTGATCTTACGAGTGTTGAGCAGAAACTATTTTTGGAAACCTCATTTAATGTTAAAGGTGATAGCTACAAGTTTAATTCATCCCTACCAGTAGGTGGTGCACTAAGACTCACTTACTCAATTCGCAAAGTGACAGAATGTTACATGAACATTTAATTAATATGTCTGGGAGAAAAGTGGCAACCTCCACGGGGCATTTGAGCCCCATACTTTGTTACTTTCACCCTCATCTTCACCTTCATTTTGTGTTGCTTGAATTTGAAAATGTAAGGCAAAGAAGATGCTGTTTCTACACACAGCAACCAAGCTAACAACTTCAAGCTAGTGCTAACGGTAAAGTTGTATCCCATTGGCATAGTAATCAGATGTAAATATCTATTTTTTGGGGCCCATAAAAATTGATGAACCAATTATCCATATGCTATTAATAAAATTGGGGTAAAATCAATACTTTTATTCTGCACCCCTCCAGACATTCTGTGGATGTATTATTTTAAAAAGAAAAAAAATGATTGTTTTGATTTTTTTTTTTTTAAGGAAAAAAGTTGTACCTATCACCTTTACTGTAAGTGATCTTAAGAGGAGTAGTCCTTTTCCCAAGGCTGGTAACATTACAGAAAACAGTTGCTTCAAGGTATTTCTGGTATAGGTGGTTCTAATTTTCTTTTCTTTTTTTTCCCAAGCTGTGCATTCATAACAGGATGTGGTGCAAAGGCTTTTTTTTTTATTAAGCAAAAATAAGAAAAAAAAATGCCACTGATATATGCTCTGACGAATGAGCTGCTTTGCTGTTGCTGTTTTAGTGGTTTATAGGGGGAACTCACTGTATAAAAAGCAAACCTACATGTTAGATTTTTCATTCAAAGAAAAAAAAAAAAGTGCCGCAAGCCAGAATGATGTCAGCCTTTGTTTAGAGAAAGATTAAAGGACTCCTCTTGTAACAAATGTTAACCCTCTACAATATTTTCCCCCATGCTGTTAGAGTTAGTTCAAAGGCCAGCGAGACAATAAAAAAGGAAAATAAAATTGTTAATCATGGTTGTTTTCTTCACCTGTGGAGCACCAAAAGTGCTGAGATTAAAGGGAATAAATAATGTTTTGGTTTAACTCTTGTCATGCTTTGAATTTGTGAATGTTTCTTTCTCTTAATTATTAGAACTGACAATTATCTGTGTGTCAGAGATGTGCAAAAATGGTGCAGGTGTTAACTACAATCGAGCAAAACAACGTGTGAAAAGTCATCTGAATACCACAAACTTGTTCAGCTGTGTGCAGTCGAACTGCTGGATCACAAACAAAGCCCATCTCAGACATTTAAAACAGATTCACTGATGTTCAAACAATCTTTTATAATAATTAACAAAGCCATTTTTCAGTACAGTACCATCAGTGTACTGTTTGTAGCTGTCAGAGTTGGTTAATATATTGTAATTAAAATCTGGCTGCTTGTATAACAAAGATTGTATGAGGTTAACCCTTTAATCCCAGATTCCTTCATCTGTGAAGCACTTCATAGAAGCCTTATTCCTAAGACAAACCGTTTTGGTGAAAGTGGACAGCATAGAAAAAAACACTGACCAACAAAAGGGCAGATCCAATGCTTTGTGTCTAAGTGTTATAATTCAGTAACATGCAGTTACTAATTATATATTTGGCTGAGGCTGTGGCCTCAAAGGTGCATTACACAAGTTTAAATGCAAAATACTATTTTTTTTCTTTCCCCCACATGCTCTGAAAAGTTTTAGACGTCATTATTGGACCTCTTTTACACGTTAAATTGACGTTCAAATAAGTATCTCCTTTGGATGTCAGTCAAGGACAACATCTAGACGTCATCAGAACGTGCAAAATAAATGCAGAATTTTCACTTGTTCATTTATAGATTCATAAATTTTATCCCAATAACATTCTATTTTTCTTGCCCCCTCTCCATTTCATTTTTTTTTTCTTTCTGTAAATTCAACTACACATCATTGGTACCTTCCTGACATCCTCTGTGGCAGAGGGGCTTGAAACACTGCTCCATCGATCCAATGATCTTGGGTTCAGTCCCAGCTCCAGACTGGTTCAAATTCACTGCTATCTTACTAGTTCAGTTGGCCCGTGCACCATGGTTACAACCCTAACCCAACAGGTAAATAAGTGCAGGATGTGAACGTCCAGATTGGAGGTAGGCAAGACATCAGGATTGGACGTCTGAAAAAGACATAATAAAAACTCTTATTCTGCACCTTCAGGAGACCTGATTTGGACGAGCAATTTTGACAGAATTTGCATGTCATGTAAATGTCTAGTTCGGAGGTCGTCAAGATGTCAGGACTGGACCTCCACGCGATGTCTGAAAAAGATGTAATAAAAACTTTGATTCTGCACCTTCCTTTTCCACAGGAGACCTCATGTTGCGGCGTCCAAAAATGCGTCAAATGTACGTCATTTAAATGTCTCATTGCTCAGTGGGAAACGCTGGAGCAGCTTTCTAAATGTGGGAGGGAGTTGTGATCTGTTCTAGGAATAAAACGGGACCCCAGTTGGCTTTCTTCTAGCTACAAAGGCAAATGTGATATGTATGATGGAAATTAGGATACATAATATTGTAATGCTAAGTTTTTAAAATGTGGCAATGTGTAAATGTGGCAGTATGATAGCATTTGGATTGGGGAAGATACACTCTTGTGCCACTTGTTACATTTAGTTGGTCTGTGAATTTGAAAGGTAATCGTGGTCTCAGCCTGTGAATTTGGATATTTGAACTACAAGCTAGTGTTAGCCTGTTGTTACCATCAGTGCGGTGGTGGCTTGTCAATAAAAACAAAAAACAAAAACTGAGTCCCCTCCTAATTTTTTATCACCAGCCACCACTGCGTTAGCATACAGTTCGTCAGTTTACTCAACGATCAAACCATAAACAACTTGCAGATTTATTATTTTATTACCTCAATAGACATTGTGCCTCTAACTCAGCTCAGACTGATCCCGCAGGCTTTCAATGTTTCCCTGCTCCAACACATCTCACTCAAATTAACAAGTCATTGTGCAGAACTTCGTTGGCTGTCGGATCCATTTAATTTAAGTCAGGCCACAGTCCTGCAGGTTTCCAGTGTTTCTCAAGGACTGACTTTGGACATGTATATCCCCACATGGATGCTGATGTCACTTGTTGCATCCTGTGTTTGATGCCCTTTTTTTTTTTTACAGCTTAGGTATCAAAATGTTCATTAACCCTTTATGGGGTATATTTTGTCACTTCTTAAAGGACATACATGAAATGATAGAGCCACATGGAGTTCTCCCCACCAATCATAAAAGATCAGGCTATGTCCCTGATACTTCACTGACATTGGTTTTAGCATAAAAATGAGAAGAAACGTTTATGATTGAAAAAAAAAACAGTGACCACTTTTATTACTGTACAATTTCTTTTTTCTCTTTTGCCTTTTTTTTTCATCATTGGCCTTGTTAAAAAGCACTGCGCACTACTGTTGGTCTGACCTCATCATTTTAGTAAAGAAAATCAAATTTTTAATTTTCAGTTTATTTCAGCTATTAGGCTCCAACACTACTGGAAAAATGAAACAGAGAAAGAGCAGATTTATATTACAGAGAAGATCATGTAAAGGGAAAATACAAATGGAGGTGGTAACATTTGAAAATGTGAGCATCGATGTTGGCTCACACATTCTTTTTGTTTAAGCATTGCAGCATATGTGTCCTTTAATTTACAGTAAGTGCAACACCAAGTTGACACAATAGTTGTCAGTGCAAGAGAGAGACAGAGTGACCAGATGCAGCCAGGTACAGCCAGGCTTCAGAACTGTCAAATTGTAAATATAATTGCTATTTCAGGAGGAATTTTGCTTGGCATTCTGTGTCGAGGGAAAGAAAATGTTGTCAGTGCATAATGTGGTGGTTGTCACCTTTCTCAGATATATATAGAGAAATGGAAGTTGACTATAAATGAAAGATTTATCTATAGTTTTTTTTTTTTATCAATAAACTGTTTTCCTTGTATGTTTTGAAATATCCATGTAATGTTCATTTCTGATTGTTAGGATTAAAGCTCTAATATGGAAAAATGTAAAGGTATGTATGAATGCAGTATAATACTATTGTTAATAATTACTGTTGATGTAATATAACAAAAATCAGTCACAACACAGCCTTCTTTGTTGTTCTGTAATATAGTGTACAAAGTATATATCAAGCTACTGATTTTTCCTTTGGTCATTAGTATAATGCTATTAGTATAAAGCACTTGTGAGCATTGACACTTAGTTAGATTATGTACAATTATAGTAGCGATAGTGTGTGTGAACCCTTTATATTACTGTATAATTATATACACATTTATATATATATATATATATATATATATATATATATATATATATATATATATATATATATATATATATATATATATATATATCTGCCTGATCCTGTCTTGTTTACATGTTTTGTTTTTTGTGTGTTGGATGGGTTGTACTGAAACATAAATTTCCCCTTGGGGATCAATAAAGTATCTTTGGTTTGATTTGTTGGGAATCAGCTGTAGTTCTCCTTTGCATGCTTAGTTCACAGTTTATTAGCCTATAAAAAGCTAGCTGTTAATTTGATGTTGATTTAAGTATTATTTAATTTATTTCTCATTCATAATTTGTTAAGTATAATATTTATAACATTTGGTGATGCTTCATGTTTTTCAGATGTGAATAGCCAATTTTAAATCCATATCAAGTTAAACTCGGTGCTCTGTTTTGTTACTCTGCTATGATATTATGCTTTCTTCTTAATAGTTCCCTCAAAATATTTGAGAATTACAAATATGAATGAACAAAAGAAATACTAAAGTAGGCTAGATTTTGAAAATTATTTCATTTTGTTTGATGTCAGATGATCTGTGAAAGTTACAAGCTGGTAAGTAGTTAACATCTTGTGTGGGATTACAAGCCCATGTAATCCCACACATTAACCTCAGTAAATAAATACTTAGCCTAATAGATTATATCTGAATATTAACGAAATATTTAAAGCAAAAAAATCTCTCTAAATAAGAATTTGTTCTCAAATGCTTATCTGTCACATTTGGATTAGTTAATCATGATACTGTCTGTCTGTCCAATTAATGTATTTTCAGTTAGAGATGCACAGATCCATTTTTTTTTCTGATCCAATCCAATACGATACTTCGGCTGTGTGTATCAGGTGATACCGATCTGATACTACTGTTGAATGAATGAGCTGTATACCTTGCCATGTGACTGAAGGCATCAGGCTTGATCTAAAAGTTTAGCCTTGTTAAAAAAAGTAACACAGATCACACAGATATAAATGTTCTTGATATTATTCATGAACAAATAAAGAGTACAATTATTATAATATTAATGAAAACAGAAATGACTGGATCAGAATGCTGGATCAGCCACATTCATCTAATATCTGATCCAGCTAATTTGTCAGTATCAGAACCAATATCCGATTTGGGTATCAGATCGGTGCATCTTTACTTTCAGTGAGTTGAACCCTCTGGAGACAGAGTCCAGCCAGGCCTCCAAAAGGTCAAGTATATAAGAGTGTCAAAAGTTATCAAAAAACACCATTTTAGTTTTTATTCAAAAACAATTCAATTCAATTCAATTCAATTCAACTTTATTTGTATAGCGTCCATTCATGACAATGTCACCTCAGGGCGCTTAAACAGACAGAAAAATTCAGGTCAGATTCATAATAGCCTAGTTAAGGAAACCAACAGATTGGATCGAATCTTGACTTGACCCGTCCAATCCCCCCATCCTGAGCAAGCACGGAGGGGTGGCGACAGTGGGAAGGAAAACACCCTTTTAACAGGGAGGAAAAACCTCCGGCAGAACCCGGCTCAGGTAGGGCGGCCATCTGCCTCGACCGGTTGGGGGGGAGAAGACAGAAAGGGAGACCAACAAACACTGCAACGTTATCCAGCCAGATCTGCTGAGAGAGGAGAACACAGTTAATGATGCAATACTGTCACAGGTTTCTACATGGAGAGACAGAGATGGTGGGAGAGAAAGAGCCCAGTGCATCATGGATGTCCCGCAGCAGTCTAAACCTATAGCAGCTTAACTAAGGGAAGGCTAGCCATCCCTAACTATAAGACTTATCAAAAAGGAAGGTTTTAAGCCTGATCTTAAAGGTAGAGAGGGTGTCTGCCTCCCGAACCTGAAGTGGTAACTGATTCCATAATAGGGGGGCTTGATAGCCAAACGCTCTGCCTCCCATTCTACTCTTAGAGACCCTTGGAACTACCAAAAGGCCTGCAGTCTGAGAGCGAAGTGCCCTGCTTGGAATATATGGAACTATGAGATCTATAATATATAATGGAGCTTGGTCATGGAGAGCTTTATATGTGAGAAGAAGAATTTTAAATTCTATCCTGGATTTAACAGGGAGCCAATGAAGAGAAGCTAGAACTGGAGAAATATGATCTCTCCTGCTGGTTCTAGTCAGAACCCTCGCTGCAGCATTCTGGATCAGCTGGAGACTTTTCAAGGCATATTTGGGGCAGCCCAATAATAAGGAATTACAATAATCCAATCTGGAAGTAACAAAAGCATGGACTAGTTTTTCTGCATCGTCCTGAGATAAGATGTTCCTAATTTTAGCAATATTACGTAGGTGAAAGAAGGCGGTTCTAGAAACCTGTTTTATATGGGAGTTGAAAGACAAATCCTGGTCAAAAATGACTCCAAGATTCTTCACTGTGGTGCTGGAAGCCAAATTAATGCCATCCAGATCAACTATAAAGCTAGATAATTTAGTCCTGAGTTTTTCGGGTCCAAAGACTATAACCTCGGTCTTGTCTGAATTTAGAAGCAGAAAGTTCAGGGTCATCCAGGTCTTTATGTCACCAAGACATCTTTGTAATCTAACAAACTGATTGGTTTCATCAGGCTTCATAGATAAGTATATCTGAGTGTCGTCTGCATAACAATAAAAATTTATGCCATGTTGTCTGATGATATTACCCAAAGGAAGCATATATAATGTGAAGAGAATTGGTCCGAGCACAGAACCCTGGGGAACTCCATGAGTTACTCTGGTGTGTGATGAAGACTCGTTGTTGACATTAACAAACTGAAATCTATCAGATAAGTATGACTTGAACCAATCTAATGCAGTTCCTCTAATTCCAATAACATGTTCAAGTCTCTGTAGCAGAATGTTGTGATCGATGGTGTCGAATGCAGCACTGAGATCTAACAGGACAAGTATGGACAGGAGTCCTTTATCTGAAGCCATGAGAAGATCGTTAGTAACCTTCACCAGTGCCGTCTCTGTGCTATGATGAGCTCTAAAACCAGACTGAAACTTTTCAAACAGATTATTTCTGCTCAGATGGGCACAAAGTTGAGCTGAAACTGTTTTCTCAAGAATTTTAGACATAAAGGGGAGGTTGGATATCGGTCTATAATTAGCTAATTCTCCTGAGTCAAGAGTAGGTTTTTTAAGTAAAGGTTTTATTACTGCAGTCTTAAAGGACTGAGGTACATATCCTGCCAATAGCGATGAATTGATCAGATCTAGTAAGTAAGTGTTAATCAAAGGAAAGACTTCCTTTAGCAACTTGGTTGGGATGGGATCCAGAATGCAGGTAGAAGGTTTGGATGCCACTATTAGTTTGGTTAACTCAGATATCTGTATAGGACAGAAATGATCCAGACATATTTCAGCATCTACAGATGTCTCTAAACCTGCAGGGGGTAAGAAGTCGTTAGTAGCTGGGAGGATGTCATGGATTTTCTCTCCTAATAGAAACAATTTTGTTTGTAAAGAAACTCATGAAATCGTCACAGCTGAGAGTCGCGGGAATGCATGGCTCAACAGCACTACGGCTCTTCGTCAGCCTGGCTACAGTGCTGAAAAGGAACCTGGGATTATTCCTATTTTCCTCTATCAATGATGAATAGTAAGCTGTTCTAGTCTTACGTAAGAATTTTTTATAAAC